>OX438782.1:13367383-13902319 GCA_949316455.1 Acleris holmiana | reverse complement strand
AGCCAGATACGGAGGAAGGCAGTTTCTCATTATTACCGAATCTTATCATGTCGCTTTTAAAATATATCAGATTCTAAAAATGATGTATTCTGAAAAACATGCTTTCTTAGTAGGTATTTTTCCTTGTACATTATTTTCTAAAAATCCCAGGTATAATCGGCAAGTAAAAACACTCGGTATTACGAACTAAAATATGTTTAAAAGTATATCAGAAGTACAGGGCCTCTATTCAGGTGCGTTAAAACGATATCGTGTTTGACACGTTTAAGAATCGTTTATGTCACAGTCGCCATTATTGTAAATGACATAAGAGTTATCAAAACGTTGTCAATAAGGAAACAGGTCAAAAACGATATAGTTATTACCTTGTAGAATTCCAGCCCTGGGCCTCTATTCAACTGCGTTATAACGATATCGTGTTTGACGTGTTTTAGAATCGTTTATGTCACAGTCGCCATTATTGTAAATGACATAAGAGTTATGAAAACGTTGACAATACGGAAACACGTCAAATACGATATCGTTATTACCGTGTAGAATCCCAGCCCTGGCCACTTTAAGATAGTATTAGAAGTAACTATTATATTCTTATTGACAATTTCAAATTGACATTGAGTTCAGGAAGCTACAATGGAAATGGACAATTTTAAAATAATAAAAACCGGTAAAGACCGGCCCTGCGTTCTTCTAAATGGTTACAAATACTGTTACCAACTCAAAAAGAAATCAGGAACAATCAATTTCAGATGTTGTAATAGAAGTATGTATGTGCAGTGCGTCATTGACGATGAATTCCACGATGACGAAAAAAAAAATCTATACTAAAGTTACTACTTATAAATTATTTTATTATTTTTGATTAAATATTTTAATTTTAGAACGTGATTTGTTTTAATTTCCTTTGACTGTACACTCGCCCAATCTACCCATAATTTGACAGACTTATAATCTGTCCTACAACGAATATAACCTAAATAAAATCTAATCTGTCTAGAATCGGTCTTACTCAGAATTAGACATACTGAAGTTCTGGTCTCATTACGTGTCTGACCTACTCAGAATCCGCTATTATAAGAATCAAACGTGCTCAGAATTTTACTTAATGAGAAACTAACGTTTTACTATTGCGACTAACTCAAAAACGAACCTATCCGAAACCATACCTACCAAGAATCCGGATTAAATAGAAACTGGTCAAATTGATAGTCCGACTTACTCAGATTCTGCAAATTGCTCAACTGCCTTACTTCTAATCTGTCCTGGCTCGCCTAAAGGAAAACAGTTAGCTCAGCAGGTCTCATGTGACTATGATTCAGATGAGGGCGTTCAGTCACCCTTTTTCCAGTTCAGTACTGTCCAAGCGGGATAGCCTTATGGTCAAGAGTACATGAGTAAGATACGAGTACAATAATATTAAACGTATCTTTAAAGATACACTGCTTAAGGTCCAGTGATTTTACTCTTAATTTGCATATTAAAGATATAAGTTATTGGACCTTACTCTCCTTGCTCTAATTGGAAAAAATGGTTTGTTTCACTCTCTTGCCATTTTTTTATTTTAAGAAAATTTGCGTTAAGATAGCGTTCATTAGAACCTATCGAACTTCTTAAGACAGTCTTTTGTATCTAGCGAAAGAGCATGTATTTTATTTCAGACTACCTCATTGGCTTACCTACTCTCGGAGCTAACTCTCCAAACTAGAAAGGAGTTCCGTTGATTTTCAATCGATCACATGACCAAATGTTGACGTGTTGTGTGCGTGTGTGTGTGTGTGTGTGTGTGTGTGTGTGTGTGTGCGTGTGTGTGTGTGTGGATGTTTCTAGCGGTGGTTTTTAAACATGTTTTATCAAAATCGGTTCAGCCGTTTTTGAGATATTGAGCTTTTAGGGGGTAAAAAGCCCTCGATTTAAAACTCCTACTTTCAGAGCTGTTCTCTATAATACGGCCCAACCAATTGTCATTATTTTTTGTTTAGAACTATCCTCATTAATGTAGCTTTGTTTTAAAAAACCTGCGTCCAAATACATTCATCCGTTTGGGAGTTACGTTGCCACAAACAGACACTCAGACGGAGAAGTTTAAAAAGCGTGAAATGAAAAATTAAATTAGAAATTTAAAAAAGCCCTGAATCATAACAAAAACCAAATTTATCAAACCATCAGCCCTTAATCCTACGCGACGACGCTTGGATCAAAATATTAATACCCACTTATAAGTAAATTTATAGGGCCACTACTTATTATTTTTTCCTTTTTAGAGGTTTTTTTACAGACTGTTTTGAGTCGGGGTTTTTTTAAATTTCTAATTTATTAGATCATGTTACTTATCACTTTTTGGTGTACCTTAATAAATAAAAAAAGAGTTCCCTTTGTTTCTCCAGGATGGGTAACCTATCGATCTTCCGAAACTGACTTGTCCGATTTTCACTTGTCCGAAAACAGTTCCCCGAATTTTTAAAATCCATCTGCTTTGTTTACCATACTTACGAAACGCCGCTGGTTTGTTTCCCCGAATTAACGTTTTCCCGAAACTCAATAGCCCGAAGAACGTTTGCCAACTTTATTGTTTGACAACTGATTTGTTACCCCACTTTTCATAATTCCGATGCTACGTTACACCTAAATTTCATTTCCCCTAATATCATTACACCGAATGCCATAAAAAAAATTGCAACAGATTTTATTAATTATTCCCGGCATTTGGAAATTTGTTGCTTGTCGCTTTTTTGTGTTATGTATGATTTGGTTTTTGCGACTCTCGTGCTAGAACAGTGGGTTAAGTAGGTTACAACTGCGACTCCGCGGAAAAAAACTGGCACGAAAAGTGGGTTAGGTTAGGTTAGAACTGCGACCCCGCGGAAACAAACTGGCGCTAGAAAAGTGGGTTAGGTTAGGTTAGAACTGCGACCCCGCGGAAACAAACTGGCACTAGAAAAGTGGGTTAGGTTAGGTTAGAATTGCGACCCCGCGGAGACAAACTGGCGCTAGAAAAGTGAGCTAGGTTAGGTTAGAACTGCGGCCCCGCGGAAACAAACTGGCGCTAGAAAAGTGGGTTAGGTTAGGTTAGAACTGCGACCCCGCGGAAACAAACTGGCACTAGAAAAGTGAGTTAGGTTAGGTTAGAACTGCGACCCCGCGATAAAGAAATCAATTATATTTAAATAATTTTACTCATTTCTTTCAGGAATTTAACCTCACTTAAATATTTTTTTTTCTCCATAATTATTTGGATGTTCTCTTCTTTGCACAAGTATTTCATGCCACAATTTCATGTCATTTGTGATGTTTTGACACAGCGGAAAAGTAATATTTCGGAAGTAAAACTTTACGCCAAATAAATTAGTTGGCAAATGAAACTTCGGGATTTCAATAAGTGGCGATTCGAATCATAAGCGAAATGAAATTGCGACGAAATAAAAATAGGGGACATAATAATATGGGAAACGTAATTTCGGGCAAACAATAATTACGCGAAGTGGAAAAAAGGGAAACGTTTTCGGGCTAATAATATTCGGAGTAACGAATTTCGACATTATGATAGGTAACCTCCAGGATGCCATCACCACCTGATGACAATGGGACCAACTAGGAAGCATTCCCAAACAAAACAATATTTTCAAATAGGTCCAGCCTTGTTCGAGTAATCGAGAAACATACATACATTCCGACGACCTAAGAACCTCATCCTTTTTTTGAAGACTGTTAATAAGTACATTTAATACACAGAAACAACATATCTACTAAGAAAATAAAAAAATTGTGCATTGTTGTACGCAGTCTGGTTTCAGATTGCATTACTCCCGAACAGTGCCACGACAAAGGAGTTCTCAGAAAGCTCGAGACGAATGCTTGCATTTTGTATGCAATTTGTCAGCGGCGAAATTCGACACTCCGTCCGACATAAATAAAATTCGCTTTTGATCTCGCGTTTCTCTTTATTTATGTGTTTGTGGGACAAAATATTCAGGTATGTTTTGTTTGGTTACTTTTTTATCTATTATTAGGGTGCTTTTGTCAATTATTTAGAAACCATTCGATTCTGTACAGTTTTTGTACAATCTCCCCCTTTTTATACACTCAGGGGGTTCATTATGGCCGTGTTTTTTGCGTGACTAAACCTGGATAAAACATCCGTCACTTTCTGATAAGTACAGTGTGAGAGTGACGGATGCTTTATCCACCGCGATAACCGCGACCATAATACTATCAGTGCACAGTTGCAGTGGAGCTCGAACTCAGTCATTTTTGATTACGTATTGACATCTCTAGCCGTTAGACCACCGACGCCCTAAGTGGGTAGAGATCTAGTGCATTATCATACGACATCGTATTTTTTCACTTTCGTCTAGCTTTCCCAATTAGCTTATCGATAAGTACTAAAGCTGACTGAGAAAGCAGGATAAATATACGAACTGTTCAGACCGAAACAATGTCATATGAGTGTTTTTTTCACTATATTCGTATTAAAATCCTCTTTGGGATAATCAGTACCGTCAAACGTGAAAACTTGGGACACCGTGGGTACTTAGGAATAAAAACACCACAGTTCTTTAGTCTATGGTGCCCACACATTCTGGTGACAGATTGACCATAGACTCAAGAGCTCTGTGCAACCAGTATAATTTCTGAAAGTAATTGTTTTTGGACGACACGCTGGCCTAGTTGGGAGTGACCCTGCCCTCGAAGCCAGCGGTTCTGGGTTCAAATACCGGTAAGGGCAGATATTTGTGTGATGAGCGCGAATATTTGTTCCTGAGTCTTGGATGTTTTCTATAATATTTAATTATTTATTTCTCTATTTAAGTATGTTTATCGTTGTCTAGTACCCATAGTACAAGCCTAGAGCTTAGTTTGGGACTAGGTCAATTTGTGTGACATTGTCTAGTGAAAAAAAAAAAAAAAATTGTGGTTAGAGTGGGTTGCTTCTCAGGTACCCATGGTGTCCCATGTATCCCCGATTCACGGTGGTGTTTCTTTTTCTTGAACGATTGTATAAAAGTCTAACAAATCAACACTGTTTGAACTTACTTATTTATTTATTTACTTTATGACTCCTGCTAATATGAGTTAACTTTTCGTGTTTTAAGCTCACACAAGACAGGTCAGCTTTTATAAGTAGGTATTACGAGAGCTTTCTCTTTCAATACACGGCTTATAGCCGAAGCCATTATGACGTCTACCGTCTAGTAATAAAGTCTACGCAAAATAGATTACAGCCGCCCATAGCCACCTGTTGCGAGGTTTACTGCGGACGCCTTGCAAGCTCCAATGAATAAATATGGCGGCGAACAATGGCGGCGAAATTACTTCCAAGCCTCCATGTGGTAAAAACGGTAACGTGTTTTCGAATGAATAAACGACAGCACGGAAATAGAATCCATCAAAGATGGTCTTATTCAAGGACAATGTTATTAGGTTTGGTACATAGTTTTAGGAAATGCGAGGCTGTAGTGGTTTATCGCTGTGGATAAATAAATGTATTATTATCCTTGTTTTATCATAGAACGTAGGTAACTATCATTTTATCGACAAGCTTTTCTAGCCGCAGGTGTTCAGATTTTAAAAACCGTTAAGTGTAATCCAATCTAACCTACATCATTAAACAGAAAATAGGTTCCGATGAAATTTAATTCGGTGTAATGATACATTCGATGAGCCGGAACACCCTATCAGGGCCTCTATTCTACTGGGGAAAAACTATACTGCCATTGACGTGACTATCGTGATACTCGTAAGTAGACTTCATACATTCTTGAGTTACATTCGACTAATATGGTAATACTCGTATCTACTGATAATGATCTAAGATAGATAATTACATACATATATACTATCACGCCTTCATTCCCAGAGTGGAATAGGCAGAGCTACAGAAATAACAACAACTACAAAAATACTTGTTGGTAATTCTGTAACCACATTTTGCATAAACAGGCTAAAATAAACGTATTAGTGGGGTTGTAAGCCCATCGCCTAACAGTACTTAAAGCCCCCATTCCCTTGGTCGCCTCTTACGACCTCCCCGGGAAGACATGGAGTGGCACTATTCTAACCCGGCAACCACACGGGCATAAAAGATAGATAAGATAATTAACAACTTAAAATTAAAAAAATGCTGATACAGTTGTTGAGGTTTTTTTAACCGACTACGGTGTAGTAAAAGCGATGGAATTCTACACGGAGCATGGTCCGACATGCTCGTGCGCGGTATTTAAACTTTCAGAGTGCATTGTGGTGTCAGTTGTAGAAGCTTCGTAAAATGTGAGCTCCGCCAACGAGTTGGTGGAGGTGGGCACCTTGTGGCCCATTAGCCACCAAGCTTACGGGTTACGGGTATCAAAATGCACCATTAAGTTTCTTTTTTAACACATTCACTGCCAACTACAGTAGCTGGCACTGAATGTGTTAATTTCCGTTGAGTATTCCACGCATTTTTTTCCTCTTAAGTCCCCAGGTTCTCGCTTGAGGACATAATGCCAAATATAAAAGGCACCCTGTATCTAATGAGACAAGGTTGCAATTACAATCATACTAAAATAGACCAGTATTGCGTTTTACGAGGCTACCAAGGGAATTAAAACAGTTCATCAAATGACGACGTGGTTAGCTTATTTGTAGTGGCCATGTTGATGAAGCTACCGGCTCCGGGTTTGATTACCGATATGGAAAAAAAAATGGAAAATGAGCGCGAGTTTATATTATATAAATTATATTGATTGGTTAATTAGGCTATTGATGAAACTATGGCGTCTGCCTGGCCAATGCTAATTACTTTCGTTGAAATGGCAGACGGTAACTCGCCAACTCAATGGATTGAGCCTCCCAAAACAGCCGCAAATACATAGCAGAAGAGAGGCAACACTTATAATTATTTATTTATTGAAACAATCAACATGGTACAATTATAACGCTCTGCAAAACTTTTAGAACAGTTTGACTGCAGAAATGAATCCATGAATACATCTTTTTTTTTTATAATATCCCTGACCTGAAAGATCTGGTAAACACCGCGGGAAACCGATGAATGCGATGCAAGTAGCGCAAAACCGACCGTCAAGTTTATCTTCGAGGAAGGCTTATGTCCGTAAATGGATGTCCTTCGGCTGTTATGATGATGATTATGTCCCTGGGCTGCCACAAGTTATACTTTGTCGCTTGACGCTCAGTGCGTCTCTGTTTTTACAGAGTAAATAGAAAGAGAGATCCGAGTGATAAAACAAGTTGCGGACAACTTGTGCCAGCCCTCCTAATATATAAAGCAATAGTTGTGTTACGGCGATACGACGCAGACTGGGCCGTAGTCCGTGCGCTGCCGCCACCGCTCCACCATGTTCATGAGCTCCACCAGCGAGTTGGTCGAGGTGGGCACCTTGTGGCCCATCGGCCAGCAGGTCAGCTGGAACAGCTGCACCGTCTTCGGGGGAGCCTTCACGCCGGCCATCAGCTCCGTCAGGGACACGATCTGAGGGAAACAATAAAATATAAAATAAACATTCAAGGACAAATAGACCTAGTCCCAAACTAAGCTTTAGGCTTGTACTATATTTACTAGACAAGCGTACTTATATAAATAGAAAACCTCCAAGATTGCGAACAAATATTCGTGCTCATCAAATAAATATTTGCCCATACCGGTAATCGAACCCATCAATCAATGGCAACGACAATGACAATGGGTGTGAAAGGAAGATTGTGAAGAGAATAAATAATACTTAGTTACAGACATACAGGGTGGTGGACGGATGGACGAGCCGACGTCATTATAAGGGGGTCATTATTAATAATAGGGGGCGAAGCGGGAAACTAATTCTACGCGTTCAAAGTCACGAGAGTCCTCTAGCTATATGGAAAATTTTAGAGTGATTGTTGTTTACGTTTGAATAAAGGTAGTTTCGATGCCTTAGTAAATAAATACGTGTTACGAAGTTTATATAGGGTGTCTCAGAACTTGACGAAAATATTAAGGGATATGCAAGCCACTTTTATACCGCTCCTGAATTTAATTTTAACTTTCTAATGTATCCAGCGTCCAGCGTGCCGAATACTAAATGTCTAGATAACGTTGCTAATTTCTTGTTTACTAGCTAATACGTATAATATGTTTAGTATTCAAGGAAAGATAGTTGATGTAAGTACAAATAGATACATTGCAAGTTTAGTCTAGTCCCCCGTGTGGATGCCGGGTTAGAATAGTGCCACTCCAGGTCTTCCCGTGGATGTTATAAGAGGCGACTAAGGGAATAAGGGCTGGTAGTACTGTTAAAAATTACTAATCCTTGGGCTAGCAACCTGTCACTAATACACTACACTATACACTAGTAAACTTCTAGGCCTGATTGTGCAAAATGTGGATATAGAATGATATACAAGTCTTTTTAGATTTGTTGGTATTTCTGTAGCTCTGCTTACCCCACTCTGGGAATGAAGGCGTGATATTATGTGAAAAAATATGGTATTTATTAGCTTTTTTTAAAGATCCATGAATCAATTTGAGAAAGAGTGTTTCTTGCCCTAATCTCTGCAGGATCGGAAAGCATTGTGTTTGATTTATCGGCAACTACACTTCGCCAAGTAGGTGATTATATAAATAAGAATTATATTTAGTTCAAACTTCAAACTATTTACGCAACTGCTCTAAATTTTCGCTCAAATATTGCCGTGACTTCAAACTCAACCTCAATGTTGGAATAATTTTACTCGAGTTAATTTTGAATAGATTGTCATCAATGGAGTTTAAATTAAATTGGATTCTTAGCTTTACAAAAGCAAAAGTATTTTGCGGGTCAATTATACTGTCCTCTAACGTAAAAGCAGATAATCTGCTAGAATACCTTTTATAGATTTGCGATCTTCTGTATAATTAGATAGGAGTTAATATGCTTTAGCTGTTAAATTTCAGATGTGCCATTCTTAGGGTAGCAGAACGGACGATGGGTTTGACAATGGATTGTGGGATATCTTTGAAAATAATTCGGAGCTCTCTTATCATTCTTTTATACTGAAAACATCTTTTACAGGGCGCTATGCTCAAATTCCATTAAATGATCATGCCTCTAATGGCTTGGAGAAGGCAAACGAAAAACAGGCTCACCAGTGGCCAATGTTATCGTTATCGAAAATGTATAGGATTGACGTAAGCTGCCAGACACCGAGAGATTTTTTCCAAAATAGTTTTATGTTAGTGTTTTGCAAAGAAAGACTGCCTACCTGTAATTAAGTAGGGTTAACCTAGTAAGACCCGGTGTGCTATAGGAAGTACATTATACAGGCAATTTAATTTAAATGTTATGTTAAGGAGCATAAAGTTTAGATTTATTTGTTTCAAAATAGAAAATCGCATTTAAGAGTAAAGGAAATTGAGCTTTATTTCCTCGAAAGTAGATTCAAATTCCCACTCACAAAAATCTCTGGGTTTGTAGTATGGTGGGCGTCAAGAGGATAAATAAAGATCATAATACCACCACTGATTAGATAATTGCATTTCCATGGAGGGTAAGAGTAATCGAGCCTATAGCCAAGATGCGTTCGCTAACTAGCGTTACTATTCGTTTTGTTTTCAAACCAATCGCGTCACTGGTAGATCACGTCATAGGAAAAGTCACGTGATGTACCGGTGACGCGATTGGTTTGAAACCCAAACGAATAGAATCGCTAGTTAGCGAACGCATCTTGGCTAGGGCCTCTGATCTTTCGATTGGGATGTTCTTTGGATGACGCGTCGAAATTAACATTTTCTATAACTTACGCAGTTAGCCTAGTCTTTGGGTTAAATTCCCAGTAAGGGCTAACATTTATGTGCATGATGAACGCGAGTATTTATTCCAGTTTTGAATTAATCGTTGTATACAAGGTGTTACAAAATAATCCGTAATAAAGAAATTACAAAAGTAGTGTCAACCCTTATTAAATAACGTCAGTTCAGTATCTTAGGTATACCTAAGATACTGAACTGACTGTATACAGTATACTAGGGTTGACACTACTTTCGTAGTTTCTATTTACGGATTATTTCGTAACACGTTGTATAAGTATTTATTTCTTTATCTATATATGTCTAGTGCCCATGGCTAATGCTTGGGAATTAGGTCAATTTATTTGATGTATCCCTCTGATAATTAATTACTTTGACGTGTCTGAGACGGGTAATTTACTCAAGATTTGTTTATTATTATGAAAACTATTTTATTGCATCAAATCCTACTGGATTAGTACGATTATCTAACTGTTTGAACAAAAATATTCCAATTACTTATACTGGCTAGTCGAACCTTTTGGATAAGCAGGTTTTAACCTAATACCAAGTAGGTTCAGGTTGTGTTAGTGATTCAGCAGGCCTGAAACTAACAGTGTAACTAGTTGGAATAAATTTGTCCAAGCAGTTAGATGATTAAATTACTTGTAGGACTGGGTAGAATAAATGCCCTAATGGATCGAAGTCAGCTCAATGACGATTAAGTCGTTCCTAAGTTAGTGTCGATTTTTAGGGACCCGTAGTCAAACTAGGAACCCTTATAGTTTCTAGCTCATAGATTCTTATCACTAGAAAGCTGTAATTTGGCATGAATATACATATTAGTCACGCCAACAAAGTGTAAAATAGAATCTTCAAAATCACTTTTTTTAGACAGTTTTTGATTAAGGGATCCGTTTATGAAATATGTATTAAGCTTTAAAGCGCTAATTTTTATTAGAGTCAAAAGTGTCCCCCCCTACAGCGAAAACTACAAAAACTAAAAATCTCATATAACGAATTTAAGAGGAAAAATATCGTGACTAAATAGACACCATTGTTCATTGTTCTTGAGATACAGACGATTGCAGTGTTTATACCTACTAAAATCATCTAAGACGGCACCAATTGACTTAAATAGAAAATTAGTTATTACTTGTCGATTTTTATGTTTGTAGTACTTAACGGCTTCGTAACCCTACCCTGAGCATGGTCCCACATGCTCTTGCCCGCTCATTTAATAAAGTTTGAAAAAGGAACGAGTTCACTATCTCTGAATACGGCGGTAAGTTGTACCTTCTTATTGATCCTGAAGATCCAGGTCTTGATGTTGGTGTAGTGGTTGTGCGACACGTGGTCGATGGTGAACACGGGCCCGTACTTCTTCGAGTGCCGGCTCTCTGGCCAAAACGGGGGATATTGTTGCTGCAAGGGAAGAAAATTTATTAATGTAAGCCCAATATTTCTTCGTAGGCGTCAATAAATTCGTTTTTATTTATTTGGGTAGCGATTTCTAATTATCTATTATAACTATCTGAGCTTATGTTTTCTTTGTCATATGAAAGAAGAGGACAATCCAAAACTAATCGTATATTTCATCTTTTTACAGTAGTAGTCTGTATTCTCGAACAGCGATAATTCCTCCGGTATTAAAATTATCCTGGCCTGACTATAGATCAGTTACAGGTATATAATTAACTAAGTAACTACCTACTACTATAAACTTAGGTATTTGGAGGTTATTCCGTTCAGGCAATCTAATTCAGAAAAAGACCGCAATTTTTTTTTATGTCATGTTGAGAGCAAACAAGCACCAAAAGGTAAGAGAAGAGGAAGATAAAAGGAAAAAGGGAAAAGGACGGAAGGAGGTTGAAGAGTGGTAGTTATTTCACCAGTTTTTTACATACGCAACAGAACCGAACTAGAAAAAAAAACACTAAAAAAAAAAAACACTACACTGCTAGGCGGGTTTTGACTCACTGAGTTTTTGGGAGGGACGCATAGCACAACAACGGCCGCACACTCGTAGTCGTACACTAGCGACCAGAACTCGCCCTGGGTCTTCACCAGCGGCCACTCCGTCACGATGTACTCCCGAGGCTTGGTGTAACCCTGTAGAGAGGAACTGTTAGCTGCCGTGATTCTGAAGAAGGCGGCTAACTGCATAGTTAAAGTAAGAAGCATTTTCAAGACTACTACATTGTAGTTAGCCGCCTTCTTTGATATTACGGCAGTTAGTATGAGTATAATGCTCAAGACACGTAGACTGCGGTATGTGCGTTCAGGGGGGTTATCATGAGCTAGCTTTGCAGTTCATTTTACGGTCAGCGTAAAGGACAGAGCTATGGCGGTTATATAGCAGAACGAAAACAGAACGGCAAAGGTAGCTCATGATAACCCCCCAGGACATCTGTGTGAATTAACGGTTTAACTGACTGACGACGGTGATTTTGGGTAGCGGCAAGGTGAAATATGTAAGTCATATTTGAATTACAATGTACAGATTAATTTTCATGCAGACTAGCTTTTAGTTTTTTTGTAGTTTACATTACATTTGTAACCTTAACGCTATCATCTCAAGATTGTTATCCAAAGACAAATTATATTGCAAATGGGTGGCCAATTTTAAGGACTCCACTTATCCACGTACTGAAGGATAACAATGCGAACACTTGCTTTTTGAACATCTTGTATATTACACAAAAATGAAAGACTTACATCGACGAACACTGCGTTTATGTAGTCGGTGAAACTGTTGCCCTGGAAGGACGTCAGGTACGGACGGAAGTTGTCAGCTGCAAACACAGTTCCAAATTAGTTTAGTTCGGGTTACCCGCTCAAGGTGCTAGGTAACAAAATGTGTCAGCGGAACTTAGTTCTGTAGTGGTTCATAGAATGAGAACTGAAGGAAAAGAAGGAGCGGTAAAATAAAAGGCAATATACAGATAGCTGATATGCATAGTCTTATTGAGATTCAGTGTGCCAAAAGAGACATTTCTATAAGCTAAAATATCATAGTCGTACACTGTTGCATATATAAACAAGGCGCATTTGTGTGTGCAGACATTGTACAGGATAATTTACGACCATGGTGACCACTTGGTGACCAGTTTATACGAGTTGACAACAACTTAGTGTGTACGGCTAGTTTTAGCAAGAACTGGTCTCTATACTCTTTCCTTTTTTATCTTGATGAGCTTTTCGAGACAGGATCTGACGCTTTCGTTTGATGCCTTTACTTCTTATTCTATGTGGTGGTTTACACCATCAGTATTAATTGTCAGTTTCCAATGAATTGTTCAAACGGCCAGTTGAAACTTAGCGTGTGTATAAAGGCAGTTTTTATCTTACACCGCTCAGTTTTAACAATTTGGTTAAACTGATTGTGGGTAGCGGCCTTTTAAATGCCGTAATTACACGTCTGTATACGAAGCTGTACACTTACTTTATTAATATTAATATAAACAGCCAAACCAGCCTAACCAGGTTGGCGAATAAAAATAAATGAAATTACATAAGCGGGCGGCACGCTATAGCAAGCCTAAGTGAATCATATATTTTCAGTGTTTAAAAATCGCTTATGATCTTTATGCATTTTGTATTAATTGGTCCCTGAATAATTAATCTGACGCTATACTATATTAAGTCTATCAGCAGCTAACCTGCTGCAAGTCAAGTTTTGTTTCTCTGGGTACCTTTTCATTCGTCCGAAATTTCATAACATATGCATTTTATTTAGAACTATTACGAGTATATTTCCAAGTTTTTTGAAGAGTTATACATACCTATAGAACCAATAGGTTAAATTAGATAAGGTTGGCATGTTATGATACCAACTTAACCTAATCCTGAAAAAATAAAACATTTACTGAAACCAAATGATTACGAGCTTATGAAAAAAAAAACTTCAATATTACTTACTTCTTACTCGTTTGCAAATTACTTAGTTCATTAATTCCATTGTTTTGCTCTGAGCATCGTTGTTAGCGTTAATGGACCCTCCGAGGTTATCTTTCAATATAACTAATTAACGCTTGTTGCATTTAAGAAAAGAAAATTATTATCAACTCTAAGATATTTATTTTTGTTTTCGACCCAATTTGTTTTTCAGATATTTAAAGCAAAGAAGAAAACTTATCCATTTCGATTTCAATTTACTAATACGAAATACAATTTTAACTCGTTAAAATCAATTAAATGTTGTTGAAACTGAACAAAAACCAAATTCAATTTTTTTCGTTTTCCGATTTGAGAAGATAAAATAACTTCTATACCAACTCTATACAAAATAATTTCATTTGAGTTTACATTAAGTTTAAAATTTACATATAAAAAATAAACTTAAATACCTAATATTAAAATGAAACGTATTAGTATTAAAATACAAAGAAAACTAAGTTACTTAAAATAATAATAGTTAAACAACAACTATAAAAAGTGTACCCCTCGAGCCGGTCCGCCCGCGGCGTGGTCCCTATGACACTGGATGCATTTATCTCTCTAGATAGCTAGCCCAATCTTTTGAGAGAGCTAAGCACCAGCGCTGTGTTTTCCGGGGTTGTCTCTGAGCCGGGATGACAAGGCCTAAATGAAACGAGTAAGTAAACTATACAAATTAATGTAATTTGGATACCTTTGCATTTTGAAAATTCATTCGAGACTCTTTTTACCACCATTGGAATCTTTTTAACCGACTTAAATATCTTTGTCATAAAGGGACGTAACGTAAAGTAACGCCTTGTCCTTCTCACCTATGACGACTTAACAATGAATAGGTCCTACAGTGATACGCGGATCAGCTGTTTTGGTCCTAAATCAGCCTTGTGGTATTGAATAAAATTGTTTTACTTGAGCTGGCAATAATGTGTAAAAAGAGCGAACAATATAATATTGATGTGCGCAGTAGGTAGTTAAAAAACGAATAGACTAAAAAGTATGGCTAAAGGCACCGCCTGCATTCAACACATTGCGACCACTGTATAATTTCGGCACTCAAATAACAATAGACAAAATTAACCACTGTATTGTATTGCCAGCGAAATGGACGTATTGTCTCGTTTGGTCATACAAGATCCTATTTCCTAGGAGATTAAATATATTGAACCTAATTATTGGAACCTTAAAACGACAGCGTCAAATCTATACATGTCGCGAAAATTTCAATATAAATGTTCAATAAGTTAAAAAGGGAAAAGTATAGAGTACATCAGTTCTTGCTAAAACTATCCGTACACACCAAGGTCTTGTCAACTCGTGTAAACTGGTCTCCAACGACACCGTGGTCATAGATTATATATTATATATGCAACAGTATGCCTTTAGTTCTTATTCTATGACCAGTCCCAAACAATAGAGTTTTCAATCAACAACGCAACGTCTCGCCACTTCTACCCAACTATTTCGTTTTTCATACATTGACGCACGTGTAAAGTCAATTTGATTTTTATTGTGTTTTCAGCCCTAAGGACTAAAATGTGACAATTACAATCATAAGATTGCGAAGGCGATGCCAATATAAAGTGTCATTCTATGGAACTTGCTAACTATGTAAACAAGCCGCCATACTAAAATTGACATTAGATGTCAATTTCAATATATTGTTTGTTTACATAGTTAGCAAGTTCCATAGAATTACAGTATAGTCATTTCACCGGTTGTTTCACTCCCATGCCTAAAAAAGCAATGCGAGTATTTCTACTAAACCTGGGAGCACGTTGTTTTCCATATTATTTCTTGGTCACAATGTGATTGATGACATAATTACTAATAGTCATCATAACTTTTACATCGCAGGACACGTCAACATTTCCGAATTTTATAAATATCTAACGTGAAGACAAGTATAGGTTAGGTTAGGTCTGATTTATAAAAGCCGTGAAAAAAACAGTTTTTAAACAAAAACGTTATAAATAATAAAAATATAACATTGCGATATGTCCAAAAACACATTATTATGACTAAAAATAAAAGAGTTAAGTCGACTTATATCCTTTTTCACTAGGACCCCAGATGTGCAAACCCGTTATGCCGATTGCTAGTAAAGGGTAAGATTGGTACCATCATAAATAAATAATTAAATATCAGGGACAATAAACTTACTTATATAGAGAAATATACTGGTTGATTTTGGGGTCATGATTCGGAATGGCCAAAAGTGAATAAGATGGTCATACCGAACAACTTTTCCGATGGGACCAACCACGAAATCGCCAAAAAAGAAACCAGCTGTTCCATGGATGCATTAACGGTGAATTAATTGAGAGTTAATGTATGGAACTGCTGGTTTCTTTGTGGCGATTTCGTGGTTGGTCCCATCGGAAAGGTTGTTCAGTATGACCATCTTATTCACTTTTCGCCATTCCGGATCATGACCCCAAAATCACCCAGTATACCTACTTACATAATTAGAAAAATTAGGACTAGAAAAAAATACTCGTGCTCATCACAAAAATATCTGCCCGTACCGGGATTTTAACCGCACCGCGGGACCGCTAGCTTCGAAGGCAGTTTCACTATCAACTAGGCCAGCATGGCGTCGAATCATCAGCAGGAACATAAAAACTTACGAGGCACAACCAGCACATCCCGGTTCTTCTCCCGATTGTCCCCGCGGTGCCCCCCCGCGCAGTCGCCGATGGTGAACCTCGGCGTCTGCTTGCAGATCTGCTGGTACTCCCGCTGGTACTCGTTCAGCTTGGTCAGCGGCTCCCGCAACGACTTCTGCTTCAGCCGGCGGGACAGCTCCGAAACCGGGAACCAGGACACGCCACAGACCACGTGCTCTTCTAGCGTGTCGTACACGAACTTGTATTGTTCCTAGAATATACAAGTTTATGTAAAAAACCGTCAACCTGTTGCTCCATTTTTACACGAAATTATACAATAATGAAACATAATTTCTCATTTTTGACATGAAGTAAGATTGATGAAGATTATACGCTCGGTATACGTCTCAATAAGTGTCCACATGCACCAATCCCTAGGATGAGCATATAGTGCTTTCATTTCACGAGATCGCAGCCCGCCACTCACATTAACGTTGTATGGTTGCGTTAATGTACGTAAAATTAAGTAATGAGCCGCGATCTCGGGCATTGAAAACACTTTACATGTACTAACCTCATTCTCTATTAGGCCTTTTCGTGATTGCCTAAGCTTCTTTAAAAAGCCAAAAACATCAAAACAGTCTTCTTCTTCGGCCAACTCGAGGTTAGCGTCTATAGACAAGTAAACTCCGGAACGACCACCTCCGTCGCTGCGAACAAAGCAAATATTTAATGTCAGGAAACATCTTACAGAAGTGCTGCCGGGGCGCCTGTTTTAATTCAGAAGATACTAATGGGAAATTACGAAAAGTTTCTTACAAATTAAAAACAATTGCGAATGAAAGTAGTAAAATTTCCTACAGATTCAAAGTTAGATGCAACAGGTAATTATAATTAAGATCAGTACATAATAATTATGGTTTTTCAACTGTCACGTTTAATAGGTACACATTGGTATTCAACGTCACTGGTGTGTTCCGGCTCAGTTGCACAATGCCTGCTACTCGTAGATCCTAGTAAGATCGTCCATATAGAGCTGGATGAGGCCAGACCGGGCCGCACGCCGCTAAAAATAAGACGCCTACGTGAGCCTAAAAATGTCCACTGCTGAGCAAAGGCCTTTCCCAAATTTCCACAACGCAATCCTGTTCTAAAAGCATACTCGTACAGTTTCCCGTGGCGCAGAACTTCAGTTCTCCTTATGGGGGGCTCGCCTTTATTTAGCCTTCTGGCATTCAAGTGATGGTCCCTTTACGCGTTGGCCCAGTGTGTTGGGTTACTCTATGCTAGTTTTAGTATGTCTGTTGGTTAAATTTGGTAGCGCTATTAATACTATACTCTGCGCATTGGCCCTACGTTGGATCCTTCGATCCATTACACCTAAACTTGCCTCAATTTAGGTCTTCTGATGATCATTTTTTCGATTTCAAGGCCATGGCCCCTTGGGTCCTCTAAATTCGCCACTGCCAACATGCCAGGCGAACGTGTCAGAGACCATAATGTGTAGTGTATAATGTAGTGTAGTGTATAGTAATGTGAAATTGGTGGATGTACTCACTTGCAGTGTACGACCATGGGCCCGGCAGAAGGGTTAGTCGCGAGCCGGCGGCCCACAACGGCCCGCACCCTCCGCCGGAACTCTAGCAGAGCGTTGCTGAACGGACACGTGTGCGAGTGCCACTGGGTGTAGTGGAACTGCAGGATGAACCGCTCCTCGACAACCACCTGGAACAAAGACCCAGTGTTGTATGATTGGCAAAATGGAACCGTGACCCACCATTAAACTGTGTCACAGTGAAGTTATGAAGTAAATCGTAAGAAGTCAAACAAATTGTTTTATGTAACTGTGACATAGTTCTATGGTGGGTCAAGATTCCATTATGCCCGATGTTGATCCCGCTAGTGTTGAGCAGATATTAGCCCTGCCATTGTCATTATGTTCTTACTCAGCGCAAAAGGGGTGCTCAACATTTTTTTGACCGTTCGTGACATCTTCCACTTCGTTAGGAATTTCGAACTTCATACAACTATAGAGTACCTACTGTACAAACTGGTATAAACTGGGTTTACATTCCATTTGGTTTATTTATCACTTTAGTGAACTAGTTATAGTACTTTCCTTCTATCTTAATTGGCAAAGCGTTTATAAGGTAAAGACTAGTTAAAAAACATATTATTGAATTGCATTGAATTTGTCGAATAAAGGTTTCGCCTAACGGTGTGACAGAATGGGACACAATAACAATCTCGATCATGGCTCAAGGACTTTTATGATTTATGATTGAACAATAACGCTGTTACGGTTGGCTAATTTATATAACAAAAAGTTTAACCATTTGGATTTATTTTTCTTTAGCTGTAACGTTCGTCTTTATTTACTTAAAAACTCAACTACTTGCATGTATCTAAAGTGGTTGCTGTTTATTTTTAGCCTATAGGTGGATGTCTGTAATTGGCTCAATTTTCTGTAAAAAAATACTGCTTTTATGAATTGTAATGTGCTGTTGATATCCCTAATAAATAAATTCATAAATAAATAAATAAAAGTTCAGAAAATTTAGGGACCTATTTTCTTTGACTTTAAAATTAGGTTATAGAGTACAATTCAGGCTAGGTTTCCGCAACTCGACGCCATAAATGCGCCTATTTTTCATATTATTAGACTTCAAAAGTAATAAGGTAAAGTAGAAAATATATATCATTATTCAAGAATAAACGTCCCTAATAAAATCAAATCAACTCAATTGCTAAAATTAATATTGGTGCGTGGGTTTATTACCCGATCGTAACGTGGAATAAGGAAGAAACAGAAAAACTTTGCCTTTAGAGAATTAAATACGGCACAAAGTTTAATGAAAATAATTCCCAGAGCGTTAAAAAGGACAATTACAGTCGGAGCGACAGTTTTAATGAAAAAACCTCGGCGCGGCGAAACGACGAGAGAGCTCGCGTAGTTTTCGCTGCGGGAAATTAATATTAAGCCCACAAACGATGCTTTATTCTGTTTTTGTGCTGTGTTTTGTACTTTCGATTGACGTTTGCAGTTACTTAAACAACGCTGCGTCATTAGGAATTTCATTAAATAGTGTTGTTTTGATGTTGACCGCACAGACTGGACGAATATTAATATTATTGGTAACTCAAAAATCGGGTTCCAGTTCCAGGGTATCACTGGGAAATTTATAATGACTAAAGTTAAGTTGACTAGTTTAAAGTCGCAAATGCACTGAAGGCTGAGGCGGCGTGATTCGGCGCGTTCCCACACTAATAACAGTTTAAATTTCAAAATTGAAATACTTTAATTGTTTCTTGTAGTTGGTTAGTTTGAGTTCTAAACAAATTAGTTTACACCGCCTGCCATGAACTTGTGTCCTCAGTCATTTCTCTATCCAAGGTTGTCTGGAAGAGATCGCTATTTAGCGGTAAGACCGCCTGTTGTATACCTATGATTTAAATGTACTGTTCCGTGTTCTGTTTTTTATTTTTTGGTGTTCAATAAAGAGTATTTGTATTGTATTGTAAAAAGCGTTAAACAAATTTAGAGTGTATTTACTCACAATCAGAATTATTATTAATGAAATATATAAAATAAAAATGATTATTTTTTAGATTATAGATTATCAACAGTAACATTAAAACATTGTAAATATTTGGATCATCATATTTTTCTCCTGTATATAGTTAAAGAGCATTAGAATTCCTGATTTCTAAATCCTTCTCCGTCTTTATTTGTTCGTTTCGTCTTTACATTCCACTTGCAAGACTGCTCGATATAAAAGTTACAGAAAGTTTATTGCCCGGAGACGGTCATAATACTCATAATGTAGGTAGTTCTTAACCCGAAAAATAGGACAGTTTCGACGAAATACCGATCAACTTATTTGCAGGCAACTTATTTGCTAATAAATTATCAATGAGCAAACAGGATGGGCGAATTTTAGAAAAGCATTCAATTATGTTAACCTACAACATTAACTTACATCCTTCTCGGTTTTGTAGAGTCGGAAGGTGCGTATGTGAAAGTTCGCGAGTTCTTCTTCCTGCACGATGCCCACGCTGATGTCACCGTAGGTCTCGTCCTTTTCTTTGTTCGGAGGCCAGTATTGGACGCACATCACCTGATTACCAACAAAAAATCGTGACCTCAGGGCGGTTATTATGACATATCAATGCAGTTCTGTTTACACTCAGAGAAAAGAACAGAGCTATATAACTGTCTTAGCTCTGTCCTTTACGCTCACCGTAAAATGAACTTCATAGCTAGGTCATAATAACCACCTGCTTTTATTATAATCGGACAAGTTGTCTAACATATATTGTAAAAGCCTATAGAGCCTACTTTCGGACCAGGGACAAATCAAGTAACATTCTGTCCTGATATTTATATCAATAAGAACGAATTATCTAGCTGTGGAATTCAAAACACACGGTATTTATAGTTAGAAGTAATATCGGGCGTGCAATAACAATTATTCCACTTTAACTTGTCACAGCCACGCACGCAATGCAATCCTGAACACAAGAGAAAACTAATAACACCGGAGCAAAAAACCTTTTTAACTCGTATGTGCAATGTTTTCTCATTTTACACCCTTTTATCGTTGTGCCCGTCTTCGAGAGTGTCTCGTTTAGTACCTCGGAGAAGTTACTGCCCCGGCGTAACAAATAGGGTGGAAAATATTTTTGAAATCTTGTCAGGTCGTCTGAGCAGTAAACGTCGCGTCGGCGTTTGGGGCATCGGGGTGGAAAATGCTGATGGGTCGAGTAAAGGCTATTCTTTAAATTTTGAGTGTAACTTGAATAGTAGGCAAACATGCCGATTGTCTCTAGGACCTCGGGGTTCACAGTCGGACAGTAAAAAACATAGACAATTTTAGTTCGATTCCATGGGCAAATGTAATGTATGATACAGAACGTAATATATCTACAAGTATACTCTGTAATGTTATTGGCGTGATGAGCGTTAGTCTTTTGTTTCTGAGTCTTGAATGTTTTCTATGTTTATGTATTTCTCCGTGTCGTGTTGGATTTTGGAAGATTTGTCTGCTACGATTAAGTAATGGTGGAAAATGGACTACAAACACAGTATCGTTCGTTTGTCCCGTCCATCAATATATAAACACGCACTTACCTACTACATATATACATAGTAATCAGCACCAATTACGACCAGTACAGAGGTCAGAGAATAACAGAGAAAACTTTCTGACTTCCAATTTGTGTGCGTAATCGAAGTTCGTACGTGTTAGAAATTGGACGTGTCAGATCGCTGGCTCACAGTGGACTAGTTAAAAGTTGTTTCAGTAATAAGTGCTATTGAACCGCGGGAAAAAGTAGCGTTAGGCGTAAAAATATTGAGGCGTATTTTCTGGAGTTCAATGGTGCCCGTCTGTTGACTTTGTGTTATAAATTAGCCAATGTAAAATTAGCTTTAAGAAGAGCAAAAGGCAGTATCATCAATATTAATGTTATTAGTTTAGCGTTAATTCGTCCGCAAGTTCGTACGCGTAGAATTAGGTTCTCGCTTCTTTCCCTAGTTTAAACTGATTTAAAAAAAAACCTCTTAAGGGGAATCAAGGAATGTTTCCTCGTTTCTTAGTTCAATCAAGTACGATGTTTGTACGATCGGGCTTATAAGTAGCTTCACTCTCTAGTGCTTGTCTCTTTAATGTCATGTTTGATCTGTTGTACTAATCTGTCAAAGGTGTTAAAGTGACAAGGTACTAAAGTGTGCAACATAAGGCCGACTATACAAAGACATAATGATGAATTTATCTTGCCTTATTGCGTTACTTTTAATCAATCTCACCCCAACATACCGTCATTTATTTATTTATTTATTTTAAAAGTTACAGTTATAGGTTAATTAATTTATACTATAGGCTAAAGGCCAAGGAATTCCCGTAAATAAACTACTCTTTTATCTATAAACTCAAGTTTAATATCATGAATATAAACTTAATCCAACAAAGATTTTCAATTCAACTCATTTAAAACTGAATCTAGCTTGTAACCAAGTCTTGGAATTGTGCAAATAAAATTCCCGGGTCTCTTTGCATTTACCTTCTGCTGTTAATCGTCGCCACTAACCTGCCTTTATGAAGAGCTAAGTTAATTCCTTTGTGATTTCAACCTTTCACAGAAAACCCATTTGCTGCACGTTAAAGTTAGATTTGCTACGTTAAAAGTAAAAAACCTGGGGCCACCCCAGGTTGCGAGCTTAAATTAAAATAATAGTGAATGTTTTGTACGAAAGGAGGTCACATACGGAACGCGCTTAGAAATTTCTATTTTCTCAGGATTAAAACTAGACGTGTAATTAAATTAACGAAACAGAGAAAGGAGTTAAGATAAGTACTTTTTTTCTTTGTCCCAAACTGAGTGCTAAGCTTGTATATACTATTGATACGAGGCAACGACAGACAAATTTTCATTGATAAATATATACGGATAATTTCCTGACCGGGAATCGAACAGCTTGATTTGCTTTCGTCAGCTGATAAGAGGAGTAATTATTTTAACGCTAATGTTAGACACAGAGAACGAATGCGGCTCAGTGGCTAAAGTAAAGAGTGGACCAACGATAAGCATAACCATATTATTGTACCGTGTTTGTGAAACCACAGATTGAAACGCGTTCATGCAACGCGTCCTTTCAACCTGCACAGCATATAAGCTACACAATGCACCTTTAGATACTGTCAAGACTGTAATGTAAACCGATACACGTGTTAGTTTATCTGATTGCCACCCTGGGTGCTATTATTGTCATTACATTATTTGCTTTCATTGTTTGTTTTAACTGTAGTTGTACCGCTATGTCACCTTCCGTGATTTCACAGAGTGGTCTCAACCGAAGACCAGTGTTAGCTTCACAGCTAACACAATGCTGAGTTGGGACTGTTTTTGCAATAATATAAGCTCTAACTACATGTATATTTTTTGGTATACGTGTGTTATTCTGAATACACGTTTTATTACTTCTCTTTTCAGTACTATGATATAAGTGTTAAAGAAGCGATGAAGAGCCAACTTAGTTGCAGAGTAATCGTGACGAGAGGAACGGCGGCCGATGGTCCGGAACTGCGACTCATCCAATTAGTTACGAACAAACGCCTAGCATTCACTTACTTTACTCATTTGTTATTCAAATATAGTTTCAGCTTTACTGCGAGGGATTCAATTGGGTAAAGTTGAAATCTGCTTACAAATGCCAGTTTATGATAAAAATACGTTTCATAGTTATCTCTTCCCTGGGGTTTTCTTCTTTGTTCTCTAAATTGAGGGGATCTTGGTTAACCCATTTCTGTAAAAATCACTACTGTAGACCTTTGTAGATAATACCTTAAACTTTTATACACTGGATATCTTCTAAGAAAGTACCTTGGACGTTTGAGAAAGTACCTTATACCTCAATAGGTACTATAGCTGTGACCTTTGCATATAGTATCACGTACCTTAGTACTTTCGACCTTAGTTGATAATACCTTGGAACTTATGTAGAGGGTAGTATTCTAAACCTTAGCAGGTAGTACCTTGATGAAGTCGAAGGTCTTGGTGAGCATGACGATGGCAGCGGCGCGCTCCTGCCAGATCATGCGCCAGAAGTCCAGCACCGTGTCCTCGGTGGGGCCCTGCGTCACGATGTACGCGTTCGGCTTTAATATACTCTGTGGACAACACATGTTTTATAGATAAACTACCTGCGCCTACAGCCAAGAATGCCAAGATGCGTTCACTAACTAGAGTTTTGATTCGTTTTGTTTTTGAAACAATCTCGTCACTGGTAGGTCACGTAATCTACCAGTGACGCGATTGGTTCAAAAAGCAAACGAATAGAAAGGCTAGTTAGCGAACGCGTGTTGGCTATAGGCTCTGTTGGCTTTATCCGCGAGAATTATCTAACTTATATATACAAGGCACGAACTTTAGTTTATCTTTAAATATGTCTTCAAAATGAACTAGACAAGATAGTATACTATACATACATATACTACAGGGTCTCTATTCTACCCGGTATAACATTATTGCTTTTGTCATGTTATTACATTGTTTTGAACTCAGCCGCCACAGTCAAGTAATAAGAGTTTTCAAGACGTTGATAAAACGAAAGCATGTCAAAAACAATATGGTTCTATAGAGTAGAATTAGTTTACCGAAGGGTACTAAAACTGACTTAAAAGTAAGATAAGAGTAAATACGATTTTCCCGAGCAAAAACTATGTCATAATGATTATTCAGTAAGATAGCAAGATTTATTATATACATACATACATTTATTTACATTATTGGAGATTAAACAGAAACAAACAATGCATTATTTATGAACTAATTTACAAAGTACTTAAGATACAGCAGTAGTTAAAATAATTAATATGCAAGTTGCGAAACGTTCACAACGATGCGAAAATCTTCTCAAGATAACACTGTAAACACTGTCGAAAATATTTGAGAGCAATGTGAACATTGTCTTTTCCATTCAAAAATAAGTATATTTTCAGGAGTTACCGATAATTTCTAATAATATAATTACAAAAGATTCACAAATGAGAAGTTTTTTACAATACAATGCTAGGATAAACACGGAGCAAACAAAGTTTGAGTGAACTCCTTGCAAATTGGAAAACTACGGAACTCGTTCATTATAAACATGTGGAACCCAAAGCCCTTTTAAGGATCTCTTATGAAGTCATATCGGAGCCCTGAAAGGGCCGCAATGAGCGAAATGACCCTAATTTGTTTTGGTCACTATCGGACGTAATAGGGGCGGAATGAATGGAGGGAGGGACCGTTATCTGGCCTAATAGAATAAGTATAATAGCTTCGGATAGTCGTGTTATGATGATGTTTCGGCTATGTATGGTTTTAGAAGCCGAGTTAGTTTTAAAGTAATTGAGTTTTTATACAGCGCACGCGAGGAAAACGAATTTAAGTTGGTAAAATGTTAACCTCTTTATAGCTGTACTTAACCGCGGTACCGCTATGCTAATAGTCTGTGGGGCGTTCTTGCCTTCAGGAAATATTTTATACACGTTAATAGTGAAACAAGTAGATTTAAACTCGAAAAAGATCAAAAAACGTATTTTCATCATATTTTCTAGAACTTCAGGGTTTTATGTGAAAGGGAAACGGGATCATATTCGTTATTAAACGAAGTATAAAAGAATGTCTTGATTACGAACGAGCAAGCTAAGTGTTTATTACCCAGCTTTAAGTAATATAATAAATCTTAACATTGTACTTATTATTAATTTTCTAAATTAGCAAAGTTAACGTAACCAAACTAATAGGAAATTAAAACATTGACCTGAAAATTACGCCCGGCTTGCTACAAAAACTAAGTGAAACCGAAGCTAAAGCTCAAATTTCAAATTATGTAACAAAAACCAAGTTTATATGCAAAAAATATTCGAGGCTTCCTGTAACCTTCGGGGAAAGAAGATGGCCCATTGAGAGATGTTCGACTTTTACTTTTCATTTATTTTGTTTACTGATTTACTCAACTCACTTGACATTGGCGAAATCACTGCGGAATATCGCGGTGGACCGCCATTGATAAAAAGAGAAGAAATAACAAATACATATTTGTAAACAATGTGTATCTAAGTCATTATCAGTACCTTCTTACTTGTTTAGAACAAAATACGTTGGCATAACGTGCTTCGTCTGAGAATCGTCTAGACCAGCAGATCTCAAACTTTATTAGGCAACAGAACTTTTTTGAAACACCTAACATTTTATAGAGCCTCAACGAAGCAAAAAAATATTTTTTAGTACTTCAATAAATAATAAAAAACATCCTTTTTATAACACTGTTCTTAAAGTTCGTTTTTTGCGCGAAGATCTTGTGAAACCTCAAGGAGCATCAAAGTATAAAATATAAAAAATATAAAGTTTCTTTATTCAGTAAGTAGGCCACTTTTACACGGCAAAAAATCTACCAGTACTTCGCAAGATGAGACCACTGCTAAGAAGAAATGCCGCAAGAAACTCAACAGTCAGAAGTGTAAAAGTAGTTCGAGGGGTTTCTGTTATCTATTGCCACTTGGGCGCTAGTATTACGTCGATGCGCGTCGCTCTATACTTAGTACGCACGTAACCAAACGCGGCAACGGCGCGTCCCCGACTAAACCGGCTTGGTCCGTCCTGTTAATTAAGTCACGCACCCTTGCAAGCCGCGCGTTATTCATTTACGTTAAAGTTGTACTACTGAACATACTAACACACTTTGAGAATACCTGCACGAGACTTATCGCTTACTTAACATTCCTAGCACTCATTATTAGCAAACGTGTCTCGACTGCGGAGCCGACGCGAGCGCACCTACGAAATTAATAATATTTATTAATCTTAGTTTCTGAACTTAGGGAATAGGGTTGTGCTTTGGTATTTTGTGACCAAGGTTTTTTACTTGACAGTGGAAAAGTCAACGAGTCAAAGGACAAAGTTTTACGATTTCATGACTTTTATAAGTGTAAAATAGCCTGAGAAGATACACTCAAATTATAAATCATACGAGAAATGAAAATTGCGACTGCTTCAGAAGGAAGATTAAGTTTTTCTAGTATATGTCCGTACCTTACTTTACTTCGCCAGGTTCCGGCAGAATACCAGCGCTGCCGCAGCAATGCGCGCAGCACATAAGCTTTCATAACTATGCCGTGACTTTTGAATCACGCATCTTAATTTTAGTTGTTGCTATATAATAATAGTTTTAAGCTTTTAATGATATTTTTCCTATTTAGTTTCAAATAATTACGTACGTGTTTCACTTTATCATGGGCAATCATGGCGTAATTTATGAATAGACAGAAGCTTTTGTGGCAAAAACGTCAATTGACTAGGGACTTCCTTCCGATATAAAATTTATCGATAATTGTTTCATATACTTTTAATAAAGTGTCATAGTAGATAGTGAATGTTCACCGGATTAAATAGAAATTAAGTAAAATGCTGATCACTAACCACGGATGCAATTCAATCGGTTTCCATACAAAATAAACTTACACCAAGAGTGCCTTGCAACAAGGAAATATTTAGGTAAATTCTATGATATTATGTAGCATAATATACTCTAATATAATACCTGCTCAGTTTTAGTAAAATGCATGGAAAAGACTCAAACTTAAAAATATTATAAATAGATAGCGACCCGCCAGCGGCTTCGCCCGCTGCAATTTTTTTTTTTATGTCACTTTGGGGTATGAAAAAAAGATGTTGGTCGATTCTCAGACCTACCCGATATACACACAAAATTTTATTAAAATCGGTCCAGCCGTTTCGGAGGAGTTCAATAACGTACACCGTGACTCGAGAATTTTATATATTACATTATCATTTATTTTAATCGTTATGCTTATGCCACTTTTAAGTTTTGAGTTACGGTGTATGGAAATTGCATGTTCATATTATACGTTATCTCATAGTCATACATAATTAACTGTCATAAGAAAGTACAATTTATCGATAAAATATTATCATTTGGAAGTCCCTAGGACAATTTTAAACGTGCCTCAGAAACTTCTATCTCTGTTTATGAATAAAGTTTTTTAACTATCTACCTACCTGTGTATGTATATGTCTATTTCTTTGTCATGCTTAGCAGCCTAAACAGCTGGATGCATTATAACATATGGGGTCTCATTGGGTTCGTCTTGGTTGCGGGAGTGACATAGGTTATAATATTTCACTCAGAGTAATGAGAGGGAGGGGTTATTTTTGATGAAATATATAGATGAGAATATTAAAATGCAATCGGGCTTTTAAAGCTTGATTTTCATTATCATTGTTATACGGTGGCGCGCATAAATTTACGTACATTGAGGCAACCGTGCAACGTCAACTTGAGTGGCGGGGCTAGGGTTGCCAGGCACAAAAATAATAAAAACACAGATTCATATTTACCCGGACATTTGTTTTGAAAGGCGTCAGACTGGTTTTAAAAAATAATAATAGAACCGTAGAGGCGAACCGCTTCGTGCCGACAGCTGGCATATCGCAATATATGGGTAAAACCCTAGTTTTTTTTACACAGGACAATGTCACACAAATTGACCTAGTCCCAAACTAAGCTCTAGGCTTGTACAATGGATACTAGACAACGATAAACTAACTTATATAAAGAAATATACACTCAAATACATAGAAAACGTCCAAGACTCTAAATAAGAAAGATCGTCTAAATACTCGTGCTCAACAAATATCTGCCCTTACCGGGATTTGAACCCAGGACCCCTAGCTTCGAAGGCAGGGTCACTACCAACTAGGCTAGCGTGTCGTCGTGTTTATGTAGTATATTATGTGAACATAGTGCTGTTATTCATTTGATACTTAGCTCATGACTCGTTCGCGCGCTTTCGTTCGGCATCTTTTGGTAGGGCGGGGTTGGCCAAAAGCCTAACAGATGCCGGACAGGCGGGACTTATTTAATTTTACTGTAAAACGGATTGGATACGTCCGGCTAAATCCTATCACCTGGCAACCTTATGCGGGGTGCGCCGAAATAGATGGAGAACAGTTAGTAACTATATTGAGCGAATATTCCTACAGGGGCCCCATTGTACTCGATAAAACGATATTACTTTTGACATGTTATTGTATTGCCAACGTTACGATAGCTCTTATTTACTTGACAGTTATGGCGGCCGAGTTAAAAACAATATGATAGGAAGCATGTTAAAAACAATATGGTTTTTACCGAGTAGAATAGAGCCTCAGTATTATTGCATTTCGATCTAGGAAAATGTATTTACGAACCCTATCGCAATGACAGTGCATATAACTTAAATTTCAGTGATACGGCGTTTGATACGTCACCCTGTTGTGACATAGTTCTACGATGGAACGCATAAATACATCTCTTTCAGTATACCTACTTTCAGATGTCTTATAAAAAATCTATACAATTCGTTATAAGTAGACTCTTGTCAGTTTTATTTAAAAATAATTGGAATCTATTGGAAGGAGAAATCGTACGAGATTGGTTTTTGCAATTCACTTCCATTAAGTTCGAATGTATAAGGATTCTTCAGAAAAATAATAATATTATTTTACTTTAGTCGACAATGCCGAGAACTTGAGGAAGTTGGTCATTACTTGTAATAAAATTACTTGACTGAGAAAAAAACTCGCTAGGAAATAATACGAGCATTAACAGTCAAAGCCAATTTTTAATTTTATTTTAATAACATGGACTGTCGTGCTGCATTAATGTATTGTATTCGGAACATTAATTTAATTAAGGTACTTAAATAAGCTGTTTAAGCTGGATATGATCTTTTGGTTTCCAGTAGATTTTGAATACCGATAAATATTTACCCTCGCCTTAACAATGAATCCTACAACATAGTAAGTAGATAGGTACTTAGGATTAAACAAGTATAATATATACCTTTTGTAAATTTTATCACGTAAAGACCTGATTTAGGCTGTGTTTCCACCAGAGCCGTGTGAGGTAGTGAGGAAAAAGTCCACCAATAGAATTCCTAGCCTCGCTCAGTGCAGGGCTCCTATTAGTAGACTTTGTCCTCGCATACCGCTCTGCCACCTCACACAGCTCTGGTGGGAACGCAGCCTTAAACTAGAGTACAAAAATGACGATAGACAAACCCCGCTTACTAATAAACGTTGAATAACCTTGGAATAGTTATACCATGTTTTGTCCTTATCTGTCATTGCGACATTTGAATTCGACAGATAAGGACGAAGCATGGTATAAGTATTCCAAGCTTATTCAAAGTTCATTAGTAAAGGGGGCTAGTAAATAAATGGTACTCACATCTATATAGGAAGCATTGATGTAGTCAGAATCTGGTTCCCGGTCCACTGCACTTAGCACCACTCGGTTGTAGTCGTCTGTGGAAACACACGTGATACGTTATTCATGATGAATATTAATATTCAATAAAAAATAAACTTTCACACATACATAACATCACGCCTCATTCCCAGAGTGGGGTAGGCAGAGCTACAGAATTACCAATAACTCTAAAAAGACTCTTGATAACTTTGTAACCACATTTTGCACAAACATGCTAAGATGTTTACGTGTATTAGTGACAGGTTGCAAAATAAACTTATAAATTAGTATTGCTTTTATAGAATACTAATATGTACCAAAAATATGAACGTTATTAATATTAGATGTTTCCCGCGACCCCGTCCGTGTAGAAGTCGTTTATCGCTATTCCCTCAGGGACTGTCCAATTAATCAGAATAAAAAGTACCCTGTGACCTTCCCCAGGACTCAAAATATCTACATTCCTAATTTAATCTAAATCAGTTCAGCGATTAATTTGCGAAAGCGTAACAAACAGACAGACAGAGTTACTTTCACTTTTATATTATTAGTATAGACTAGAGACGAAAGGCGTATTGTTAAAGTGGCACATAGTTTGGACATGGTAATTATGTTAAGGTAAAATATTCAAGAAATCGATAACCAATTCCCAGTTCACAGTCACAAACTTATGAATTAACAGGTAAATTTTGCTAAAGTATTTTCAAATTGATTCAATCCCAATATTGAAATCTGTTTAACGATTCATAGATAAAAGCTGTGGCAGCTCATTGCAGGTTACGTAATGATAATGGGAACTCGATTTTTTTCATCCGCGAGGCCGCGAACCCTCACTTAGAAAGCTATTAGGGAAAGAAGTTTGAGCAGCAAATCCCCGGTAAGGGGCAGGGGTTGGGCAGATAAAACCTTTTTAGATTTTAGGAAAAACATTAAATACAATAAGCCATGATCACTTGGTGAATAGGTTTTGATTTTCTCTTTGCAATTATTATCATTACTAGTTTAATTTTTGATATAAATGTGGTTGAATTAGCTATTCAAACTAATTATTATATTAACCCTGTGGGGTTGCCGGGTTAGAATAGTGCCACTCCATGTCTTCCCACGGATGTCGAAAGAGGCGACTAAGGGAATAAGGGCTTGTATTACTATAAGCGATGGGCTTGCAACCTGTAATAATACACTGGTAAACTTAGCCTGATTGTGCAAAATGTAACAACAGAACTACCAACAAGTCTTTTTAGAGTTGTTGGTATTTCTGTAGTTCTGCCTACCCCACTTTGGGAATGAAGGCGTGATGTTATGTATGTGCATTATAAATGAGAAGGTAACTAAACACTGAACCGATTTCAATTAAATTTTGTATGGAGATTGCTTGAACCCCAGACAAGGTCAAAATACATTTTATCCTGGAAAATTGGACAAGTCCCGACTTCTACATAGGTAGAGTCACAGGCAACAATAAGTATACTATACAATGACATATTTGTAGACAAGCAAATCTTACAAATTTAATTGAATCAAAACAATGTAAATAAATAATCACAGGACAATGTCACACAAATTGACCTAGTCCCAAACTAAGCTCTAGGCTTGTACTATGGGTACTAGAATACGATAAACATACTTATATAGAGCAATATATATTTAAATACATAGAAAACATCCAAGACTCAGGAACAAATACTCGTGCAAATCACACAAATATCTGCCCTTACCGGGATTTGAACCCAGGACCCCTAGCTTCGAAGGCAGGGTCACTCCCAACTAGGCTAGCGTGTCGTCAACATAATATAACTAAGTAAACATGTGTCATAAATTCAGTACCCTTCACGAAGCTCGTATCCGTATGACGGCCGGGTGTGGTATCGTAGAGGTTATTAAGTCAATGCCGCATAATGATTGAAATTGTATAACACAATTTAACTCGAACAAATCACAGGCTTCTAGTTAGCAAACAAACTATTTCTAATTAAACAGAGTCCAAGTTATCGCAACAACCTCGGGACAAATGGCTATTGGACAATAACCATTCAGACCGTAACTGCGGCACCAACTCCATCCCAAACACCACCATTGTACGGTTAAAATCTAACACGAAACTAGCTCTGGCTCTTTCACTCTATAGTTGTGACGTATTGTATGAAAGAGAACAGTAACAGTTTCTACGTCCGTAACATGTTAATCAAGACTGAAAATCCGGAACAAGATTGAACGTTTTGCACTGAATAAGTTTTGTGGGGAGTTGGATTACCAATTAGTTCTCAGTAGTTGTTTCACGTGTTTCTTGACGACGCGTTAAGCCTTGTTGGTAGTGCTAGCTAGCAGTCACAGGTTCGATTCCCGGTATAGGCATTTTTTTGTGACGAGTGCATGTATTTGCCTCTAAATCTTGAATGTGTCTAGTACCCATAGTACAGTCAGGGAATTTAATTTCCAACCCACCTAAGGCTCAATCTCGTGTAGCATAATTGTCACCATAAGAGCTACCTACAGCACGACGTTACTTTGACATATCGCATATTTTCGACCTTAATGTATTGCGAATGTCTTACGACATTTTAACGAAATGGGTAGGGAATTAAATTCTTTGACTGCACAAGCCTGAGGCTTGGTATGGTCTCAGTCAATTTGTGTGAGATTGCCCTCCGATATTTCTTTATTAAATATCTTAGACACACAAAAAATATTTTACCGAGAACTAGACTTGGGTAAGAACCAAATAGTTGGACCATAGTTAAGCGTAGTTATATACAAACAACAAAAGTGAAAAAAGTTCCGTTGTGACACGAAAATGATCCCTACAAATGTATGGCAAATTTTCGTGTCACAACGGAAAAGTTTAACATAAAATTTAATTGAGTGAGTTAGCATGGCCAATCTTTTTGGTCCTTACCCACTTACTGTATAACTATCCAATAAATTATTTGCAGAACTAACGTCCGTTGCTTTGTAACTGGCGAGACAAACATAAATAAGGACAAACAAACAAACACACATCTACATTGAAATCATATTAGTTAGTTTCAGGTAACAAACGTTTGCTGTAACGTTGAAATACGTTACATTGCTCACTTAATTGAATTAAGTGAAACGTTAACGAATTAGAGAATTCGTAGCAATTCTCGTAGCGCTACGCGAGTGCTACGAAGCATGTAAATAAGTGTTAAGTTTAAGTGTAACTTGAGCGGAAGGACGTACTCGGAGGTTAAGAAGGAGAAAACAGTGTAATTTTTAAAGCAGTCTTGCAAAAGTTGTGCTGGCAACGTCGCAATTTTTTAAGTTCTCAAACGTAGTTATTAAATCAAATAACTACGCATCTGATAAATTCAAATGTGCGTGATTCAATATTTTGTCGTGAGCTATAAACTTAAATATATTTGTTTATACGACACGCTGGCCTAGTTGGGATTGACCCTGCCGCCGAAACCAGCGGTCTTGGGTTCAAATCCCGGTAAGGGCAGATATTTTTGTGATGAGCGCGAATATTTTTTCCAGAGTCTTGGATGTTTTCTATGTATTTAAGTATGTATTTCACTATATAAGTATGTTTATCGTTGTCTAGTACCCATACATAGTACAAGCCTAGAGCTTAGTTTGAGACTAGGTCGATTAGTGTGAGATTGTATTTTTTTTTTTTTTTTTTATAAATTGTTTTAATTTGCAATAACAGCCACATCATGCCGAAACGTTTCATAATAAACAAATATATATAAGTAAGTCGAACCTTGGTTATAGATTATATTTGGATATTAAACTTAATTTTACGCAATTTGGTCTCATTTTAGTTTACCTCTACACGTATTATTATTAACTCGACCGCTATTACTGTCAAGTAAATAAGAGCTATCTTGTCCTTGTTGGTGTTACGATGATAATAATTTATGTCAAAAGCAATTAGGCTTAGCGCGAGTAAAATAGTTACAAGTTACCTTTAAGAGGACTGTGAAGCAAGAAAATTCCATATAAAATGCAATAAACTTTTTCTCCCCTTAAACGTTGTCCGATTTTTACGTTTATTTGAATTTTTTGTAGTTTATGAAGAACTAGGTCTATACGTTTTTGTTTCCAAGAAAATGTTTTTCATGAGAACTACAAAATATTTAAAAATCTGATTATATTTAGGGGGTGAGAAACATTATCGCCCGAAGCTAAATTTGTATTTTTGATAGCTACGCGATTTAACCATCGCTTCACAATTCCTTTAATAAAAACCGTTAACAAACTTATAAATTATAAATAAACAAAGTTAAGACGTAATAAAATGTTGTACTTACAAGGAATAACTTTTTGGTTCTGGTTTTTGTGTAGATTAGTCTTCTTAGTGGCGTGTCGACATGAATGCGTCTCCACTTTGACCGCGGTCTGCAAAAAAAAAAATCCGTTAGAAACAAAATGGTTATAACACTTAACCTGGGCCTCTATTCTACTGCGTTTAAACGATATCGCGTTTGACGTGTTTTAGAATCGTTTATGACTCGGTCGCCAGTATTGTAAATGACATAAGAATTATCAAAACATTGACAATACGGAAACACGTCAAAGACGATATTTATTACCGTATAGAATCCCAGCTCTGGGCCACTATTCTACTGCCTTTAAACGATATCGCGTTTGACGTGTTTTAGAATCGTTTATGACTCGGTCGCCGTTATTGTAAATGACATAAGAGTTATCAAAACGTTTACAATACGGAAACACGTCAAACACGATATCGTTATTACCGTGTAGAATTCCAGTCTAGGGCCTCTATTCTACTTAGCTTAGATTTGCTTTTGACGTGATTACGTATTGTCAACGTTGTTTTGATAACACTTATTTACTTGACAGTAATAGCGTTAAAAACATTACCGAATCACGTCAAAGGATATATCGTTTTAATGCAGTGGAATAGAGGCCCTGTTAAAATATAATAGCGTGACATGGGGCTGGACAAGTTGCATTCGATGATCGTTATCGTTTGTTTCGATAAATAAATGTATGGAATTAACGTAAGCCACCGAGACAGTCACGTGGCTTACGTCAATTCCTAAATTTTTCAATCGAAACATAATCGCCAACGATTATCGAATGTTACTTGTCTAGCCTTAGTCCATTTCATCTTACTAGTAGCATTTAAAAATATTTTATAACTTCAAAATATTTTTTTCTTTACTATAACGGCCGTTTTCTTAAATAAAGCAACTACTTACATAACATATAAAATTAGATATAGAAATACCCAAAAATGGTGTACTTATTTGGAGGTTAAAAGTGTTTGACATAAAAAGAAAAGCAAAAACATTTCCAAAAATTTATTACACTTTTACAAAGAAACGTTGATTTTTCTTATTCATACCTAACAAAAGGAGCAATAAAATAAACTCAACTGAAGAAACAAAACACATGCGGTGCCAGATGACGTGAAATGGTCCTAGCTCAGGGTGGTGATTCTCTCAACACAGCGCTGCATCGATGTTAAAGATGAAGTTTTATCTGGCAAGTTTAAGAAGTCCCATCGGAGTGTACAAAATACCTTTTAGCGCGTGCCTTCTCAATTAGGCAGCTTTAGCCTGCTACCTAATTGAGAAGGCATGCGCTAAAATGTGTTTTGTACGCTCCGACAGGACTTCTTAAACTTGTCGGATAAAACTTCGCCTTTGAGATCGACGCAGCGCTGTGTTGAGAGAATCATCCCACAATATGTCGCTTGTCTTCCGATGGATATACACATAAAGTATTACAGGTGAATTAAACCTTTAAAAAAATACTAAGGGTTTCAAATAACGCTAAACAGTGTCAGCTTTAGAATTCCTAACGCGTTGGTGCGACTTTTACTGACGCCGAGAATAATATTGTTTACTTACTCTAAAAGTGTGCACAATAAAACGTTTTAGTGGAAAACTTACGGCGTAAATCTGGTGTAGTCAGAGAAAACAGAGGAAAAGGGAATACGACGTTATTTGACGGCTGTGTAGACATTTATTTTCATTAGGGAGACCCGGGAAATTAGCTAACTAGATTACGAGAAATTATGTTAGCTATGTAGAAACGAGAGAACAGTAAAAGTCTAATAAACTCTACGTAGTCGATACCTAAAGTACATTGGATTTATCCTGAGGCTCTATTCCACTCTGTAATCTGTTCTCGTAATGTCAACGTTTATAATAACACGGTAACATTCTTTTGGGATCCCTTGAATCATCGACACTAATTTTATCGAAATCACTCATCAGGGCCTCTATTCTACTGCGTTATAACGATATCGCGTTTTACGTGTTTTAGAATCGTTTATGTCACAGTCGCCATTATTGTAAATGACATAAGAGTTATCAAAACCTTGACAATACGGAAACAGGTCACAGACGATATCGTTTTTAACGTGTAGAATCTCGGCCCAGTAATTCAGAAGTGCGTTTCATTGACAATTATTTTCTACTGAAACCTTATTGTTATGAGGTTACCTTAAGCATGGGTTACGTAGGTAAGATTAGGTGAGACAGCTGTGACCACCGAAAAATTACCTATAACTTCCGCACGAGGAAATGCCTGTCGATGAAATGAAAATTTGGCGAATATTCTATCAAATGAGAGTTGGTGATTCAAGACTAAACCCATTATTTTACTGAGTACAATTTAAATAGAGACCTTGTATAATTTTACCGAACGAGGAATAATGGCGTACGTAGAGGAGGTTATTGGTTTTTTTGTGATAAAATAACTTTGCCATTCTTGTTAAAAAAAAAGAAACAATAAATGTGGAATGCTCCAGATTAATATTGTAATTTTGTGTTTGATTCAACGGAGTTAAAGTAAAAATAATATATTGCGTAAGCTTATACAATAAGTTCTACACATATCTAGTTGACTTATTTTTTTAATAAATGTTTTTTGCACAATAGATATACTATATATAACCCTTCAGTCGGGAGGACAACTATAAAGTTAGTTTAAACTTGAACTTTGAATTAATTGTTTTTTGACAGCAGTTGTTATACGGTTGCTTGCCGCTTGAATTGCTAAATAATATAATCCAAATGGTGGATGTATTAATTTAACACAATATTATCATTAATCTCAAAGAGAAATCGACGTATCCATAGAAGAGATTCCATCATTAATCTGATACAGTAACCTACTACTTAATCAATGTATAGATCACTAAACTCCGATGTGGTTGAAACTCTTAACAAATACATAATGTTAATTATTACAGACATTTCAATACAATACGAAAATCTCGTTTTTCTCATTAAACAAATAACCAACTGGTGCTGACAATCTATTGAAGTTGACATCGTAAATCATGGGCCGGAGTCTTTCAAGCGATTAATTCATTTTAGAGTCGAAACAACAAATTTTATCCACTTTCAAAACATTACGCAAAACAGCCGATAAACGACGCAATTAAACCAATGACGAATACAAGGAGCAGATCAGCCTATTCATTTAAACTGTTTAACCAAAGAAGTCATTGCACGGTTTTGGATGTTTTTTTTATCAACAAAGTTTTAAATGCTATTTTTCTGGTGTATTTTTACATGCAAGCGAGTTTATTGTACTCGTACAACTGAAGTGCTACATACATTTTTTTAAACTAACTCAATTTTCATACATATTATAAAAACCGGCCAAGTGCGAGTTCGGTGCCATAACATTAGACACTATAATGTGTCGTCATCGCTGTCACCCACTGTCACATGAGTACACACGAAGACACTGTTAACTGATCACCCCTAGACTTTAATACGTTGCGATAAGGTTTATGTTCGTTTGTAAATGTACAGTTAACAGTGTCTTCGACTGTACTATAAATACTTTGGTTATACTGTAATCATCTTTTGTTGTGTAATTATTATTGACGACGCGTTGGCCTAGTTCGTAGTGACCCAGCCTATGAAGCCTGTGGTCCCGGGTTCGATACCAGGGTAAGGGCAAATATTTGTGTGATGAGCACGAGTATTTGTTGACTCTAGGATGTTTTCCATGTATTTAAGTAATTTCTCTATACAATTTTTTTATGTTAAAGAGAAGGCACACGAGAATGCAGGCCACCTGATGGTAAGTGGAATCTGAGACCCATAGACATTTGAATTCTCAAGACTATAATCCTAAGACCTCAAATGCGTTGCCAACCCTGACGACTAAGATGGAATACCTCTATGCTAGTAACTTCACCGGTAGTCTTATTCCCACACCGGAACACAACAATGCGAACACTGTTGCATGGCGGGTGGTTAATGGATAAGATGGTGTTAGCGATCCGGACGGACCCTGCACAGGGTCCTACCACCACTAAACTATAAGTACCTATTTACATCATTTGTGCTTAGTCGAGCTTAGTTTGGGACGAGGTCAATTTGTGTCAGATTGTCCCTGTGTTTTTTATTCATTATTAACAAAAATAGTACTTTCCATTCTAGAAATATGAACGATTCGTTTTAAAGACACTTCCAAAATCCCGTGAGGTGGAACTTGTATCAGATTGTTAGATGCTCGATTATTATTATTTGTTTGTATTAGCCTGCTAAGTCGTTACTTGTTACTGATTTGCATAAAAACAATACATTAGGTAATATGTGACGGTTGGTTTGTAACCATTGTGACCACAGATTAATAGGGATAGGGTATGTCTGTTGTGACGTTTGTTTGTGTCCGCTTTTTTTTTTCTGTCTTATGTTTTTGGGTAAAGCTAAGGGAACTTTGCCTCTTCAGCCAATAAGTTGGGCGATAAGGGCGATGCGTGCGAATTTATATTTTTAATTTATATTTTATATAACTTATTAAACTTATTTAATTTAATTCTCATTTAAGACACAATTTGTTTAAATAATCATGTGTGTATAACCGTCCGTGGTCTCACCTGGTGGTTCTAACGGAAGATCAGCGCTGACAAATGCCAGCATTTTGCTGAGTTGGAACCATTTCGTGACTACATTTTTCTGGTGCGTATTTCTCTGTTATATGTTGATGTTTGTCACGAATAAATGTATTTCTTTCTTTCTTTCTTTCTATCAAGTAAAGAACTATAGGGATCCTTACGATTCGTTAAGCTCAATTTTCAACCTCGCCCGATTTTCCGGGAAATCATAGGACGTAAGTACTCGTAAGTACGAAAATGATTTGTTAGCTTAGTTATTAATAAATAATACACAGTAAATAATTACATACATACATAACATCACGCCTTCATTCCCAGAGTGGGGTAGGCAGAGCTACAGAAATACCAACAACTTTAAAAAGACTTGTTGACAATTCTGTAACCACATTTTGCACAATCAGGCCAAGAAGTTTACATAGTGTATTAGTGACAGGTTGCAAGCCCATCGCCTAACAATACAAAAAATAATTGTTCAGTAAATAATTGTTCTGTGCAAAACAACTAAATATTTCTCGTTCGTTAATCCAGATCGTAGTCCTATCTAAATACTGAATAGACGGCGCGGAAGTTATTTGTTTGCTGGCTTTCTGAACCATTAACACAAAAAATAATATGCGACTCGAAATGTGTATATTTTTATCGTATTCTCTATCTATGAATCAAGACATTTGTCATAATACATACCGGGTAAAATGGGGTGACTAACGCTTATCGTACTAGTTATAAGACTGAGATTTGAACGTAATTTTCCAATAGGCTTGTCAATTTAATACTTGTTTTAATATTAGTAAGTAATTAATTATTTTAGACTGTATTTCTGTCTTATTAGATCTTGGTTCACATTTATGTATGTAATTAGACACAACGGCCAAATAGCCCGAACGTTTCGCAATAAACTGCGCAGTAAGGTATCGTCAACAATTTCCCGTTACGAGCCTGCCAATATTGACCAGATCATCAGACCCTGCGCCTCTTTCATCCCGCGGGATCAAAGCAGCGAATACAAAATGTTTTTCACTACTGCAAAATGTTGATTACTTTCCTCCTGATTTTAGTGTAAATTTCAGTTCTTTTGTTGTCTTTAATTACAATACAAATAAAGTTGTATTGGAATTTGCGGTCCGTTTTAGCGATGTCTAACTTTATTAGTTAAGATTAAACTAGACTAAACTAAAGTAATAGACGTAAAGCTGAAATAATTTATTGAACAGTATTGAGAAAAGTATATAAACTAATACTTAAGTAAATACTGTTTCTTTAAATATAAAAAACATATCAACAGTCATATTTACAAAATCAATTGAAGCGTGGTACATTCGATGCTTCCGATAATGTCAAAGGATTTGAATCCTTTGATATACAAAATTCTGAACACTTGCAAGAAACGTGACTGGGAAGCATGGAAGGATTATATAAATAAATAAATAAATAAATATCAGGGGACAATCTCACACAAATTGACCTAGTCCCAAACTAAGCTCTAGGCTTGTACTATGGGTACTAGACAACGATAAACATACATAAATAGAGAAATACATACTTAAATACATATAGAAAACATCCAAGACTCAGGAACAAATATTCGCGCTCATCACACAAATATCTGCCCTTACCGGGATTTGAACCCAGGACCGCTAGCTTCGGAGGCAGAGTCACTCCCAACTAGGCCAACGTGTCGTCATATGATCTTTATTAATTATAAGTACAGGGCTTAACTTGTATATTCTTGAACTAGTACTTTTCCGATATATACTAAAGCCCTGAAGAGTTACAATATTGTACCCCCTTCCCCTCCCTGAGCCGAGTAAAGCCGGAGAATTGGAGCGCATCGGCGGGACTTAGCCCCGATATTTATGTTCCTAGTTCACGTTTAAACCTGTAAACAAATGAAACTTTTTGACTATTTATTACTTTGTAAACTTCGATTTCCGGCGGGGATTTTGTAGCCAGAAATGCATTCGTTACTTTGCAGCTTTTAAAATTAAAATGGTTGGGGTTTTTAATTATGTTTTTGTTTTGGCTTTCCGTCGCGTACCGTTTTTGAGCTCTTTCTTACACAAAGATTAGAAATTGAATGTGTCTGTTTGCGCTACAAGCACGAGGTTTGTTGCTTGTTTTCCCAATTTTAAGATACTAAAAAACTAAACATCAAGCATTGAAAATTCTACTGATAGCTAATGTAATGATTCGCTATGATCTGCTATATTGCCATCTTTTTATCTTTAAGGTCGGTAAGTGACGCTGTCATAGTGGCACTTGCTACGCTGTTGATCGAACGACGACGTTGTTGGTATAAAGAACTGACAAAAATATCGGAATCCTAGATCGAAACAGTAGCAACTCAAAATACAGCTGTATTTTAAAATCAATTCTAAAACAACTTCTACGAACTTGCCAATAGCATTGCGATGGGTGTGTAATGATTTAATTGCATACCAAAAAAAATATTTATTTCCATGTTGCATACCACGAATTGCATAGTTACGATCAAAATAATTATCAAATGATGTACCTGCATATAAAATGCATTACAACAAAACGCATAATTTCTTGAACCCTTGTTTGTATCCATAATCTGTGGTTGCATACTCGTAACATAAAAATGTAAGAATCGTATGTCAAAGTAGAGTTCCTTTTCCGCGTACAGTAAACTTTTAGTGACGCAGCTCTAACCCAAACTGAACTATGAAGGTAAGTTTAAAAAAAAACGGTGTGAATGTTTTATCAAATGGCATTATTCGTCATGAATATTACACTAAATGTTGTTATGATAAGTGAGTGTAATGTCATTTGACCGTTATACTAGAATTAGCATCAAAAGTAGCTAAGCAGAATAATGCTCAAAATGATCTAGACACGACGTAATCTCTTGACAATAGAGTCGATTGTAGATCATTTTGAGCTCTTTGGTTGCGTAGCTACTCCTTACCTCTTTAGTTTTTATGCTGGACGTTTATTATTAATTTGGTAGGTAGTAAATTAAATTATGCAAATTGTTTTTAGACTGATTGATTCGCACCCCATTGCGATCATTATGTACCCACTAACGTGAAATCATACACTTCTTTGAAGTCAACAAAGTTGTAATCAATATTTTAATGCCTGTTTTTAAGACGCAATATCAACGATCTTGTACATAACCACAGGCAGTTCCAAACAACGACAAAACTTGAACAAGTAAATTGACGCTACCAGTATAAACTGAACTCGGCTTTGCGAATCCTTGAATATGTTACATCGCGGGCAAACTTTCAAGAACAGTTCACAACAGAACTGCCCTCTACATCACGCCAGTTCAATCAAGTTTCCAGTTTTCAGTCCCAATTCGGTTCATACAGATAGAACAGTTTTCCAATTGGAACGGCGACTATGGTGAGGCCCAACACATACAATCTGGATAAGCGGAGTCCATAGGTTTGCTAGGCCTTGCGATTGCCGTCCTTTTGAATGAATAAAAAGTTCAAGTATAAACTCATAATAATACATTATGGAAAGGGGACCAAGTTTTCTTCGGCAATCGGCGGATATAAAAGTGTTCAAATAAACTACACAACTGCATATGCAACTGCACGACAATTTAACTGTTCTCAATCCTACAATTACTTAAACTCGATAATTTGAAGAACTCTGTTGAAGTTGATTTCGTTTCTCATTTTATAATGGCAAAAGTATCAAGCAATTTAATAAATTAGTTTTTAAAAAGAGTTAATCTTTTGAAACGTTATTTTCTGTTTATACCTGCTGCCGACAAACACCTACTATTTAAACCTCAAATAATTACTTGAAAAATAAAGCACTTTATACACTGCCTCCGCGAGATTTCACCCTTTTAGCGATAATGGAGTGCGCGGACCGAAATACAGAGACGCTTTTACTTTAATTGGAAATATGATTAAAATCATTAACTCGTACCGCCGTACTCAGCCGAGACATTTTTGTGACCATTAACTCGTTTTTTTTTCAAACTTATGTATAAAAATTCGTCACCAGGGAGAACTTAATCATCATTAACTGATTCTGAGTGTGACCGTTAGAATTTTTTTTTTTAGTAAAATAATACTCATAATATTACTGACTCAGTAATCCTCTAAAGAAGTTACCGCTCCGTCTTCCATATTTCTGCGGAGCCGCACATTCTTTCAGCGATTCATTCACTTTGGTTGCAAAGTCCCCACTAACTTTAAATGGCTTTTCATATAAGTATGCTTACGATGTTATTTGATCTTCTTATAACTAAGGCGTAATACAGGTATACATTAGATGGGTAACGTAATTGACTAAAAACGTGCCTTTTTAAACACGAAATTTCCTACGCATTTTGAAACACGTGCTAATAGACATAATTATAAAAATGTAATACGAGTTTAGAAGTTTTCTTTACTAAAAAATATAAGCTGGTTACAAAAAGGCCGAGGTTCATTAATGAGTACATAAAACAAACACACGCAAGCCTTGATTATTACATTAGAACATGTGAAAGATGGCTGGATACTAAAGTCATTGAAATTTTACTGTTTTTAAAACTGTTTTTAAGGCTAGTACTTAAGTGAAAGGATCAATGTTACACAGATGTTTGTTATAATATTTCGCATTGTTGTTCCAGTGTGGGGATGAGACATGATGAGGTATTCTATCTTAGTCTACAGGGTTGGCAACGCATTAGCAGTCTTAAGATTGTAGAGAATTCAAATTAAAAATTGTGTAAATTGTGGTTACAGAAATATCAACAAGTTTATAGTTGTTGGTATTCTGTAGCTCTGCCTACCCCAGTCTGGGAATGAAGGCGTGACGTTATGTATGTGTAGAATTCAAATGTCAATGGGCCACAGATCCCACTTATCATCAGTGGCCTGTGTGGCATCAGTGGTCGCGTAAAAAACCTACATACATATTTCCGTTCCTTAAACCGTACCTAGAGACTTGGAAGAAGTAATTAACACGGCACAGGGTTTTATTCCTTCAATCTAACAGACGTCGTCGTGGCTTAGAACAACACAATTTGTACGTTTATCTACCCTGTTGGTTCGTTAGGAGTAATTCCGACGCGGCCGTAACGCAGGATTGTCGGGAGACGTCGGGGAATCTCGGGCGCGCTCGAAGAAATTAAACTGCTCGAATGTGTCAACACCCTAATTGTGGGTTCCGTGAATCAGGGGCCTTGTAAGTGGTTGCTCAACTTCAATAATATTACCCAAAATGAGAAGAAAATACTAAAAAGTGTACTACAATTTTATAAAGCACAATACGAGCACTACTTGCCAGTCGAGTCATTAGTTATTATTTGTGTGAAAATCCATTTGCTTGAATCAAATTTCATAACATTTATTAGAATATTACGAAAGTTTCAAGCCTAAAGGTAGTTTTAGAGAAGTTTCAATCTAGGTCGAAACGATTGTAGAAACAAGTAGAAAGCAGAAATATGTACCTACTTATGGATGTAAGCCAACGTGCATCGGTAGTTTACGTAAATTCCAACGTTCTATTTTCTTTTTTATCTACAACTTCTTTTAATCTACCAACAATAATAGCATTTTTTTAAGAACTGGCCAGACAATTTAAGAAATAACCAAGAAACTGTGCGTTTGCCTTAACGTTTTAAAAAACTGGCTCTCAATGAAAAATAAAAGTGACTATCTATTGAATCATCATCATTATTCCAGTCTGTTCCAGCTTCCCTCATTGATTTTCCAGCGAGAACATAATCTACTGAATGCTTTTTAAGAAAGGTTTAGATCCAATATACAATGAATTAATGGTTTGCGAACAAAATGTTGTAACTCTTAACTTAATAGTACACGAAAAAAACGGATAAACTTCATAAATCCTGAAGAGTCATAATTCCGAGTTGATCAAAATATATCTGTATCTTCATAGGTTTTCTTTCTGTATCTTCATTACAAACTCCACACACGCTTAAAAAGCGACTAGACGTTCGTTCCGTTTACTATTCATATAACGTGATGGATTATAGTTTCCAACCTGAAGTAATTTCTTTGCAAAAGTGTCAGTAAGAACTTTTCGCCACCCTAAAACACTTATATCTCGAGTCTGCCTAAGAGCTCTACGTTGAAGTGATGACATTAAGGCCGCCAAGCATTAATGTGACTTATTGGATCGCTGTATAGGAAGTTCCCTGGCAGAACACCAACTAGGTGAGCCGGGTACGTCGCGGATGTATGTCGCCGACAAGTATTAGGAAGTTGAAGTCTATGTTAATGGATTTAAGTTGTTTGGGTGAACTTAAATTAAACTCTACTACTACTCTCCGCAAGTTATGATGAATATACTGTGCACTCGCGATACCGCCTTAAGAGGTTACATAAAATATAATAAAGTCGGTAGTTCCACGAACTGAATCTTAACAGCCATAACGTTTATGCGTTGGTTATATTTAACTTGTTAACTTTCCCAAAATCCTATTTATCTCTTGACCTCTCAAGGTAGCATAGACAGGGCCTCTATTCAACTGCGTTATAACGATATCGTATTTGACGTGTTTCCGTATTGTCAACGTTTTGATAACTGTTATGTCATTTACAATAATGGCGACTGTGACATAAACTATTCTTAAACGAGTCAAACTCGATATCGTTTTAACGCACCTGAATAGAGGCCCTGTATATTTTCCGTCTCAATTAAGTTGTCACTTGTCAATGTGTATTAAGCTAGTTACTGATGAGAAAGAGATATCATTTTCACATTCACTGCCGGCAAAACGAAGTATAGGTTTCCTGACTTTAACTTTAACCTAGTGCCATAAACTCGTCCGTGCGTTTTTACACATGGAAAACGGTCTTCACAAAGGACGCGGCGCGTGGAAAAATACCAGTGAGCCGGCACAAGATGCGTAACGCTAACGTTAGAGATTATCAAAAACAGCAAAAAGGTTTAGGATTGATGTAAGCTGAAGCTGACGATCTATCACGTTGATAGCTTGTCAACTCCATTGTAACTTTAGCTTTATGCATCTTATCATCGTCATGATAAGATGCATAAAGCCCCCCCCCCCCCTAGGACGACAGCAAAGGTGTTGACTGGAGATTCAACTTTTTGTATGTATATTAGGGTTGACACGTACCTGAAACTCGAGTTTGTAGAGGACGGGGAACTTGCGGCGCTGGTCGCACAGCTTGGCAAAGTTCTTGAGCTCCACCGGCCGGTCGGGGATGGTCTCCGATATGGAGCCGTTCTCGTCAGCTGCAGCAGAAGAATACGTTAGAGCATCCTCCCAGTAAGGTCGGTGGGGGTGAGATGGAACGGTTTTTGATGAGATGAGTAGTGTTTTTTGTTAAGTAAAATTATAAAAGTACTGGTTCAGATGTTTGAATACTTACCTAATTGTAATAATATTTATAGTAAAGGTTTTAGTTAGAATTGGTTTTGCCTTTGGGTTAACCTAATTTGACTAAGCAAGACATGAGCTACTTGCGCAGAAAATTGGAGACACATAACTTAGGAAATCTAACCGAATCAGTGATTTCGGCACAGTTGGTAAAAAATCTGGTTTTAATGTTTTTATGTACCTAAGACGCGCTCTTTATTTTATAGCAAAATTTAACCCTGACCTACCATAGAACTGAGTCACAGTGATACTTTGTTTGACAATTCTTACAATGATATTTATACTGTCACTATGACACAGTTCTAGTGTGGGCCAGGGTTCCATTTTGCCAATCGTACATTGCAACCGTGCAACGTCAATATGAGTGGAGAGGCGCGCCGTCATGGATTAAAATCACTAGGCACAACTGACAAAGCAAGTCTATCTCCAATGTTCATGATCAAGGCTGCATGATTGATTGATACTACGTAAGCAATAATTCGGAACGAATATAAAATATGATGTAAGCTCTGCGAGAAGTCATGATGAGAAACTGTTTTTTAATTAAAACTTTACTGATTGATCTGATCTGCTGGCTAATAATGTTTAACATTGATACCTGTTAATGCCCTTTTATTAGTGTTTATATGTATGATTTTGTATGAACTTTGTGTGCCGTTAGCAACAGTTAGTGTAATCTACTTCGTTTATGTTTGTAAGCCACACCGCTCCACGTAATACAAGAAATCGATAAATCGTGTTCTTATGTTCATCACATTTTTCACAAATTAAATACATAGAACAAAATAGATGTATTAAAACCTAAATTGCACGAGATACAAATATGTTAAATTCTTTACATTATTAAAAAGTAATCTTTAACATTTCACATTACCGAATTGCTTGGAATGTTCTCTTATGAATCTGAGTGTAGTGAATCCTTATAACAATTAAACGAATGTAATAATGCATAAAGAGCATGTTTTGGACCCAAATGAAATTATTTTGCCTTTGCTCGAAAACTTGCTTCGAGTGCGTTATATTCCAATTCTCCGGTCCAAATAGAACTGCGCAATGCAAGATGCAACTGAATTACGAGTACATACTATTACAGAGTTATCTATCTTCTTTTATTTGTGTGTCCGAGCCAAATAATTGTTGTCTGTGTCGCTTGGCCAGCCGCCAGATCACTGGCATTGATTACAGTAAGCCAAAACAGCTAATCGACGCCATATCTATCGGAGGTAATAAATAAATGTAGCACTTTAAATACAGTGCGGTATTTCAGCGCCCATAGCATTTTCTCTAGCTTCAGTAACTTGCCTATCACAATAACCAACTGATACTTGGCCTCTCCTCATCACCGTAAAACAGTATTACTTTTGGCGTGTAATTTTGACGTTTTTATAGCTCTTATTTAATGACAGTAATGGCAGCCGAGTTAAAAACAATACGATAACACGTCAAAGGCAATATGCTTTTGCTTAGTGGAATATTAGGTATTGAGCCAAAACCAGAACTGACTGCAATGTTAGGCATCTTTTTTATAATGTAGCAACTTCTATGCAAATGGGGTTGCGGCAAAAGTTGGTTTGAATAAATATTATTTTAGATATCCTGCCGGGCCGTAGCTGAATATATTCGTGTAGGGGGTAGGATGCCATGAAACGGAGAAGTATTGCTGTTAACGTTTCTGTTATCTATCTATTCAAAATGTATGCAGTTGACATTAGCGTTTGACGATATCTGATCCTGTCATCAGCTCAACTCAATTCTATATACTCTTTGTCGATTTTCGGAAAATCGAAAACTGAGCGTTACGCTTCTTGACTAGGGCCTCTGATCGAGAGGACGTTTATTGCCCCTCTAATGCTTATTTTTAACCCCTGACGTAAAAAGAGGATAAGAGGATTGTGAGGCTGAACATTTCCATACAAAATGCGGTAACGTTTCCCTCCCCTTAAAACTAGTTTGAGTTTTATATTTCTAAATATCGTCAATACATTGAAAAAACCTCGTAAAAAGTCCTCGTAAAGCGCGGCAATTCAAAAAATATAGATGTGGTATTACTAATTATAGTAGGAAAAAAAAAATTTCCTTCTATAATTAAGTAATACCACATGTAGGTATATTTTTTGAATTGCCGCGCTTTCTCAGGTCACGCTTCCGTTTGCCAGACTCTATCATATTTCGTGATGTGCGAGTTTAAACTTATTTTTCTGAACGTTTAAGTTTAAAATTGTTTATCACAAAATATGAGATACGAGGTTTCTTTCAAAGTAGTGACGATATTATTATGGTGTAGATATACTTAACTAGTAGTAGTCTTTATATTTTCCTTTCTAAGAAAACATTTCTTGGAGTCAAAAACTAACCAAAAATTAAACAAAGACGTTAGAAAGTTTTAAAATTGTATTTACCTACGGAATTATTCAAAAAAATAATATGCCGTAAACATTTTCAGATCATTACTAGTTGCTATTTTGATGACTTTATAGTAAATGACTTAATGTGCATAGTTGGGGACATTTTAACTTGAACACACGCTCCGAACTTGCTCTGAAACATATTGTTTCAGATCGTTTTAATATCGCTTCGGTTTATTTCTCTTTTTTCGCTTCCCTTTCCTGACAAAGTTTGCGTAAAGTGAAACGTATTATTATTACAGAAAGTGACCGGAAAAATCAGAAACTATGTTTAGGCTATGTCAAATATAGGAGAATTTGTTATGAAATGAAAAAAATGTGAATAGCCAGTTATTGTGACCAAGTTATCGAAGAACATCTACTTATTATACATACGTCTTTCTTATGTTCACTTTTCCTAAAGCAACAAACTTACCTAAAAATCCAAAGCTATTTACAGTTGACATTTCGATATCCTAAGATTTATCGCTTCAATCGTGCATACGCTGGTTTAATACTGATCCACTTACAACTTTCTCAAACTAACAGTTTACCCAGCCCTGAAGATAGAAAAACAGTCTAAATCAAGACAAAATAAAATTCAATATTGGATCCAACATGGGTGTGACATACGAGGTTTTGAAAGTAAGCGGCCGTGATAACGTTCGCCGTACCGTGGTTTCATATGGTACGTGCTCGGAATGGTATTGGAATTTATACCAAATGTAATAAAAATCAATGCAAGCTGAAAGTGCTGCAAGATATAGAGTTACTTCTAGCCCAGTGGTTTTTATGGTTAAAAACACTAGTTTCAACTCATGACTGTATAAAGTTAGCAATTTGCATTTGAGATTAGTCTTTTACACCCCCGACGCTAAAACACGGGAGTAGTGATCGTAACCCAGACTGCTCGAGTGGATTTACTAACCACTTCTTTACATAAAATTCGATATAAATTAACTGCTGTACATAATACGTGAGTTATAGAGAAATAGTGTCTAAGCAGGTCGGAGGTGGTAAGGAGAGTAAATTTGAATATTTTTGAAGTAAAAAGAAACTGTTTTAACGTGTGTGTATGTAGGTCTGCCTGTGGCATCTTAGCTTATAAACAAATGACCGGATTCCAACGTACTTAAAAAAAAGAAAGCTTGTTTATTCGGGATGATGGTTCTAGTGGTGGTAGGACACTGTGCAGGGTCCGTCTGAATCACTACCACCATCTTATCCATTAAGCACCCGCCAAGCAACAGTGTTCGTATTGTTGTGTTCCGGTGTGGAGATAAGAAAACCGATGAAATTACTAGCATAGAGGCATTCCATTTTAGTCCTCAGGGTCGGTAACGCACAGACATTTGAATTCTCAAGACTATAAAGTCTTGAGAATTCAAATATCTATGGGTCTCAGATTCCACTTACCATCAGGTAGCCTGAGTGCTCGTGTGCCTTCCTCTTAACATAAAAAAAAAATAGCTAATTACAGTTACGTTCTGAAAGAGCCGCTGTTTTAAAAATATTTTATATTTAGGGTTATTATCTATTTAATATTTTCTGTACACGACTACCGTAGCTATTGACTTGTATTTATGTATGTTAATATGACAGAAATTTGTATGTATGGTTCTTTGTTCCATTTTGGAGGAAAACATTAAATAAATAAATATCCGGGGACAATGTCACACAAATCGACCTAGTCACAAACTAAGTTCTAGGTCTAAACTAAATATCTGCTACCGCGATGTGAACTCGGGTCTTCTAGCATTGAACAGAAGGGCCGATTTAGATAAGCAAGGCGTCGTTCATACTCGTTAGATACGAGTATATCTTAGCGTCACGAATGTCCCTGGGTACTTTAAAAAAAAAAAAATTGATTTCAAAATATAAAACAGAAAAGCACCTTTACGTCGTATCAGCCAAGATCAGAATATTAAAACGACCCTAAGATGGAATGCCTCTAAGTTAGTAATTTCTCGGTAATCAAATCTAGGAAGAATCTACCCGAAACCGACGTGCATGCATGACTCGATGTATGAATGTGGAAGAAGCATCAGGATCGTAGCAGGTGGGAAGAAGTGGTCTCTGCCTACCCCTCTGGTAAACAGGCGTGATTTTATGTATATATGTATGTAAAATCTACCAAAACCACTCGAACCACCAGCACCGATTGAGCAACAAACGTCTAAGCATCTTTCAACGCTCATTAATGAGCCCATTCTGCTTTAAAGCCGCAATATGCAACGATGCATTTTGGCTGCAATTTGGCACAAAGCATCGACAATGGCCAGTCCATTAATTGCCAGAGTCGAATCTGCTCAGCATTTAATGGCATTGGCAGCGGCAATTATAGATTTGAAACCGATCTGATCAATAGACTTACTTCTGTTAAATTACTTTAACAAATCGATGATTCCAGTCAAATATATCCAACTTTCATGTAAAATGTTGCCAAGACGAGACCATATCGCTCGCACTGTCAAAAAGTTATCAGATCTCATGAAGCGCCCAGCTTCTGACTCTACAAGCCCTAACTTCACAAACTCTACACCTTTGTCAAAATATGTGAATTGGCCGTTTGTATCATGAGATAGGTGTAGTAGGTCGAATCAATGCTGAAACTTCACAAAAATTACCATCAGATTAAATACACCAATATGAATTTAAAAAAATGTATGTCTGTCATCTATGCGTTCCTAAACTATTGATCAGATTGTGATAAAACTCTGGTAGGGTTTTGTGAAGACACCCACGAGTTTCTGGTTAAAAAAACTTTATTTACTTTACTTTACGTGGTATTGCAACGTAATTAATGTATTTAGATACATGACTTACAAGAAACAATTAAGTATATTTTTTATTTATTTTTGTTTAGTTGGCAAACTACTTCGCCCACTTTTGTTTCTATTGCTTTGACTGCTTCAGCAAAAAAAAAACAAATTTGTTAATAATTTAAGTACGAGTATAAAGAAGCACAGTAAATACTAGTACTCGTAGGTTTAATTTTATCCCACGAAAACCTTCTCATACCTTTCTCCTAATTCAATAGCGAATACCTAGGCAAGCAATTTGTCAACTCAAGTCTTCAATTGTTCCTCATTCATTATCTATGGTTAGATAAAGCGAGCGCCACAATACCGCTTGTTGTGCATACCACACGTGACCCTCCGACTAATGGCGGTTCCCTACGCCCGTCATACGAGTGCCAATTAAGACAAGCCTTATTAAGTCAACAATCAAGGTGATCCTGAGACAAGGGCTGTTCACATGCCCGGAGGCTTAGTGCTGATGAAGCAAACTATAATTGCATCATGGCAACACCAAATCATATTTGAAATTAAATAAAGGAAAGAAGTCGATCAATTAGAACATATCCTTTTTTGTATAAATATAACCTGTGGGGCTTGACAAATTGCATTCGACAATAGTAAGCGCTTATGTTTCCATAGGCAAATGTATAGAATTGACGTAAGCCACCTAGACAGTCACGTGGTACTAACTCGGTGGCTTACGTCAATTCCATATATTTTTCAATCGAAACATAATCGCTAAGAATTGTCGAAAGCAACTTGTCTAGACCCACAAGTCCCACAGTATAGATAAGATAAATGGATTAAAATGAAGGTCACTAGATTTTGAAATTTCATTCACACTGGATATTCCCTATTCTCAAATCACTCGAGATGAAGTAGGTACATACCTACTCATGCTCATAGATTATGCAGTTGACAAAAACAAAATGGCGTGATATTGCTATGTCCTAATGTCGTTTGTAGTTTTGTGAATGCAAATGTTTATGTCTCAGATCCCACTAACCATCTAGGCTTCTACTCTGCTGGGTTAAAACGATATTGCGTTTGACGTGTTTCAAGTAGGTATTGCTTTTAACTCGGTCGCTTTTACTGTCAAGTACTAACAGTTATCAAAACGTTCACAATTAGGAAACACGTCACAATATCGTTTTTACCATGTAGAATCAGCCCAGTGCCCTGTTTTAAAAAGCTAAAAATTACAAGTGGGAGGTTCTAACTCCTTTTGCTAGAAAGAGAGTTCCGCTTGTAATTTGTAGCTTTGTAACTTGACATGCCATAAAAAGATGTGAAGTTGCTTTTTAATGAATCTAGATTAAAAAAGTAGCTCCTTGATACGGACAGATAAAGCGACTCTTCACACCAGAGGCTGCGAGGCACTCCCCTTGTCGATGCCGCGGTCTCAATATCGTGTCAATTATGTATGGACTCGGAAAACCAGGCACTGAATGCTGATGTTAATTAAATTCCTTTTATATTTTGTGTATTGAAGCTTCGAAGGTGTTTTGCTAATAACGTAGAATAAGAGAATTGTGAGGATTGTGAAGCGATGCTTAAATCGCGCAGCTGTCAAAAATAATCCATACAAATTTAGCTCCGGGCGATAACGTTTCTGACCCCCCAAATCTAATCGGCTTTCCACGGTTTTTGAATATGTTGTAGATATTATGAAAATCGAGGTCCATACGTTTCCGCTAACGTTCTTTTCTCTTTCGAATAAATATTTTCTTGGAAAAGAAAACATACAGACCTAGATTTTAATAATATCTACAACATATTCACAACTCGTAAAAATCGGACAACGTTTAAAGGGAGAAAAACGTTTTCGCATTTTGTATGTTTTTTTTTGCTTCACAGTCCTGTTAAGTTGCATAATAGAAGTGTTGATAATTGGACCTTTTCGCAAGACGAATTAGATTCAATGCTTTTTGACTAAATTGGGATTTTTTTGGGTATTTCTGTTTCTAATTTTTCATAATTTGCATAATTGTATTTTTTTTTAATGTTTATCCTCGTGTTGCCCACCACACTAATACCAGGGAGAATTTGTAAGTGGGAATTTAAAACAAACTGCAAGGAAATAAAGTTCAATTACCTTTCCTCTCAAATGTCATTTTTAACTATGAAACAAATAAAAATGGACCCTACACACAGTAAAATAAAGTTTAAACTAAATTACCTTGATTATGTTACCCCCTATAGCACACCGGGTCTCACGAGGTTAAACTATAGGTACTTAATTATATTTGTAAAGAAAATGTAATCTAGCCGAAATGGAAAAAAAACACGTTGAATGAAGATATAAGATTAAAATTCAATGAAATTTTGATTGTTGCTATAACTTTATTCGGAAAATAGGCATCAGAAGTACTTTATTACATATATGTATGTATACGTATATGTATGTACTAAATTACATTACTAAAATATTAAAATTACGTAAATATAAATAATACAAAGGTCCCTTTGAGGAATCTCTTCCAGCTAACCTTCTTCTTCTTCTTTTTTAATGAATGGCGGTCCACACAGCGATTTCGCCAATGTCAAGTGAATAGAGTAAATCAGTAAACAGAATAAATCAAAAGTAAAAGGCAGGCATTTTTCAATCGGCGATCTTCCCTCCCCGAAGGTTACCGGCAATCCCCAGCTAACCTTTGGGCGAGTTAATAAAAATTAATGTGACAAACAATAGACTTCACTAAAGTACAAAATATGCACGAGAGGAAAAAATAGAATTATGTTTTGTAAAGAAAAACGAAATGAAAAAAATACGAAAACGATAAAATTCAAATGAAATTTTGACTGTTGCTATAATTGTATTCATAAAATAGGCATCAATGGTCAATCAAATTCTGGATCACCCTCTTGGCAACTCAATAAGCGGGGAGTGCCATCGAAATCAATCTCGCGGTATTATTGCCGCTGGGAGGACTTGACCTCAAATTCCTTTTACCGTCTACGGCTAAAAGAGCGTGAAAGACAGTAACCTAATGTAGTCTTTTTATGTAAAGCTTATCTCGTTAGTGCAAAAGATTTTTAAATGTTTGATGTGAATCTAAATAAAAATATACATTGTGATATAGTTGTAAACCTAATATAATTTATTTATCTCCTCACAGTTCTCTAAAGAGAATCAAGATACAGATAATCCAATGAAAAGTCTAAGATAGGTACTAAAAAGTTTAATGATTTAGCCATAAAAAACACCTGTGACTGAATTTTCGGAACCTAATATCTGGGCGTTTTCCAAAAAAAATGTACATCGTTAAAGACAAAATTAAGAAAATTTAACTTTTTCCATTTATTCACGAAAATTAACGTATCCATATGTATGGCTAATTTTCGTGACGAAATGGAAAAAGTTAAATTTTCTTAACTTTGTCCTTAACGATGTACACTTTTTTTGGAAAACGCCCATTTGTCGTTGTTAGTTTATACTTCAAAATTATAAAGCTACGCGTTTAAAATATTTTAATGACCGCACTTCAACCGCTAACAAACGATGCAAACTCGATATTAATTTCATATAGTGGGTCCAATTCGGATTACCGTTGTCTAATTTTAAACGTCTCTAAACTTAAATTTATAAACGTCAAACTCGATTTTGACAGGTCTAAATGCAATCGGTATTCGGATTTATTTAATTTAAACATAAATTCCTAATTTTAGAGACACGCTTAATTTGACGTTTCTAAACTATTCAATTTAGAAATAGAGGCCATTTGGTATTCGGACACACATCCTAAACGTCAAATTAAAGGTATAAATTATACTTTATCTGTTTTATAATGTAAAACTTGACGTCTTACTAAAACTTTCTACCGTCTACGTAACCTAAGTGAGCGCGCAGATTTAAGTAGGAAAATGGATGATTTTGTAATTGCTGCTGTTTTAGACGAAGATGAGCGGTAAGTAAATAAATATTTGTATTATATAAATTCTCAGTGAATGACATTAATCGCTCGGTTTGAAGTCTGGAATAACTAATTTTTGCATTACTTAATTAGCAGGCTTTTTGTGTCCAGACAAAGATAAAATCATCTTTCGAATCTGCATTATCTTATAAGTCCATTCAGACACTTCATTCGTACTAGATCTAAAAATGATATAATAACATTCCCTGATGTATGTTTTTGTATACTACTTGCCGGAGTGCTGATGATCACGATTGATTAGGCTTGCAGCTATTTCTTTTGACCGACGGCAGCATAACACCATTTTTGTATCAAGTTACAAGCTATGCAAAAAGCTGGCTCTTCCAACTGTAACATCTTTTGTACCACATTTAAGGCAAAATAAAGAGATTTGATTTGATTTGATTTTGATTTGATTTATGCAAACGGTGTACTTAGCCAAATAGAGAAAAACTTTACAACATTGGGCTTTTAAAACCTCATTAACTCTTTCGCTCTGGCAAAGTTGAACAAAATCTACCCAGTATGTCAGGTTCAGGGATATAATATCCGCGCCTCAGTCCTATAGACGAGTTCACTCGTTAACAGAAATGATGCTCTTATGTCCGATAGATGACTTATAATGGCTAGGTAAAATGCTTTTCAGAGCCGGTAGACAAAATAACTCGTTAGCTAATATTGTGAAATAATTCTTTTGTGCAAAACGAAACACTTAAGTTACAAATACTGAATGAATGAATATTGATTGGGTAATCGGGTTTATTCACTTTTCACTCTCAATCTAGTTGGCAACATCACATAAATTTAGCAAGTAGGTATGACTCGAGGCCAAGAGTATGGAACGCAGTTGTGTCCAGTCGTGCAAGTGACTGTTGATTGCCCTAATCCAAGATGTAATCACAAATATATTAAAACGTGTATACCCGCCTACCAGATCAGAGAGATCATCGCACAAAACGAGTTAACTCGTCATCTGGACTGAAAGGGTTAAGCAGCAGTGGTTATGTAAAATTTTGACACTTGTTAAGATATATTTATTTATTTTACATGGTTGTATAGTCCTGTTTTATTTGTACAGCACACAAAGGAGGGAGTTCAGAGCTCTCAGGGACAGTTCAAATCCCTTTGAGTTAAGCACAAGAAACTTTAAAAAATTATTTAGGTTACCGCAGCATGCAGTGCTAGATGTGATAGAACAACTAGATTGCAATGAAGAGTTGAATGTAGGTCCTATCCCAGGATACTTAAAGGTAATTGAGACGATTTTTAGGTATTTTATTGTAAACTAGTTCATCATTATCCTGTCATACTTTAGGTAGAGTATGTTAGCACAACATGTTTTCTTCTTCCACTCTCCTCTATCCGCTGTTAACTCGGTGCTCACACCTTTCATTCATACACATGTCATGCTTCACACAATCTATCTAAACCTTTTTTGGTAAACTTTTTTATTGTAAACTAGTTATTATAATACATTTTATTTTTTGTTTACTTGTACAGGTCCTCTGTTCGCTCACTTTATATGGCCATGGGAGCTACCAGACCCATGTAGGTCATAATTTCCTACTTGGCCAAAGCCAATCATCCGTTTGTCGCAGCCTGGAGCATGTGACAAACCTTATAATAGAAAAAATTATGCCAAAGGAAATTTTGTTTCCCACATCAGTCGTTAAAATGGATGCTAATTTAAGAGAGTAAGTTTAAATGCATAAAATTTCTAGTGGTTTACGAGTATGATTTATTTTAGTATTTAGTGCTAATCTCACATAATTATTTTGTAGTTATTTGTTTTAATGTTTTTTTTGTTTTTTTTATTTGTTGACAATGATTTATGTAATTAAATCACAGATATCTATTAACAATTACAAATCTTCATTCTAGGTTCCAACAAAAATATGGCATACCTGCTGTTGGAGTAATTGATGGCACCCATATAGCCATCACATCACCCCCACGCAATCACCCCACATCGCCAGCTATACTGTTTTATAACAGAAAGGGGTATTACAGCTTGAATTGCCAAGTGGTAAAGTGCATGTTTATATAAAAACATAATATCAGCATCTTTTGGACAATGCCTCATATACTCATATTTAAATTTAGCATTTATTTTAACTCAATTTTCATTTTCATTTGTTATTTTACATTGATTGTCATTACTTAATAATTAAGTATGTTTTTAGTATTACTTTATTTCAATTCTTGAGCATTAAATAAATATTCTTTATGTGCTTCAACTTGGTTGATAATTCAGTAGTAGTTTATTATGAATCTGAGTCTGAAATATTCTTTAAAGCTATATGCATTTCAACAACACATTAGCCTAGTTGGTAGTTAGTGACCCGGCCTATGAAGCTAGCCATCATGGGTTCAAATCCCGGTAAGGGCAAATATTTGAGTGATGCACACAAACATTTGTTCCTGAGTATATACATATGTATTTCTTTATATAATTAAGTTTATCGTTGTCTAGTACCCACAGTACAAGCCTAGAACTTAGTTGTAGTTTATGAACTTAGGTCGATTTGTGTGAATTTGTGACCTGTATTTGTTTAATGTGTATTTATATGTCACTTAATCCAACAGAGGCTATGATTAATGAGTGTTTGGACTTGTTATATTAGGCTATTGTTTCAGGTATGTGATGCTCATAAAAAAATAATAAGTGTCAAGGCTGACTTTCCTGGATCCACACATGATGCAGCCATTTTAAAAGCATCCAATATCAATCAGTTTCTGGAAAACCAGTATGTTACCGGGAGACAAAATAGATGGTTACTTGGTTAGTTCATACTAAGAAATATTTTATTCAAGTAATAGTTTTTACACCACAAAAGCCGGTTAAAAAAATTGATTTTTATTTCCTGGTGCACTCTTATCTAAAACCCCTTTACTACTGGAAGTATAAGAGCCTGTCAGATATTTTAGGCGCAACATTTTAATGTTTACTTCAAGCACTGGGACACTTAAATCTACACATAGGTACTGAAGATGTAGGACGAAATTTGACCCTAATCCTATCTTCATTCACATTATTTATTTATTTAATTTCATACTAGCATTTGCCTGCGAGTTTGTCAAAAATTAATTAACATAACATAACAAAAAAATATTTAATTATATTTAATGATGAACATTTAATATTTATACCGTCACAAATCATATGGTGATAAAAGAGACTGATGATGGCATTTTATGAACCATCATGAATCATTGGTCTCCTGAATTATCGTTACAGATGATTCAAGTAGCTGTCTTTTATTTGACACCTTTAATATCCCGTTAATGTGTTCTGTAGGGGATATCCATGATCTATCTATGATGCGCGGACGAACCAGCGGCCGGTTCCAAGGGCGAGGGGGTGGACATGCCAAGCGTCGATGACCGCAGCTTGTTCCGGCCTTTCACATCATCATTTTTATCTCAGAACTACTATGCTTTATTCTATTGCTATTCACCTCTTATATTATGGCTTTATTCGTTTTATTTATATATTTTTATCACATTCAAGCTGTTAGCAAAATACCGATTCGCTCAATTAATCAGTATTAATATTTATAGTATAAATGTAATTATGTATGTAAACTCTTTATTACTCATTAACAATTACAAGACATGTTTGCATCAATATAAATAATGTTCACGGGCGAACTTATCCCATATGGGATAAATATGTGCTTTATGCTTTTCCTCTACCCATTTTATGTTGCTCTGTCAGTCAAAGGAGAGGTTTTTCATTTCATATTATATTAATAATGTTATACTGGTGTAGGTGATAAGGGCTATCCCATTCTCCCGTGGCTGATGACCCCCATCGAGCAGCCTGCCACTCCGGCTGAAGAAAACTACAACAAAGTGCACCAGCAAGCTCGAAATATAATCGAGCAAACTTTTGGCATGCTTAAATGCAAATTTAGATGTTTAAATAAAGCTAGGGTTCTGCACTATAGCCCTGCAAAGGCAGCCAAAATTATATTGGCATGTTGCACAATGTACAATCTGTACATAAAGTCCGCTTCTGGTGAGTACTCTCTAGCCCAAATCTTGATTTAGGAAACACTGAACGTTAGTTTCATGTAATTTTATCCATTGATATAAAAATCTATCAAAAATCTTTATACCGGGTGACATCAAAGACGTGATCAGAAACCAATTTTTCAGACTCGGTAATTGATAGCCATTTTCAAGTAATAATAGGTACAAGAAACAAACGCTATTTATTTGTTGTTAATTTTCCCATTAATTATATCAACGATTAAGTAAATCATGGACACCCTATTTTGAGAATCATACCCTCTATGGATCCTATTCAGACTATGTAACTTTAATGACACTTCAGTCACAGTGACAATTCAAGTCAGTCATTGTCAATTATTTGTTTTGTTATTTCTGTTTATCTTTGCATCTCTTTCTGTCAAGTATGAGACCACTGTTTACAATAAATTATTTAATTTTGATCTATGCGTGATTAAGTCTGAATACTACATCTAAACACCTACATATCTATATTATTAGGATCCCACTTTAATGCTTAATTAAGTCATATCACTTTTGATCACGTCTTTTTTGTCACCCTGTAGATTATCCTTTTAAGATACACTTTCAAATGAGAATTTAAACTTGGTGTATGGTACCAACTTTGAATTATTTAATAGCATGTCGTCCGTTACGATTCTGAAAATAAACGTAGTTTATTGGTGGGTTTTTTCTTACTGCTATTTTACGCATTTTTTATTTTATTTCGATCTTTGTTACAAAAGTATATTGCAATAATCCATTTTTCTTTCAGGTGATAGTGATGCCGATAGCTCTTCGGAGGATGAAGAGGCTGACGTAGTCGCGCCTCCGCATGTTATGGAAGGGGCGGCTGCGGCGCCTTTTAATGACAACGAAGAACCGGTGTCTGATGTTACTGCCGCTGCTCGTGATATACGCATGACGCTAGCAAGAAGGATGTTAGAAAATTAAAATCTTGTCTGAATTTGTTTTTTTATTTATGTAGGTAAATATAATATGTTGGATTTAAAATGATCACTTGAATGGGCAATTTCAATAACCACAAGGCAAATATTTATTGTCGCTGAACAATTTACCTACCTAATTGTTTACCACAAGTAGTAGTAGTTTAGGTTTGTTTGTGAACACTGCAGCTGCTACCACGCAACTTACCACGTCAATTTTATTTTTGATATTTTACATTTATTTAGGCAATTAAATCTGCACCGTAAAATAGAGCAGTGTACACGCTTCTATTCTTCGGTCTAGGTACCCGAGTACACTATTTCGAAAGATCATAAAAGGGTTCTCTTGCCTTTTCGCCGACAAATCTTTGGCCAATGAATCGTTCGCGCAGCCTATTCATTTGCCAACCCGCTTTTTTTCTGTAACTGGGTACAAATATTCTACCTATTCTATAGAATTATTTACAGTTTCAGAAAATAATCTTAAATGAGTTTGTGAAATTAATCATATTGTGAAACGTTGGTTATGAAATGATAGGATTCCCTATTATAAGACTTCCATTTCCTAGATACCTATTCACGTGCATATCTAAACTGCCTGCATCTTCTGTCGATTTTTTTTTTCGGTTTCAATTTCATAAGGGGGCCATGTCCTGCAGTCGCAGCTGCGAGTGCATGTGCGATGGCGATAGCCCGTCGAACGCTATTAAAAGGTTCTTCGTCCCTTTAAGAGTGCATTTTCATCGTCGTACCTACCTACTTCCAATGCTTAAATACTTTAGATTATAAAGTTATATACAAGTTTGATTCATGAACGTATCAGAGGAGGGCGAAAACTACGTTCATTAATCATACGTGATTCATGGGACCCGAGGCAGAGAAATTGTTAAGCTGGGGATGAAAGAACTGTTAGGTGTAGGTTCTAAGCGCGGTCTACAGGATCCTCGCGAGTGCATAGAATCTACACGGGCGCTCCAATATTTAGTTCGTCAAACGTCAACTGTGATCAAAATGGTAATCATGGCATGAAGCCTTTCCTGTAATCAGAGCTGTAATAATGTATCTAAACCTTATAATTGCAATAGGGGAAGACAATTTAGAATTAGGGCCCGGATGTCCATGAACAAAATTAGGTAAAAAAAAAATCGATTGTAAATCTTTTATTACAACTGCAAATCCGTTAAAAAACAAAAAAGTACTTGACTAAGTTTTTAAGAAGTTGCGAACGGAATCGGAGGTGCGTAAGTCTTATGAGTGAGGTGAGAAAATACAAAGATCTATCTATCTCAATTGTAAAAAATTTAATATACATAATAAATAGGTAGGTACACTAAAAATATAAAAAACAAATAACAAAAGTAGGTAAAGCCTGACAAGATTCTATTTGGCCCTATTTCAATAATTGAAATGGGGCCAAATAGAATCTTGTCAGGCCTTGCATCTGTGAGCCGAGCACGCTGACTATGATATTAATGTGTTTATGTGCAACAAATTGGCTTGCGCGGGGCGAGCATGCCTCAGGCTGAGCTGCTCAGATTAGTACCGAGCTTTACGCGTGCCGACGCAAATTGTGTACCTACCTAACTGTATTTTAAGTAACATTCCATAACTGAGTTAACTCAGTCATGGAATGTTACTTAAAATGGTTGTATGGTCCTCTTCTCGTGACCTCATCGCCGCGGCAATTATTTCCGCACTTTCTCGGATGGCCGCGGCCAGGACTTCTGCGGCGGAAATAATAGTAGTCCTGAATTGGGCGTGGTTGTTATTCAGGGCTCTTATTAAATTCTCCCGAGGAGTCCTGCCTCGGCGAGCCTCAGCGGTCGATCGTGGTCTTATAATATGACCCCTGAGGCGCCTCATCCGTCTTGACCGTTGCGCCGGCGACACGTCAAGCAAATTGGTGACAGGTGGCGGTGATGGAGTGGGAAGTGGCGGAGTGGCGACCATCGGCGCTAATGCAGCGGGGGACGAAGGAACGGGCGATGGTGCAAAGCGCGCCGCCTGAGCAAACACAGGCGATAGTGGGCAAGGCGAGGACGGGCTTCTGGTGTTCTCGAACTCCTAAAACAATTCAGAAAGTTTGTTAATTACCCCATTTCATTTTTTCCCATATCATGTTTCTCTGCATGATACGGAAGTTTCAATTGTCATAAGTTTTATAAAGATTACAATTGGGAGAAAAAGTTAACACTTAGTTAGGTACCCATCTAGCACTGCACTGTATAACTTGTTTTGGTAACAAATTGTTACCAAAAAATATTTAAATTACTTTAGGTACCTACCTACTAAATTCGGTGAGTTTTGTACGAAATAGCCAATATAATTTATTGGACGGTGACTTACATTTTTAATCTTACACATACATAACATCACGCTTTCATTCCCAGAGTGGGGTAGGCAGAACTACAAAAATAACAACTGTAAAAAGACTTGTTGATAATTCTGTAACCACATTTTGCACAAGGAGGCTATGTTTATTGTTCCTAAACCGTATAATTACCGTCTACTTATATGACCGAGCGCATTGCGACTTGCGGCGCTTCGCAGGCGAGATCATACTTTAAACGTTTCTAAGCCGCGTTGCCGCGCCGCGCTGTCGTCATATCAACTTAGCCTAAATAATTACCTACTTACCTAATTTGAGGTTAAAATAATACTTTATGTAGGTGCCGCAAAACATGTGGGTATCAGTCATCATCAAACCGTAATGAGTAATATTGAGGTGTAAATATTCACCAAAAACGTTAGGCAAAAAATACTAATTTACCAAAGGAGTTTCAGCATTTGCGAATCCATTGATGGCCGCGCTGCCCACTATGTCTATGATTTGCTGCTCTGTCGGAGTGAGCGTTGCCCCTGCAGGTCCCGCCCCTGGTCGCCGACCCGCATCCCTTATTTTGCGGGCCTTATTTTTGACCCGTTGCGCCCATACATTCCAAATCTGTAACAAATGGATTTGGAAATAGTATCTTGGTTTGTTTGTACATGGTATCAAAACAAAACAGTAGTAACTATATAAGTACTTACATGTTGCCACTCCGACACTGTCCTGCTACAGCCCAACTTATTTAGATCACGGGCCATCTGGTTCCAAAATTGCAGAACTTGAAGTTCTGCTCTATTGCCTGAAATTGACATAGGTAAGTACTTCCTTTATAATGTACTTTAGTAATAGATAGCCTAATGCAAAGTAAAACCCAGACCGAACCAAAGAAAATTTACGTGGTTTGGACAAAATTAATACCGTAAAACCACACAACTAACAATTTTCATCCTTACATTATCTTTAAAATATGATAGCTATAGGCTAGACTTTAAAGCAAATAATTTTAGGCCTAACAATATAATTATATACCCAGCAATAATAGCAGTAGCTATCAGTATTGGACTATTGTTGCAGGCTAGGACATAGTTGTGTGGTTTTACGGTACGTAAAGAATTGCTGGTCTTACCTCTGGCCAATTCTATGTTGGCATGCAGATTATTAACCAACCACTTTTGTTGGGATTTGTTCGCTCGTTTTCGGCTGCTCATCGTTCCTCCGGTTCTCTCTCGCAAATTATGCGTCAAACAAATCAAACTTTTTTTAATCGTTCCCGCCCAAAATTTCACGTCACCAATGTTGCTGTGTATTTTTATTGAATATAGGTAACATAATCTTTTTAGGATTAATTATTTATTTATTTATGCACTTAAACAATAACATCAATGTCAAAAAAACTTAAGAAAAAATATTTCGTGTAAAAACCTATTTTTATTATAATAATGAAGTATCTTAATTTTATCAGAACCAACCACAGATATGAGAGTAGTCACTTAATTTAGACCGGTCATTTAGGTTTTAAATTTAAGTGAATTCAATTTAGGCGTTTCTCCGAATACCAATTGGCGCGTAAACTAATATGGCATAACCTAATTTTACTGTTTAAAACTTAAATTTAAGATTAAAAGTTTTTTTTGGAAGGGCCTAGGTACGGAGTTTTCAGCCTCTGACGCCTTTGACTACCTACTTCACCGGAGAATGAATGAGCTCCAGGGGAGCTCTACTCAGAAGAGGTTTACACTAGCATGACCTGAGGCCCGTTTCACGAAGCTACAAATTACAAGCGGAAGTCTCTTTCTAACTCCTTTTGCTAGAAAGAGAGTTCTGCTTGTAATTTGTAGCTTCGTAAACCGGGCCACTGGGCCCAGGGACTTAGGACGCCAGGGGAGTATTTCAATAAATCTTGATTTTTGGAAATTTTGCTTTGGTAGAAACTCAGTCTGGAGGTTGATTTTGTATACTATCTAGTGTTGACCTGTGAGACAGTGGGCATCGAATTTCTTCGAGGACTGCTAGGGCATCCATAATAGTGTCACCATGTCCGAGCGGGTACGCCCATGAGCGCGACGTAATTTATAGCAGAGCGTACCTAGTAAGGGGTTAGGATGGTAAGGTGCGTTGAAATCTTGAAGATCGAGGTTGCGCATGAACCATGTGGCACCCACGGCTCTTAGTAAGAATCGATTCTGTATACCTAAATATCTGGAAGTCCATACACAACCATACGTTAGTATGAGAATAGCGCACGTCTTGTAAATTCACATCTTATTTCTAAGAGACAACAGTTTTTACGCTTGTTCAACTGCGGATAGAGGAGGAAAGATGAAAGCCGTACGATTCCGGACACGATGTATGTGTTACCGGAAAAGCAGACGGCGATCGAGAACTACTCCTAGATATTCGGTAGCCCAGGGTAATGTGACTATCGTAGAGTTGAAGGAGAGGAAAGAATTGAACAAGGGACCTAGATAATCAATACCGAGTTTCCGGTAAAACGCACAGCGGCACTCTTCTCCGGATTCACCTTAATCCTTCAGAGCATAAACCAACGACATGGTTGGATGATTGAGTATTATGGTCGCCTTTATCGCGGTGTATAAAGCATCTCTCTCTCGTATTTACATACTGGCCAGAAAGTGAGGCATTTTTCACCGATGTTTATCCACATCAATAAACACGACCATAAATAGGCCCGCTGGAGGCGACGGTGCAAAACCGAGAGGTGGATAGAAGTTGTGCAGAAGGAAGTGTCATCCGCGACTAGTGCGTAATGAACTGAACATGCGGAACTTTCTGTATGTTGTTGGTGAACAACGTAAAGAGAATTGGATAGAACGGAGGGACTCCGGCTCTGATCGGATGGAAAAATGAAATTCAAAACTAATCTGATAGCTTTTAAAATTATGTGTCTACCTAGCGGTAGCGATCTGAGGAGGCCTAAGTACCTTACTTATTCTATGGCCTTAGGGTGGAGTCACATCTATCAGCACAGATTCGCATTTCGACAATAGAAAATGTCTGTTATTTAAGAATATGCGTACGCATGCGAAAGGAGAATAGATGCGTACGCATCTTCATACAAAGTACCTAGCTTTTTTCTATAGATAAAATGCGAATCGGTGCTGATAGATGTGACTCCACCCTTAGTCTTGGGTTGGGTGGACTACTGGACCCTGTGCATTTGTTAAGGTTGACTACTATGGCTAGCGGCCGATGCGACAGTCGCGCGTGGCTCGCGACAGTAATAAACACTATGTGAACGTATAGTGCCGCTTCCGTGGTTAGCGGTTGACGACTGAGCGAGCCGCGCGCGGCTGAGCCTCTGGTCTCGGAAGTGGCGTTATACATAATTATGGTGCTTACTACTGCCACGAGCGGCGCGCGTAATTCGAGCGCGTCAGCCGCGCACGACTGTCGCATCGACCGCTAGCCATGAGTCAACCTTTAGGTACATCAAAAAATATTCACCGGCAGAATTGAGACCTTTTTTTAAAATAAAACAATAGGTATTATAATTATTTTCGTTTATTTTTAATAATTATGATTACCTACCTAAAACCAAGAAGCTTATGAAACAAGCTTTTACATTGGCTGCGGCCCTACTTTGAAATCCGTAATTCGAACTTCGTCTATTGCTATCCCTTTTGCTCTCGATGCGTAAATAATTTGCAATAAAGTGACGGGGCGATCCGAATTTCGAATTACGGATTTCAAAGTAGACCCGCTGGAGATTGCACAATGTTTTGAACCGAGGAAAAGTGTCCTTGAATAAGGTTGCTTATGTTTTTTGTCCCTTTCTATAAAACTCAAGATCATGCCTAGTTGGTAGTGACCCTGCCTACGAAGCCAGCGGTCCTGGGTTCAAATCCCGGTAAGGGCAGATATTTGTGTGATGAGCGCGAATATTTGTTCCAGAGTCTTGGATGTTTTTTATGTATTTAGTTAAGTATTTATTTCTCTTTATAAGTATGTTTATCGTTGTCTAGTACCCATAGTACAAGCCTAGAGCTTAGTTTGGGACTAGGTCAATTTGTGTGAGTTTGTCCCCTGATATTTATTAATATATTTATTTACATATTTATTTACATATTTATTTATGCTAAAGGGCCAAGAAACAAGCGACGTCACTCACGGTCGCCGTACAATCTCCAGTGTCATATGTAAGTCTCTTGACTAAAACCTGAAACCTAGCAGTTAAAAAAAAAAACCGATAAACAACTTAAATTTTACAATTTGGTTGCAAAATGCAAATAGCAATTATATGGGTGGTCATTCATAGAGCTTGTTGAAACTGTTTTTCTAATGTTTCTATGGCGACAAGCACAAACAGTTGAGTTGAACCAAGTGTCAAAAGTGCGTTTTTTAATATAATTTTATCCTAGTTGACCTAGTTTGCATTTCGATATTGAGATCCTAAAAATCACTAATAATGAAACGTGCCGAACATGAATAATAGAAGTATCAATCAAATATATCAATAATAGAATTTTACTAACGCCATTCTCAAAATCGTCTTGAGACTTTGTACCTACCACTTCCGCCAGCAAAAAGTACCTGAGAGCTGCCCGGACCTTCCAAAATGTGTTGAAGCGATACATAGACAACGGGCAAGTGGGATTCAAGGAGCTTCCTGGCCAGAAACCCACTATAAATACGCCTAGATTGCAGAGAAAGGTGTTGAAAAAGACGACACAAGATCGTAGTAAATCTGACGGTGTTTCGTCACGCGAGCTCGTATTGACTTCCTACATATCGGCAAGTAAAAAAAGCTGCCGGGATTCGAAGCAGAAAGAGACGCAGCTATAAATATAATCAGGTCGGATAAATCGGTGCTTAAAGGGTGCAGCTAAGCTATACAAGGACAGTATTCCGAGCGGGCGTAACGTATGTCTTTGAGAAGAAAATTTGAGAGCTGCTATATGATCTGGCAGGCCCACCTTAGGTGATGGCCTACACGACATAACCAAGCCGTTTGTCACTTACCTCGCAGTCAACGGCGAAATACCTATACTTACTTGAAAGAGTGAATCTGGATATTGCAGAAAAATCTGGAAAACGGTTGTTTAAAAGCTTCCGTTCCAAGCTATTAAAATATGCAAAACAAGGTTCCATTGGAATATAATTTTTCAATATTTTTTATGTTAATAAATGTTGATGTAATAAAAGTATAATTCTGTTTTTGTGAAACGAAATTTGACTTTTTTCTTTATGGCCTCTGGTCTGGACCACCCTTTAGTAAGTAATAAGAAAAAAAAAGGAAATTGGTACCTACTTACATGAAATTTATTTTGTCTTGGTTAAGTACTTACCTACAGTCTACAATCTAATATAACTAACTGAAGCCAACAAGTAATATCATTTTAAGAAACTTAAGATATGCATGATTATCATTGTAGGTAGGCATAATGTTTTTCTAGGGATGTGGAGTGGACCGCTAATATGCGAACTGCGATTATTTTCAAAAGATCCAATATTTCGGCGCAGCTGTAGTAGGTTTGTACGTTAATAGTAATAATTGGTCAAAGTACCACCAGTGGTAAGGCCGAGGGGTATGGTGGGTCTGGAAGGGAGTGAGACGGTGTAGAGAGAAGGGCTGAATACGAATATTCGACCGAACATTTGGTAGAGCTCTTACCGAACCGAAATCTTATATGGTTGCGCCGAATCGCTAGAAACATAATTGAAAGGTCTGCTTTAATAAAAGTTACTTAACTAAAACAACTTTGTTTTTCTTACTTAAGCTGCGGTTTTTTGCGAAATAATTATATTTATATTTTAACGCATATTTATCTCCTTTTGGTAGTTGCTTATGCTGAAATAGGATGTCAGTCTGAAGAGTTACGAAACAACCTTCCGGCACTGTAACTGAACTATTTGGCCGAATATAAACATTGAAAAACTTGCTGAATATGCGAAATACCGAATATTGGGCCCATCATCTCTTATCTGAACTGTACAGTAAACCATAACAAATTCTGCAAATTCATCATCTACTGACTCGTCATTTCAAGTAGCATTGCGGAGTTACAATCCTAGCCTAGACTTTAAAACTAGGTAGCATAGAAAACTGCTCAGCGGCAGTAAAGCAGCCCCACAGGCCATATCTTTCAATAGGTATGTACATGTAGATGCCCAGAATAGCACACTATTCCTCATTATACTGCTGATATACCTATTATAGCTGTAGCTTAAGGATGTAATTTTGGGAAGTGTAAAATATGTTCTCTAGTCATTACTTATTATCGATTCCTTCTATTTAATAAATAAAACATGAGATGTAAATTATTAACCAATAATGTTTATTTAGGAAATACACTTTTCAATAGCTGCAAACAGAGTGTATGGCTTACTCCTTATAGGGTATAACTGCATTATGGAAGTTATGCATCATTCATATTTCATCTGAAAAAAGAATTTGATTATAAGGTTGCTGGTTCTCAATGTCATAAACTTATCACAATAAAAATAAATAAGTGAATTGTGGCATATCTTTACTTAAATCATTAAACGATAATCTGTGTTACTTCCCCATTCCACTTAACAAAAACCTTTTAACATAAATTATGTTTTACAGTGGGACCGTACTTTGCTAAATATTTTATTGTGCAATTATTCAGATTTATTTAATAATACAACCAAGTTCAATTAAAGTAGGGCTGAACTTTTAGTGCAGTATCTAAATCAAATTATTAATCTGAATTATTAACACTGACTGAGTCATGGATGTTACATATTTATGTGGGATAAAAACAACTAGGTACCTACCTAATGTAACTACCTACCTAGGTAGTTACATTACTTAGATAGCAATGTAAAATATCTTATGCTAGTACTGTTTATACTAAGTATGTAGAAGAAAAGTAATTATTGAATGATCTTTACATTTCATATCTAAATTTTATATTATGAAAAGGCTTAAGGTAAGCCTTAGCTTTTTAATTTGTATGCTAGTAAATCCAATGGGGTATACAGAGCGTTCATGAAGTTCGACTCAGCACCTCCAACAACCACACTCTTTCAAAATATAACGCGATACATACTTGTATGCAGTATTGCGAAAGAGCCAAACCGTGCCTAGCGTTAGCTAGATTTATAACTAGGTACCTATTTTTTTTTTCATTTTATACATAATTTAATTAATTATGTTGGGCAAACATTCATTTTCAAGTTAATTAATATTTTGTTTATTCTTTACTAGTAATCTTGCATAGAGGAGTTTGTAAGTTTATAATACGTACCAAAGTACAAAATTGAAAAAACAATTTATTTAGAATATTAAGGAAGGTACTTAATCTCAATGGTGTTTTTCTTTAGATGCATTGATAGACTCACAACTTATGAGTCTATCAATGCATGTAGGTATAACTTATAGAATAAAATTCAACTAATATCCTTAGTTACTAACCTCATAGGTACCTTCTTACTGAAGAGTAGGAATGTAGTGGTACGGCGCTCCATATGTTTGACTGGTATTTTATGTTATATAACATGGGTGCAATATTAATCACTGCATCATTTACTTTAATAATTACTTCTCATAACATTGTTGAAGACTGCAAAGACAAAAATGAATGGTTAGTTATTTTAGTAAATTATAAGTTATCATATCATTGTAAGAAATTAATAAATAGGTAAGTACTAAGTAGAGAAAATACTTTAGCACGTCAAAAAAATTACTTACAAAAGACGTACTTAAGTAAATAAATATAGATATACATTTTGACTAACTCATCATTTCTATACGTAGGTCGGTATTCAATGATTTACCTTTAATGGTCGCGTAATATCCATTTGAGGCACCAAACGTATCCATGCACGAGATGACAAGGGAAGCCCTAATTATTAATGTGACGTCTATCACGGAAACATGATGGAAATAATTTATAAGCCCTTATTTATAATGTGTAACTGTGGTAGCATTAAAGCACCTTAGTATTCATATTTTATCTTTAACAATTAACATTTTCACGATTAGTAACAGACAGTCACTTTGACTGCATTTATTTACCTACAATCAGTACAATCTACATAAAACCACAGAACTGGTTGCATTTTGCTCATACAGACATTAAAGGCGGACTCATTTTAAGGGCTTTTTACACTATTCAATTATTAGGAATAGTCTTAGAATGTATAAAAAATGCAATTATAACAGTAAGGATCCTATTTATGAACAGTAAAATCAGTAAGGCTCCGATCAAATTTTGGATCTTAAGTACCTAGGTACATATCGTATAACCACTTTACACGGGACTGTTTAGGTGGCGTCTAAATTTACAAAAAAAAAACGTTTAAAATTCTTTAATTTGACGTTTGTGATGTGCATCCGAATACCGAATTGGCGTCTATCTCTAAGTTGAATAGATTAAACGTCAAATTTAAGCGATTCTCTAAATTTAGAGATTTGACGTTTGGAAGAATTTAACTTTGGCGGTACTCCGAATACCAATTGGCGTGTAACCTAAAATTACAAAACCTAAATTTAGAAATTCTTAACCTAAATTTAAATTTAGACGCCACTTGTCCGAATTGGACCCAGTTATACATTTAAGTTACGCCGACCAAGATGTAAAGTAAAATGTTGAAAAAAAAACTTGTTTCTCCTGTACATGTAAGGGTGAGGACCAAAAAGTTGGACCATAGCTAAGCGTAGTTAACCATAGAAACAACGAAGACGAAAAAAAATTCGTTGTGCGACGAAAATTATCCTTATTAATTATCCGCACATCGGCAAAGTTCAATAGAAAAATTAATTGCTTGAGTTAGTGTGCTCAACTTTTTGTTCCTTACCCGTAAAGCAGGCTTTTTTATGATGTGCGAGACCCTTTAGGAAATATTGAACTAGAAAAGTGTAACTTTCGCTAGAGTTAGCCCATGCTGAATTAGGACGGATGCAAAGTTTGTATACAAAATTTTTAGGCCATGGAAAAATTGAATCAATCCATATTTGGAACCCCTAATTAAATTCAACGAATTTAAAGCATCACGCTTTCGCAATAACGTACATAAAAGATAAAGGCGTGTGATGCAGATTTTTCTGCATAGATTTATGATACTGAGGGTTAAACGTTTCATGACGCTTTATTTCAATGATGAGACAAGTGGTATCTCGAAGCACTTAACCTTGCCCCAGCACGTGCAGTTTCGATCAATCGTACGACTTGTGCTGGCAAAGGTTAACATACGATATCACTCGGGTTGAAACACTGCTGAGTAGGAACTTACTATAGGAATCAGTGGAATGTTTATCAATAATAATAATAATAATATAATATCTTTATTTCGCAAGAAAAGTACATTAATACTTACATTAACAGTTGTTATTTATATTTATATTTATCAAGTGACTATTATGTCTTATGGTCTGACTGACTTTAACTAACACCTATGTGTAAAAGGGTCAATCAACTATTCTTTTTCATACATCGTACTTTTAGAATTATAGTGACCTAATTCAAACATTTTCAGCTTTCGATTTCGAGTCATAAATTTAGTATCATAGAGAACTAAATCGAAATTCAAAATATGTGGACCACTATAGTGGATTCAGTATAGACCGGTATAAACTTTGTTTTAATCAATAGATTAATTATCAGTACAAGTGAAAATAAGCTATGCAAATCAGAATAACATTTTACATACATACTGGTAACTTAGGGGACAAACCACTATTTTCATACAAATGGGGACAACGTGATCCACTAAGTTACCAGTGTAAGAAGACATTTTAATAGATCTATATATAAAAAAAATAATCCCTATTTCCCTTGGTCACGGCATCACGCATGAACGGCTGGACCGATTTCGCTAATTATTTTTTTGTTGTGTTCGTTATCGTCAGGAGAACGTTCTTATGAAAGAAAAATCATATAAAATACACAGGGAAAGTCAAAAATTTGCAGCGGGTCGAAGCCGCTGGCGAGTAGCTAGTTGTTTAATAAATATATCTGTCGGGTCATATTAATTACTGTGTAATAAAAACACGCATTTTTTTTTCTTTAAACTTGAAAAAAAAGGTGTACAATGAATAGTTGATTGACCCAAAAACATTCTTGATTTTTTTGCTCGGGTTGACTTGAGTTACCATTATTTTAAACTCAAACTGCGCTACCTAAAGTTGCCAATGTAAAACTATTTTCACCTCACAAACCTATTCCAGCCCCTGCTAGCGGTGACGAGCGTGACCGCTGGGTTCAGCATGTGCCTCCTCGGAGTGTGGTTCTACTTGCAGAGCATACAGGTCTACATGCCTGGCTGGGTGCCGATCGTTGCACTTTGCGTTTGCATCTTCTCTGACGCGTCGGGTCTGCAACCGCTGCCGTTTGTGATCATGACGGAGATGTTTAACTTTCAGGTGAGCTCTTTAGAATTCATGATTGCCTAGTACTTAATATAGATATTTAAACTGCATTTCTGGTGTATGTAATGCATGACCAGTTGCATATTCTGTGTCAATTTAAATCTTGACCGAGAAACGCTTGCTATGTTTTTATATGCCAGTACTTTCATAGCAGGAAATAATAATATTACCTGCCGGCACCATACGTTTCCATTCAAACGGAGCGAAGCAAAAATTACCAATCTTAGGCTTAGGCTTAGGCAATTTTTGAAAACGTACAAAATCTTTGGAATTAACATAAACCCAACGCAACAGACAGCTTACGATAATCCTATGCATTTTCTTTGATTTTGATTATTATTTACGTTAGCGTTATGCGGTTGACGCGAACTGTCATCAGCTTACGTCAATCCCATACATTTTGTCGATTTTCGAAAATCGCTAACTAACCGTTTTGCATCTTGACTAGGCCTTCTGGGTCCGTATTATGGTAGTCTTTATCGCGGTGGACGCACTTAAAAACTGACCAGAAAGTGTCAGATATTTTATCTACGTTTATCCACTTCGATAAACACGATATCGCTTTAACGCACCTGAATAGAGGCCCAGGGCCGAGATTCTACACGGTAAAAACGATATCGTATTTGACCTGTTTCCGTATCGTCAGTGTTTTCATAACTCTTGTGTCATTTACAATAATGGCGACTGTGACATAAACGATTCTAAAACACGTCAAACACGATATCCTTATAACGCAGTTGAATAGAGGCCCTGTACGTTTTCCTTTACGAGAAATATTTTTTGGAAAGGAAATAAACAAAAAAAACAAAAGCGGAAACGTACAGAGCTAGGTTTTCATAATATCTACAACATATTCAAAAATCGCGGAAATCCGATTAGATTTATGGCGTGAGAAACGTTATCACCTTGAGATTATTTTTTACATCTACGCGATTTCAGCATCGATTCACAATCCTCTTAAGGTGCATTGTATAATTTAATGCGAGTACACACAACATCACGCCCTCATTCCCAGAGTGAGGTAGGCAGAGCTACAGAAATATTTTAACCACTCTAAAAAGACTTGTTTATATTTCTGTAACCTCATTTTGCACAAACAGGAGGTTGCAAGCCCATCGCCTAACAGTACTAAAAGCCCTTATCCCCTTACGGCCGAACCCTATATTCAAACAGCGGATAGATAAGGCTTACTTCGGGTTGAAATTAGACATTTGCACATACAAAATGTGTCAAATTTTAATCCAAAGTAAGGTCTGTCCGCGGTTTAAATATAGGGTTCGGCCGTTAGTCGCCTCTTACGCCATTCACAGGAAGACATGGAGTGGCACTATTCTAACCTGGCAACCACACGGAACAAAACAAAAATAATAATGCGAGTAAACATCACAAAATCACAGGTGGCATAGTTCGATTCATTTATGGCAACAATGACTCTCGAGGCAACAACCGGCTTCTTATTGTTACTTCCAGAATCTTAACACCCGTTTTTCTTCCACAGCTCCGAGGAACCGTAGCAACCCTCATCATGGCTATATCATTAGGCACCGACTTTGCGCTGCTCAAACTTTTCACACCGCTGAACTCCTGGATAGGCTACCACTCCACCTTCTGGGTGTTCAGCTTCATCTGCCTCGCAAACGTCTTCTACCTGATCTGGTGCGTGCCAGAAACCAAGATGAGGAGTCTAGAAGACATCTACGCGGATTTAGAAGGGAAGAAGAGAAAAAAGGGTGAAAATGTGGTGGAAACTAATCATGTTTAGTAGACTGGCCCAGGGGAAGGAATCTGGAACTAATTTTAATGCAATACAAACACCACCCAAACCGCAAACAAATTCGAATTCTTCGTACGATTTAGTACCATACGGATACAATATTAACTAGGCACTATTTAATATTATCGCATAGAAATACATCTCGCAACTACAAATTTGACGGAGCCCCGCAACGCGGAGCTCCAATTTCAGAGCGGTAAATACCCAAACAAGCTTAACTTGGTTTCAAAGAGTCTCATTCAAATTGTATTCATGTGAAACTAAATGTATTTCAGTTTATTTTTTTTGACCTTTTTTACACTGTGTTTAAAATTACGACATACATCACAGGAATCGCCCAACATTGACCAAACTCAACCACTTACTATTTATCAACAGACACAGATTTTGATAAACGTTTGGTAGTCGGGTAACAATTCAATATTATGGTGTAAAAGATCTGACGATACCTTAAGATAATAATTTATAAAACATATTTATGCAAGGCAATTCATTTTTATTTTATTTCTAAACAAATCTTTGCCTATAAATACATGTGATATCAATATGAGTCGTTGTGTATGGGTGAAAAATTTAAGTAAAGGTCCAGGGCCTCTATTCTACTGCGTTACAACGATATCGCGTTTGACGTGTTTTTGAGTCGTTTATGTCACAGTCACAGACAAAAGAGTTATCAAAACGTTGACAATACGGAAACAGGTCAAAGACGATATCGTTATTACCATGTAGAATCAAAAAATCATGTCAAATGTCAAACTTAGAATGTCGAACGGTGTATACAGATGTGTTACAACCTCATACAACAGTTCATTTACGTAAGTTTTTCACCTATACAGTAGTTTAATTATAATAAAAATGTTATTTGTTTCTCAATACGTAAATAAGTGTATTGTTTTTGTTAAATAGAGTACCTAAGCATAGTATTTTATATGTTAAGTTATATTAAATGTACATATAGAGATTTTTGTAAGTATCCTCATTGTTTAAGAATAAATTAAAAGTAAATATAAAAATGTTTTTTTTTTATGTAACGGATTTTTTGTAATAAAACAAATAGTGAGTTTTAGAAGATTTATTACAATAAATAACCAGCTTAGTTTACAAAAGCATTTTTTTGTTATTTTCACATTTTATTGGAAAATATCATTTATAGACTAGCCCAAGGGTAATAATATATTAGTTATTGCCTGAATCTAGGATAACCTTCGTTAAAAATATGATCCCTTGGGGTTACTCGCATAAGGACTAGCCATGTACAACATCGGTTATAATTTTCTGTACATTTAAGTGTTTTGAGAGAAATAAAAAAATATAAACTTTTCAAGTACCAAGAAACTTTTGGAACACATTATAGATAGTTTGCAGCAACCTTTTATCCGTTACGTGTGACAGCGCGAAACGTACGCGGCAAAGTTCAAAATAGGTCCGTTTTGTTTGCGCGTGAGTGACGAGACAAGAATTTTTAGGGCAACATCATTTCGCAAAACTAATTCGTGCATCGTAAAATCACTTATCGACAATTAGGTAACATGCATGAAAAACAGAATTGAGTTTCATTGGTGAAAATGTAAAAATAGCATATAAAACGCAAGTTTTGATCCGTTTATTAAGATTTTATATAGAATCAAAGCTTTTATAACTTCTTTTAAGGTTTAGATTGTTTTTCGGCATCGTCATTTTATTTACGTAATATTTTAATAATTAAGTAATTTCTGAAATAAATGCAACATTCTTTATAATATCCGTATATTTTAAACATGTGACAACAGCTGTGACATAATTCCTGTAGTCGATTTTGTATAGTGTTTTTACAGGGGGTCAGAGATATGACTTTTTTCTGCTTCGTATCTTGTGAAAAAATAACACGACAATTTTTAAACAACTATATGCATGTTTGTATGTAAAAAGTTGTAACTGCTACACGAGACCAAGGTTTTTTGCATCTCGTGTCTTTGAATCTCTCGCTGCACTCAGGATTCTAACGTAGAAGCCTTTGCTTACTCGAGATTCAAAATAAACACTCGCAGCAAAAGCCGACTCTGCTCTTGTGTTGCACAAATAGCTATTATTCATATGAAACAATTTAATACTTATTTTAATAATTTACGAACCGGGAGCGATCACTAGTTGAAGATGATAAGTGATATTATCGATTTACGATATCACTACTAGTCGAAACTTGCCCTAAACATTCCGCTGTCTTATGTATTTCACACAAAATTTAAATGGTCAATGGATTCATGTGTCTAACAACTATTATCTTGAAAATGTTACATTGAATTGTCTATTTACAAAATATGATCTTAAGGTTGAAATTGCATTTATTTATACATTTCAGTTTTACACATTTTTGCTTATCGTCTGTGATTCATTGTGATGAGATTAAAAAAAACTATGGATTACATTTCCAACACTTTTCGATGTTTCTGTCGTATTTGGTCGAGTATTAATATATAAAAATAAGAGTATTAATACAAGATCATCAAAGCTTCTTGAGTATTAGGAATACTTCCACGGCATTAAATCCAAAATAGTTCAAATGATAAGTGCTGAAATTAATAAATTAACATTAGAGAAAGCCTGAAATCGGATTCTTCGGATCCATTTTGACTAAACTTTAGTTAAGTTGTTTATTATATAGAGAGATCGGACAAATGGGCGTCATTACTCGCAACAATGTGGACATGACTCCCTAGATTTAATTTAACAAAATAAATTACATTAATTGATTACTAACCCTTTAAATAATTTTGATTCTTTGCAGGGCAGTAATAATTAATAAATAAACGATACAAAGATTTGTTATTGTGTATATTTATTACAGCAAATAAACAGGTATTTTAATAATTTTTCCGTGGTTATTTTATTCGCAATCCACGGATGTTAATGAAGCAAACTTAATTGTACTTAAATTAATATAATATCAATGGCCACTCCTGACGTCTGTGTATTATTTATTTATAACTATCCTGCAAAGGTTAAAGATTAAAGTTCAGGTAAGAAATAAATTAATGTCATTTAATTTGTTTAATTAAAATTGGAGTCATGTCCACATTATTGCGAGTAATGACGCCCATTTGTCCGATCTCTGATTTATATAAAATTGTAATTTTCCAAACCAATGCGTTTCCTGTTTTGCTTATCTCCTAATACCCATGTTTCAGACGATTACAATTAAAAAACCTCGTGAGGCCCACTATAATATAAACAGGGAGATTTCTGTAAGTGCGACTGTGAACCCACCAGCAAGGAAATAAAGTTCAGTTACCTTTGTTCGTAAATGTTTTCGTCACATTTGAAACAAATAAAAATGAACTTTATGACCATCAAAATATAGTTTAAGGGTCAATCAACTTTTCTTTGTAGCTCGTTGCCATGGTGACATCTCCTGGGTCACTCTTTAAAACCACGATTTTAAAGTATATAAATCCAGCAAACATCGGCTTTTGTGGCAATTACAAGCCCATTATTTTATGGGTTTTCTTCCAAGCGTATTAGTAGTATATATTATAACCATTTTTCTAAGGAACTCTATAACTGTTGTCTCCTGGCTTACGGGACAGAATAACAACAACGAAAAGTTGATCCACCCTTAAAATGAATTGCCCACGACACACCGATTCTTACGAGGTTAGCAAAAATACCATCAAATTCCGCGTAGAAGTTGTTTATCGTTATTCCCGCGGAAACTGCTCAATTTTCCAACATCAAAAGTACCCTATGCCCTCCTGAGGTTCAAGCTATCTCGATACCAAATTTTAGCGTAAAAAAGTAACAAACAATAATATGGAGAAACTTTCGCATTTAGTATGGGTTAATTTATTCAATAAACAAACAAAGTTTATGTTCATATGGATCCGAATATCTGTCTCGTGAAATAAACTCAAAAGTTAAAATACTACAAAATGTAGTTTGACGGTTTTTAATAGAAATCCAAAGTTTCACTAAGACTTGTCCTAATGCATCATTATTATTATTTATCCTAAAGCAATTTCAGCCTGATTTTTTTAGTGTTTTCCTAATAAAATCCTAATCTAAATTTATAGCTGGTATTTTTGGAACACCTTAAAATTCTTAGCTGAAATCCTGTTTAGGAATCGTAATAATTAGGACAAATAAGGTCACATTTAAAAAACCCAGCAATGAGTCTAAATAAAGTTTTTTTTAAACTTCATATCCCAAACATTATTAATTAACTTTAAGCGCGGTTTTTACAATTACAGACAATTAACTTACTTGGGTAACAGTATAAAATACTGCAGAGTATTTACATAAGATTTTCTTACTGGGATTTTCTCACTGGCAATTTTATATGGACATTGCCATATTTAAAATACGTAGACAGAAAACTGAACTTTAGTTGGAGGGAGTAAGGCCGTTTTTGAAACAGCCCTTTAAAGTGAAATGTTACCTATAGCAACGGAAAGGATGAGATGGATTAAATACTCACTAATTCCAATAGCTGCTTCATAAGGTCTTGCAAATTATCCTTAGATACTTAAAAAATAATAGGTCAAGCGCTAGTACTCGCGCACTGAGAGTTCTGTACCAATTGATTGATTTTCTCTAGACTATTGAACAATATTCAACCGCATTATATTCCCTGAAAAATGCAGACTTAAATCAACGGTTTTTTTTTCGATTTAGAAATGATTCATTTTAGTCAGAACATCCAAGAATAGAAAAACCACTTATACTATACATTTTACGGTACGAAACCTTGGAAAAAAATAAAAAAATAAAAATAAATGTGTGATTTTATTTAAAAACAAAGATAAATTTATAGCCGCTTGCTTTGCCGTCGATTTTTCAGAAAATAGGTAAAATATATCAGTCAACTTCTCGTCAAAGCTTGTTTCTTAATCAAAAGTAACGATTATGGAGACTTATAGTAACACTTCTTTTCGTCGTTTATAAATACAATTTACTGAAGCGAAAGTCTATTTTGGATACAAAAAAATAAAGATATTGGCAGAATATACTTCTCGGAAATTTACAACACCTTAATTATTGTCGAAATTTTAAGGTACATTTTAATCAATAGAGGATAATCTTGGATTCGCTTCGTGTTACAATAAATATGATGGCCGAAACACACTGTTGAAACGCGAGGCAACATGTCGACACCCGATGTGCACAGTGTTCATTAATTTGCACTGTGTTCATTAAAGTGCACTGTGTTCATTAATGTACACTATGTTCATAAAATTGTACTGTGTTCATTAATGTGCAATGTGTTCATTAACGACACGTCGGCTGTTAATAGTGTTTTGGTCATGTAAATAATACGATTTGATTCGCCTTTTGTCGGCTCGCATGGTACTTCAACAGTGGGTTTCAGCCATAACTCTGCCGTTCAAACACCCGCAATACTACTAAAGGAACCTAGTTAGTCTAAAACCTTGATTTGATCAATTCACTATCTAAATTACGTCTTTCGGTAGATTATAATGACGTCACTACATACATCAGAACATTTTAAGGAGTTTGTGATGAGCATTCAGTCTAGAGAATAAGCCAAAAAGTATATATATCTCGTTGTCTAATACACGTCAATACTCACATAAAAAAACATATTCAATAAAATCCAGACTGTTTAAAAAGTTATATTATTATTTTTACATTCTGACTTATTCACCAGATTTCAATAATTCAATCGTTCTTACCGTGATACTGCTATGTTACATAAAATACATTTATACAACTGGACATCCATAGTTTTTAATTTTAAATTCCGCCTGTAAGGGATGATATAGTTCCGACAATTCCCACGTATACAAAGTAAAATAAGCACTCTAAAACATAATTCACAATCCCATTCAGACAAGACACAGCCAAATCGTAATTTGAAAATTCTAGACCTTTACAGTAAGACCACAAATATAAGTTACGCCGGCAATCTTCATCCACGCAGAAAGGTGCTCACTAATGCCGAAGATGAACGAACGTAAAAATCAATTCAATACAAACCTTGTCGTGTTACGCGCAAGGTAGAATATGAAATGACAGTTAAACTACTATCGAATAGCGCTTAACGCTCGTGCGTCTCAGCTTGTGTACGAATGACAACTGACGCGACGCTAAATAAAATGGCGGCCGACGGCGTCGCTGCAATGGCTGCCGAATATTTGACCAATAGCCGTCGAAGTTTTACCCGCGCAAACGTATTGCCTTATAATTGGCCAAAACGTTTTCGCGCCTTCTAAAAAAATGCTTTTTGCTCAGGTACATCGTTGTAACTTACATTTGTGGTACTACTGTACAACTACTACGAGACGATCACATGACATGTTGATTCGATTAAAATACTTAACTACATAACAATAGAGTCTAATATTGATAGAAAAAATATTTACCAAACAGAAACGTAATGGATTGATTTGATGTCGTGAAAATGACATAACATTAAAGTGACACGCAAATTTAAGTCCTATTTACAGTCTAGATACATTTTAAAAAAACTTTGGTTTCCTGTTATGTCACCATTACGTTGGTCTTAGTAATTTTTGTCTATATTTATTTTCGGACTACTGAAGCATATGAGGTGATACCGTCCATCAGGCTTCTTTACTGACCGATGGAGCTTATCAGTTAACCTCACTGACTAATGCAACCTACCAGGCTAGCAGCATGATTGATACGGCATATCAGACTGCTAGAAAGGTTACAGAATATCAGACTACCTACAAGTAGGGTGATGGCACCAGTAGTGGACAAAGGAAACAATTTATTTTTAATACCCTTTGTCAAAATGTGGAAGTACTTTTTGTAGCTGCATATCGTTAAGTTGGATTTTTCGAATACTTACCAATAATTAGGTAAAACTCTCTATTAATTACTTAATATTTTTTTTTGGCAAGTGTATTAAGAAACGTTTACACGCCCCACGAGTTAAGACCTCGGGATGCGTATAAAATGACATACTTTCCGCACTTGCATCAAAACGTACTTTTATAATTAAAAAATATATGTTTCCTTGCATGGATTCGAGGTTCTTATAATATTAATATTTCTCCATATCCTACTTCACATACCCAAACACACACACTTACACAGACAGTCACTTGATTATTGTTATGTCATAGAAATTAGCTTATATTGCTACATTCAATCTAAAACCTAAAAGTATTCCACACTGGTGCCATCACCCTACGCTCTCCAAATATTTTCAAGTATCAAAAACACAACAAATAAACAGTTCATAACAAGCCAAGTGATCGTCAATCAGCAAATTCTACCTTCCGCTATAATATTTCGCGTGATAACACTCGCACAATTGTATTCTTACCAGTCAGGCGTCCGTTGATATACTTTCTTGGTTCGCAGTCTCGACTTCCTTGGGGTCTGATTTTTTCTCCTCCTCCCTCGCCTCAGGCTCGGCACTTTCCCTCTCCTTCTCGGACGGCTTGGAGTCGGTCGATATCGAGCTGGAGGTGAGGCTGTTCGGTTGTGATGATTCTTTACTTTGCGTGTCTTGTGGATTCCGGTTTTCGGACTTGTCCTTAGAGCCATCTGTGGATTATGATGTTTTTGAGTAACAGAATAATACGTTGTTGTTGTTAAGGTGGGTACGAATTAGAGCAGCCTCGGGTTGAGGCACGCACGGCTCACCTATTTTGCTCAAATTCGTATGCGCTCACGCGCTGTGCGCGAGCAGCGGGCGAGCGGCGCGCGGCGAGCCGTCGAGAGTCGGTCTTTAAACCGTGCTCAAAGGCGCCTCGGTGTGCATGCCTTGCATAATTTGGACGTGTATCTGAACGTGCCGCGGGCAGAACGAGAAGTAGTCGACGATAAAGTTGCTGAGCCGTTCCACCACCGAGGCGATTTCTTCTTCTTTTTGTTAATAATTCAATGAATTATGATAAACGCAGCCGCGGCTGTCATCGTGTCTGACGCCATTTTGAAATGTCGGCTTGCGGCGAGCTCGCTGCCTCACCCGCGCATGTTTATGTGCAAAAATTTTGCTCGCAAGCAGCTCGCCGCGCGGAGCGAGCATGCCTCAGGCTGAGCCGCTCAGATTCGTACCCAGCTTTATAAAAAAATATGACGAACTAAAGTATCAACAGCCCTTTGGGATATACTTTAGACCTTGAAAGATCCCTTGTGCAATGAACCTCTCACACACAAGTTACGTTTCGAAACACGTTTGAGTGGTATGACATATCGCATATTTTGTAAAAGATAATCAAATTACAATAAAAAGGAATGACATCAAAAGTAAACGAAGTAATAAATTAATAAAATTAAACAGGGTTATTGCATACATTCCCGTTAAGAGGTTATAGAAGAGCTCATTTGGAGCAAATTAGGTTAATTAGGCCGAAAATTATTAGATTCTGAGAAATATATCAATTTGAATTGAATTTTGGTGATTTTCCCTTATTTTCATGTCACGAAAACTTTGTTTCTCCATACTAGGTGTTCCCAGTGTTGGTTTTTCGCTTAGTATGGAGAAACCTTTAAGTGGTTACTTAAAAAGTTGAGTATAAAAAAACGGGAAAATGGGTTTAAAAACTTCGCTGATTCGTAATGATTCTAATAAAGTAAGATACCACCGAAAAGCTTCTGATATAAAGCTTTTGAGAATTTTTCGTGACATGGAAATATGGGGAGAATTACCAAAATTCAATTAAAATCGATCAATACCTCAGAATTTTAATAATTTTCGAGCAGGGTACTACATGACTTAATTTGCTCCAAATGATCTACTATAACCTCTAAACGGGAATGTATGTAATAACCAATAACCCTGTATACTAAGTCTACAACTACATAGAAGAGAATCTACAATAAGTTTTCGAATTCATACGATATACAATTTCCCATAGCTCTCTACACGATAACCAATTATAAAATCATCAAAAAGGTTGTTTTCATTAATTTAATTACGTCAAATGAGTATTACCACTCGTGTAATTATAGCAAACGAACCGGTTTTTGTTTATACTTTATCCGTGTTTATTATTTTTCATCACCTAGAACACTAAACAGATGTAGTTAATTATTAAAAGACATCTTATTTTGTCGGATAAGTTTATATTTATCTCGCTATCTCAGTTAGCTTATCGATGTGTACCGTAATATGGGGTGAATAGATTCGCAGATAAATAGAAATACAACCAAAATGAAGTCATAGCATGTTACTAATAAGACCAATTATTAAATTGACAAGTCTATTGGAAACTTACGTTCAAACCTCAGTCTTATAATTAATACATACATACATACATAACGCCCCAGACTGGGGTAGGCAGAGCTACAGAATACCAACAACTATAAACTTGTTGATATTTCTATAACCACATTTTGCACAATCTGGCTAAGATGTTATCTACACTAATATTATAAAGAGGAAAGATTTGTACCTATTTTTGTATGTTTGTATGTTTGTAATGAATAGGCTCAAAAAGTACTGGGCCGATTTAAAAAATTATTTCACCAATAGAATGCTACAGTCTTCTAATTTGACATAGGCTACATTTCATTTTGAAAAAAATTAGGGATCCTTGGTAAAATTTGAACAATGTAACCGAAGGTGTAGAAAAATGAGTCTTAAAATGTCTTTCGTCGAATGCGCTGCCGAAACTATTAGCGATAGAACAAAATAATGTACAACAATATTGAAGAACATCATAATGTCTACAAAAAACTCCGCGGTAGCATATGTCCAACTATTGTAGTTATGTCACTACAACAACTTTTTTCATTTTAAAGATTAATGAAAATGCTAACCAAATTCAAACCATGCTATTTATGTGTTTATATTAATCCTTATCCAAATAAATTATTTTATGGTCAAGACCATTTAACTACCTATAAAATAGTTTTTAAATTATTTAAATTGGACTTTCCATTCAAAAGATATTACGAATTAAAAAATTCAAACAGTAAACAAAACCGCCATAGCGCCGTGGCCGTTGTTTGCGATGCAGTCTGAAAAGCGCGCCGGGCATCGCGGCGGGCGGGGTGGGGGGGGGCACTGAAATACAGGAGTGGGGCGTGCACGTCTAAAAAAATTGCAGCGGGCGAAGCCGCTGGCGGGTCGCTAGTAATAAATAAATAAATAAATATCAGGGGACAATGTCACACAAATTAACCTAGTCCCAAACTAAGCTCTAGGCTTGTACTATGGGTACTAGACAACGATAAACATCCTTATATTGAGAAATAAATACTTAAATACATAGAAAAAATCCAAGACTCAGGAACAAATATTCGCGCACATCACACAAATATCTGCCCTTACCGGGATTTGGACCCAGGACCGCTGGCTGCGGAGGCAGGGTCACTCCCAACTAGGCCACTGTGTCGTCAATATTAGTAGAATATGCTTTATTTTGGGCTGTATTTCTATTCACCCCGCGTCTCTACTCAACCCATTCCGGTACTAAAGGTTGACAACTTAAATGGGCCTCGCCCACGCGGTGCGGGGCGCGGGGGTACGGCGGCAGAGGGGAGCGAGGGAGGCGCGAGGGGCGCATTGTTACCATAGCTCAGTCCGCTCGCCACGTGGTTAGTAATCACATGTATTTTCTACAGTTTCGGTCGCTTTATGAGATATAATACATTCGAGATATTTTTTCAAGGACTATCTTCGTTCACAAACTAAATAATCAAAACAATCAAATGGGTTGTAACGTGTATGAATATATGAAAAAAAGAATTGGACCGGAATTCTGATCATACAATAAAAGTAGTTTTTTTTTTTTTTCTTTCAATATAAAAAACCGGACAAGAGCATGTCGGGCCTGTGTAGGGTCCCGAAGCCGTTACTACAATCACGATTTTTTTTTTCCCAAAACAACTACAAGTATGGACTAATTTTGTATTTAAAGTAATTAGGTGCTTTAACTAATAAAATAACACTTCGGTCGTCTGTATCTCAAAAACCAATCAAATGTCTTGACAATTTTCCTTTTAAATTCGTTATTGTGCCTTTTTTTATTTAAGATATTTCTCAGATTTTCTACTTTTCGAGTTCAATAATACCTAAACGGTCCCCCAAATCTAAAAATTGATAATCACATATTCATAATGTTTTTTAAGACCTATCCAATAAAACCTCTCTCGATGTTATTAAGTATGGGAGGAACCCGAAATAAAAAAAAAAACATTTTTGTAATGTATAACTGTCCCAAATTCCAGCTTTGTAGTACCTACCAAGAGTCTCTCGAGTTAAACCACGGACAGACGGACATGGCGAAACTAGAAGGGTTTCTGCGGAACCCTAAAAACCATCTATCAACCGCTATGACGTCACATATCGTCACTACTTTGAAAAAACCTCGTATCTCATATTTCGTGTTGTACGATTTTAAACTGAAAAGAAATAAGTATAAGATCGTACATCACGAAATATGAGATACGAGGTTTTTTCAAAGTAGTGACGATATTTCAAGAACTGTCAACAACTGACGGACGAACTGTCGGACAATTCACCTCTTGCGTTCGTACCCCTATCGTCGCTCCGCGCTGCTGCACCGCGGGCGAGCCTTTAAGCGATCTACCTATAATGCTAACTGAAAAAGCAAGACCCGCAACTTTTCCGAGAACATTCAATGTCGTATAAATATTGACTAGACCTGTAGTTATAGTGCCGGCCAATAATATGTCACCTTTGTACTTACATCTCAAACGATTACCTACAAATGTGACTCACCAAAATTGACAAACATCAAGAACTAGTCGACCACCGTATTGCTATTAAACAATTCGTTAGTTGATTAAATAAGGTTCAAAATGGTACATAACAAATCATTGCTGACGTGTTCATACACAAATCTCGTATATTTAGTATGAACGCGTCGGCAATGGTTTATTAAATACTAAACTTTTTTAAATAAAGAGTGTACAAACATTTGTTTTATACCATTTTGAACGTTATTTAATCAGCTAACGAATTGACTAATAGCAATACAAATTGGTCGACTAGTCACATTTGCACGTAATCGTATGAGATGTAAGTACAAAGGTGAGATATATTATTGGCCGGTACTGTATATATACTTTTCTATCTACAGAACTAAAACAACAACTAATGAGAATGCCTTTGAAATACTAACAAAATTAAAATTATAACTTAATTAGATTCTTCTTAGGCGAATAAATGCGAAACTCAGTCGGTGTTCCCTTGAATGCGTTTCTTCTTCAAATCATTGATCCAGGCTTGAATCTGCAGCTGCCAGAGTATATCTTCATAGGTGGAAAATATGAATATGAGTATATGTCGGGCAAGTGCGAGTGGGAGTCACGTGGATAAAAATGTAAACTATCTAAAAGGCCTTGATCAAGTCTAAACAGGCCTGTTTTATGATTTTCCTGTAAACAGTTATCTTTCCTCTATTAAAGATAATTTGAGTTTTTTTACGGCATAGAGAAGACAATTATTCTAGTTATGGCTTTCGACGTAGAGACCTCGCCGTGCTGTTCTCCTAGACACAGTTAGTTTAATGTCATTAGCCTTACATTTGTAATGATTTTATTTGTTCTAGCTTTAATAATAATTATTTATTACTTTATTTAAGTACTTGTAATGTAACTTACTTTTAAGTATTACTGTGCCTTTATTCTACTGCGTTATAATATAACGATATCGCGTTTAACATGTTTTAGAAAAGTTTATGTCACGGTCGCCATTATTGTAAATGACATAAGAGTTATCAAAACGTTGACAATACGGAAACACGTCAAAAACGATATCGTTAATACCGTGTAGAATCCCAGCCCTGTACTTTTGATTGAAAAAATGACCTTCTGCTGGAGTTTCTTGGCGCTTCTTCTCCTCAATGATGGTCTTATCTGAAGCGCTAGTAAATTCACTTCATATTACCGACGTGTAAAAGAGCCCTATGGTGGCCTATTTACTGAATAAACATTTAGATTTTTATTTATTTTGATTTTGACAAACAAACACAGGCCACCTGATAATAAGTAAGATCGGACGCTTTAATCTCAAGACTGCAATACTAAGACTGCAAATGCGTTGCCAACCCTGACGACTGAGATGGAATGCCTCTTCGCTTCGCTTTATTTTCGAACATTTTCTTTGATATCTCTTTAGGCTTTTCTTTTTATAAATTTACTTCTCATAAGCCATTAAATAACACAAAGCTCGATGGTATGAGTGTCGATGATCAAAGGGGATCACAAATAAATACTTACCAAACCCGGGTTGCGTGGCCGGCCAAGGTTTCCTTACAAACATGTTTTCAACGATCCTGTCTATGTTGTCCTTTTCAGAAGAATTCACTGGCCTATGGGGTGAAAAAACATTAAGTTAGTCATGCATTACGTAAGTTGAGGATTACTACCATTTCATTAACAAATGTGTAGTGAAATTTGAGTGAAATACTTTAGTGATCAGTGGAGTATTTTCGAGACTGGGTGATTGATCAAGTGAGTCATTAAACGTCGTACACGTTCACCTCAAAACCTGATTTTATTTCCATCATAGTGACTAGGTAATAAAATTATTGATCAAGGGATAAATAAGCAGGGACCGGCCCGCTATCCCATTCAAGGGGTTTCGAATAGGTTTTATAAGTCCTTCACTTAGAAAAGCCGTTCGATATGCTTTTTATAGAGCTATTTATAAGGGTTATCTGTGCTTTAGCTGTTAAGGTTTCCCTTATAGTGAATGGTTAACAAATAAATTAGTCATATATTTCGTTCCAAGAGGTTATTCTTTTAGTGGTGTATTCTATTGCGAGGTTAGTCTTTCAAAGGCTTTTATCGGTGAATGGGTGGGCCCTGTAAATAAGTGGTCAATTGTGTATTGAATGATCGGGTAATTGATTAAGTGTGTGATCTACGAGCGGGCCCATCTTTTGGATTTGATATGATTAAGGCGCTATGATATCAAATCCGAAAGGTGGGCCCGCCATTAGTTAAAACCGCTGCACAAATTGATTTTAAAGTTAGTGATTTTTCGTCGGTGAGCTCTAAAAATTGCCCCCCTGTCACTAAAGCACTCGCTCCGCTGTCGCTCGCGCTCTAACCTCGGCACTCGTACTTTAAGAAGCTTCCTTATGTACCAGTTACAAGTGCAGAGTACGCAATTTCAAAAAATCAAAAAAATCATTTATTGAATAATTACACGATAAACATAAAATGGGTTGGGAGCTCTTCTTTTAAGTTATATAAACCTGTGATAGAAGAGTCCCCTCTTAACTGTGGTATGTTGGTTATTTAAAGATAAATAAATACTTAATCGTAAAGCAACATTAGGTTTTTCACTAAAAATAATAATATAACAATAATTTATTTTTATAAGACAATCAATATTCTCAACATTTAGCAATAGAGGATCTGCCAGTGTGTGTGAGTGTGTATGTGAGTGGGTGTGAGTGTGTGTGCGTGTGTTTGTGTTTGTAGTGCGTATTTGGGTGTGCTAGTGTGTTTGATCGGTTTGGCGTGAGGTTATTTTAAAAGGCGATTGTGCATAACAGTGCGTATTGTTGTTTTAATCAAATTCTGTTATAATACTAATTTACTAAAAGGTCTTCTGTTTGTTGATAGGTTTTAGTTTTTAGCCAGCTAGTTATTTGGTTCTTACATTGCTTATATGACATTGTGTAAATATTTAATTTCCTATGTATTTTGTTATATAGTTTAACTGATTGAGTACTGTACTGTTTAGAGGCAAAGACTGTTTTTGTTGTCACTGTAGTGATTATGGAATGGGGGCTGCGTTTTTTAAGTTTTTTAGGGTCGATATTTATACCTCTGTGAGTCTTGAGTATACATTGCAATATGTATAATTGTCTCACTGTCAGGACATCAGCTTCATGATAAAGTTGGTCAGTGCTAAACAATTTTTTCTTATGCATCATAATTTTTAATATGGCTCTTTGGGCACGTTCTATACTTATAAATTTAGTTTTATGTGTACCTCCCCAAATTGGTAAGCAATATAAAAGTATAGATTGAACAAGTGTAATGTATATATAGGTTATTAAGGATCTGTCGGTTATATCACGTAAATATTTAAATATCCAGATTAATTTTCTTGCACGATTAGAGACTAATTCTAGTTGGGGATACCAAGAAAGGTTTTTATCAACCATAATGCCTAAGTATTTAGTTGATTGAACCTTATTTAGGTTAGGGCAGTTGCATGTGTCAGGAGCCTGATTGTCACATAGATGTGCTGTTAGTGCTAAACCTACATCTGGTTGCATGGAATCTCGAATAGAGAATGGTATGTAGCAGGTTTTAGAAGTATTTAGTGTTAGCAAGTTCTGGTTTAGCCATTTGATAACTTCACCCAGGCCCTTTTCTGCATGTTGGTATACTTCTTCCCAGGTTTTACCATAGAAGAGTAAAGCAGTGTCATCTGCGTAAGAAAAAACTTTGCCATTTGTTAGATGGAGGTTAGTTAGATCGTTGATGTAGATTAAAAATAATGTAGGTCCCAGGACGCTACCTTGTGGGACACCGTATTCAGATGTTATTTCATCACTACTATAAATTTCATCATCCAATTTGACTCTCTGTGTCCTATTTTTGAGGTAGTCAGTGATTAAATCAAGAAATGTCGATCTGATACCGATTTTTTGAAGTTTTTGAAGTAGAATAGGGGTAGAGACGGTATCGAAAGCTTTTTTTAGATCCAAGAAAATGCACAATGTTTTGTTTTTTGCATCAAGGTATTCAGTAATATTCCTGGTTAAATCTAAAATAGCATCTTCCGTGCTTATACCCTTTCGAAACCCGTATTGTGATTTTGAGAGTAATTTGTACTTATCCAAAAACTTTATCAATCTAGTATTTATTAATTTCTCTATTATTTTGGAAACGCCCGGAAGAATTGATATAGGTCTGTAGTTGTTTATATCGTCTCTATCACCACTTTTAAATATTGGAAGTATAATAGAGCGTTTAAGTGATATGGGAAAAATGCCTTGTTGAAAGCATAGAATACTTAGGTATGTGATAATAGGAGTCAACAAAACATTAGCCATTTTTAGAAATTTTGTAGGAATTTTATCCCATCCTGCGGCGGAATCAGATTTAAGATTAGTTATTATTGAGTTTATTTCAAACAGTTCTGGTTCGATTAGACCAATTGAATTTACAATTGAGGGAACATTGTCAAGTTTGACCTTTTCAGAGGTTAAATTTTTAATTTTATCTTTAGCTAAGTTTCTTCCTACATTATTAAAGTGATTGTTTATATATTCAGCTGATTTTAAGGGAGTGTTTCTTAAATCATTGAGTTCTTTATTATTTGATTTCTGTTTATTTAGATACGTTAAGTTTTTAATGCAGCTCCATAAAGTTTTATTGTTTGTTTTAGCATTATTAAGAAGTTCTCTTTCATATTGTTTTTTAACTTTTTTAATTAGATTGTTGCAATAATTGCGATATCGGCGATAGGTAATTTTGAGTATTTCATTTGTGTTATCATTACGTAATTGTTTTTGTAGTTTGTTTCTGTGTTTAATGCATTTTAAAATTCCTGGTGTAATCCATGGCTTTAATATTTTTTTACTACAAGGTATTTTTACAGTCGAAGTGTTTTCTTTTAAGCATTTTTGGATTATATTTATTAATTCATTGCATAATATGTTAGGGTCTTGTATATTATATAAGTCAGAAATGTCCGTATCTTTTAGAGAAATGATTGCGTCGGAGTAATTGGTTATAGTCTTAGTAGTATTTGTCGAAGCAGGATTATTCGTTCTATGATAGTAATAGATTAATATCATTTTATGGTCAGTTATAGTCGTGTCCAATACGGCGACTGAAGTTGTAAACTTGGAAGTATTCAAATTGGTAAACACGTGGTCCAGGCAACTATTGACTCTGGTGTCAAATCGATGACCTGGTAATAGACTGTGCGAGGCCAACATATCTAGGTACAGATCCGAGTGTTTATCGTTGTTGCCATTAATTATATTTATGTTGATATCCCCTGTTATGGTGGTATTAATTTTTAGGTGAGGTGATTTAAGGTAATTATCTAAAGTCCGAATAAATTTGTCGGGGTTCTTTTCTGATGGGGAGCGATAGATGCACACAAGTGTATTAGTGGGTGTAGTAATTTCTAGGCAAGATGCTCGGAATAGGGTGATTTCTTTAACGGAATGTTTTATGTTTTTTTTTATAAAAACAACAACACCATCGTTCTGATTCGTTTTTTTAGTAGTACAATAAGTTGAATAATCTGTCTTAATAGGGAGAGGTTTTTCTGGACTTATTCGACACTCTGTTAAAGCAATAATGTCAATACTCTGGTTAAGCATTGCAAGGTTGACTTCCAAGTCGTCGATATTTGAGCTTTTATGGACACTGCGAATATTTTGGATTACTACGGAAAGGCTAGGATTATATGGGCAAAGGTTTTTTTGAAGGTCATCAATTGAGCATGATATAGACTTTGAAGTGTGCAGGGAGTCTAATTCTCGAAGAAGAATGTTTTGGTTAGCCATAGGAATGTTTAAGGAGAGATATGGGGATATTTAAGAGTTTTACTAATTCTTTAGTATGATGTGTTTTCCCTAAATAGTCATTTAAATTTATACATATTTTAAGTGTTTTTGGGTTGGATGTATATGTTTGTATTGCCTTGTAAAGACCATTGTTAGTTGTGTATAGTGCACAATATATATATATTTTTAAACACACTGTTAATGAATACATTGACAAAATATATGTAAAAAGATTTGTAAAAGTTAGTAACACGTAAGAAACCATAGGTACTTGGTATCCGATGAACTGCACTGAGGTTTTGCCTTGGAACTTTATTGGATGTAGTCATTGTTTCCTTAGTTGCTGTATTTGTGCTGCACTAGTAATAGTGATGATTGGAGAGTTGTCATCATAACGTAAGTAGACTTTTCCATAGCTGGTCCAGCAATATTTATAATTATTCATCGTTTTGAAATCCCTAGCTAGAAAATGTAGCCTTGAAGACGTTGGCGTAAGATTTTCCGATATAAAGATTGGGATATCGCTGTGGGCATTCAGTCCCAACATGTTTGCATTTAGTTTGTTCGTTTTGTTTTGATAATTAAATGTTTTAGCAGCCTTAAGGATGTTCGTTTTTGTAAAAGTGTTGTTTAGCTCAACGATAATCGTACTTTTTTCTGTTTTTGGTTTTCTTATTTTTATTATGTCTTTCACTTCCAAGTTCTCTAACTTAACTTTTAGATTAGTGCATAACTTGGAGACCATTTGCATCAGGTCTTTTTTATTCTCGTCGCCCTTTAGGGGTACATTTTTGATTTCCAAATTACACTTCCTTTCAAGTCTTTGTAATTCTTCGAATTTATTTTCCATTAATATTATTTGTTCTTTATCTTTTTTCGCCTCAATTTCCATAAGTTCTATTTTTGCTTTAAGCTGTGCGTTCTCTTCAGAGAGGTGTGTTAATGCGGCTTGCACGCTGCTGCTCGTGTGATGAATTTCATTCAAAGTTACCATCATTGTGTTGATTTGAGAATTTTGGTTTTCGGCCAAATTGGTAATAAGCTCTTTCATTTCTTTTTTCAAATCCATGGTTATGTCCATAACCTGTGCTATGCTTAGGCTATCGCTGCTTCTTTTCCTTTTATTTCTAGCAAAGGAAACATTTGATTCTGATGAATCGTTTATTACAAGCATATCGGGAACGGAACTTGATTTTTCCGGCGTACGCAACATTGTCGTTACAGGCTAATATTTATATGCGTATTGTAATCGTTAAGAAGCAATGTTATTTGCAGTGCACGGAGAATGGCAGCCAATAGCAAACACAGGCGACTGGCGACGTCTTGGACGCAGCTAGTAATCTTAGTAGCAGTTATTATTATAATAATTGTAGAAGTCAGTAAGCTGCCCTGCGTGTGAGCGGGATAGCAATTATGTCAACCGTCTCGTTTTCGCGTCGCTTCCGACGTTCGCGGCAAGTATCAGCGGTGCCAGAAAAGGATAGAAATTAAAATACCTTGTTAAACTAGTGCAGATATTGAAGTTTCCATGCAAGTTTGAACCTTATTGTTGCCCATCGGTGCACACGTCTGCTCTCGTTCAGACCACAGAAGAAAGAGGAATTTATGGACGAGGTACATCAACTTTTCTTTGTTTGTACCTCGTGGCCATAGTGACGTCTCTTGGGTCATCCTCTAAAACCTCGATTTTAAAGTATATAAATCCACCAAATGTCAGTTTTCGTGCCAATTACTAACCCGTTTTTTAGGGGTTTTATTTTAAGCATATTCAGTAGTGTATATGAAACAATTTGTCTTAATATCACTATTACTGTTGTCTCCTGGGTTACGGGACACAATAACAACGACAAAAAGTTGTTCCACCCATTATGATTATATCCATAATTTATCGGTCACATTATCGGGACGAATCCCGCGAAGGTTCGCGTTAGGGTTTCCCCATACCCGCGGAATCGGTGTTAGCTGATCAAAAAACTCTTTAAGTCTACGCAATAAGAGCGAAAAGATGTCGAATCGACTCGGCTGACGTCGGCTGGCGTGGGAAGACCCTTAGTCTCTCCTGGTTTCAGTATAATAACGAACTAACATGTCCCCGGGGATAGTGTGTCAGTGAGTGTGAGTGAGTGAGCGTGAGTGAGTGTGAGTGAGTGAGTGTGAGTGAGTGAGTGTGAGTGAGTGAGTGAGTGTGTGTGAGTGAGTGAGTGTGAGTGAGTGAGTGTGAGCGAGTGTGAGTGAGTGAGTGTGAGTGAGTGGGTGTGTGTGAGTGAGTGAGTGAGTGTGAGTGAGTGAGTGTGAGCGAGTGTGAGTGAGTGTGAGTGAGTGAGTGTGAGTGAGTGAGTGTGAGTGAGTGGGTGTGAGTGATTTGGGAGTGAGTGTGACTGTGTGAGTGAGTGAATGAATGTGTGTGTTTGAGTGAGTGAGTGTGTGAGTGAGTGAGTGGGCGGCGGTATGGGGGTGCGGGTACCGGTCGGGGCGCACGATGGGGATGGCAGCGGTGGGGCGGCGCGGCGCGCGCGCGGGCGCGGGCGGCTCCTGCTCGGCGGGGCTGTAGTACGTCACGCCGCCCGCCTGCGTCGCCGCGCCCACCTGCACAATACACACGCACATTTAATACACACTAATTTATATCATTGAGAACAGTAGCTTTTTTACAACGTGTTTTTAGAGAGGTTTGTCTCAAAACCAATTGACATTATTATTTTAAAAAATCTAACGCCTAAAGAGATAAAACGCGATATGGGCTTCTCGTCACGCTGGTGCATTAATTTGAAAAAAAAAACGCCAAAACGTCAACAAAATGACGTCAATCCGACCACTAGGCCAAAGCGCAGGTAACCTTGATGATATTTGAGTTTACTTCTCAGTAAATAATTAATAGGTTCACTGTTGGATGGCACAATTTTTGTATATTTTCGCCGAATATCGTTCGGCCGAAAACTGTGTTTACAATAGTAACAGGTTTTATTTTATTTTTTATAAAAAAACTAACCCACACAATACATGTTTTTAATTAAATTCAGCAATTTAAACCTAAAAGGATATTATGCGCACAGATTTTATGCGAAATGATAATTGTGTTTTTTTTTAATAGGGATACCTATAGTCAATTTAATAATATACAATACAATAGGTCGCCTTGTTTTTTATGGCATAGATAAGACAAACGAGCATAAGTGAGAAAATCTATGAGCCTAAAACATTTACATTCTCAACACTATCTGTAGACTGCAAGTGCCTATAAGCTAGTAATTTCACCTAATTGTCCCTTTATTTTCTCAACCTACTATCTGATCGAATAGTTTGATAGAAAAGTAGTCTTTACTCTTCTTGTAACATGAGTGCTTTTCCTACTAATCAATTGATACGATACGAGGTTGAGATGGTAAAGTGACGTAATGGAAGTACTCACGTAATTGTGGTGAGGATATAGCTGGTGAGGGTAGGGCGCGGGCGGCGGCTGCGCGTACATCGCTGCGCCCGCATACACCGCGTTATTACTGCTCGGCTATAACACGCAATTGATACGAATCTCAGTAAATACACAATTTATTTCCACCCCAGCACATTATGGGCTCTGATTTCATACAATCTCTACAAGTACAGGGTCTATGTAATTGGTACTTTTAAAAGACGCCATTTTTAGAAGCTTTTTATAACTTGAGATGCTTGTACGAGTTTGTATGCATTTCAGTTTAGGTTAAATCTTGCAAGTCAATTTTGAACCAGTTCCCGCTACTGGAATTGACTGAAATTTGAACCACATTATGTAACAGCATGACAATGCAATGACAAATATTATGGTGGATCTGCTCTGACGATGGAGTCGGAAGGTGGCGACAGGATCTCCGTTATATTTAACGTAGAGCCGTGTTAGACTCATTAGTTTGGTCTTGATGAACTTTTGAACTTGAAATATTTTTGGGCAAATTGCGCGTTGCCGAACCTTTTCATTTGGCAAACCTTTTTTTTCCACAACTGTAAATATTTCAAGATTGTTGACTGTAATTATTTCAGGGGTGTAGAACCCTGGTTAGGTTGGTATTATAAAAATCCTGTAACGTTCATTAACATATCAAACGATACATTCAGCCAAAAGGCAGAGAACCATCCTACCCATGTCGTTATAATAACCTAGCAGTAGGTTTTGAACATTTGATCAAATTGTAATTTGTTACTGCAAAATATTTCGGCTGGGAGGATAATCAAAAGATTTTTTATTATTTAGCTACCAGAAACTTTCCGTATGACCTAAGCATGTTAAAGAATTTTTCAAGTATCAAACCATGGTAGTCCTTCATATTAATTTGATCCTTATTAAAGCCTGACAAGTTTCTATTTGGCCCTATTTCAATACAAGTTTGTATTGAAATAGGGCCAAATAGAAACTTGTCAGGCTTTACTTCCAAAATAAGACACTCTTAGATTAAAATATCGGTTACAGTTAGCCTCTCTCAATTCAAAGCACTTGTGGAGCGTGAACATAACAATGAACATAGCTTTGTTAGACTAATGGATCTACGAGATAAGACTCTGCCAGCTCCAATGATCACAACTATATGTGATTGTTTACCTGCATGTACTGTGCGGGCATCATGGCGGGTGGCGCGTATCCTTGAGCCTGTTGTATAGGAGCAGCTACTGGAACAAATTACAAGTTACAGTACAATTATAATATTAATAGTACTCGGGTGTCTACCGCTGTCATTCTATTTGGCATTCGTCAGTCCATTTGTTATGCCAGTGTGCATGTATGTCATCCAATACCTGTTTTAGTACCGTTGTAATTGCAACCTTACCGAATTAGCTTTAAGGTGCATTTTATGTTTGGTATTATGAACTCAAGCGACAAGCCTGGGGACTCTGGAGGTCATGCCAAATCATACATTCGGACAATCGTGATTATGCGTAAACAAGGGAACAAAGATAAACATTACAAACGAAAAGGAACAAAATACTGACATAGGCAAAAGACCTGTTTTCACGAAATTGTTCCAATTCAGCGTTATGCTGGCATTAAACTCGGCGCTGTGTCTTCCGTTGGAACCATCCACCGGAACCACGGTAGATCACACACACATAGCATATGCACTAAACAGACATAAACAAAACAAGAGAACAGGCAAAACAAATACCAAAACAAAACCCAGGTCCGTGCCCTGAAAAAACAAATCCCGAAACTACGCTAGCTTCGTCTCTTTTTCGCGATTGAGCCATGAATGGCCAACGAAAGAGACGGAGGATCCGACGTTTTTAAATTCGCATTCCAAGGCAGCCAACTGGTTTTTTTACGCTCCATCTTACCATTCTTCTCCATTTTACGCGCCATACGCGACTAGTATGGGAGCTTCTCCCTTAGTCGCGTATGGCGCGTGCAAGAGATGGAGCTCCCAAACCTTTCGGTGTTGCGTGATAGCTATCCTGATAAATTTTACCCAATATAAATCTCTATCGACAGCTATTTTATTTGTTAAGAGGCAGTATACGAAATTTTGCCGATTTCGCTAATTTACATGATTTCACAGACATAATTTTACAGTTGAAATACTTTACTTCTTCAAATTTCAATGCGCAACACGAAAGATAATTTCGATTTTCAACGAATGTATGAGCTACTTTTTTGTTTTATTATTTTATTTCGATTACTCTACCTGAAACCGGCGACTGTTTTGTGAATTTTGCTGTAAGAGGTTTAGAATATCGCATATTTACGAATCGTTTTGACGTCTATAAAGTTTGAAAATGTGACAATTTATTGCTGGAAAACATGTCTAAAAAATTTATGAATAACATTTTACCACCTTCATGTATTTTTTTTGTGTAAAATGGACAAAGATTTGTTTTTGATTTCGGCTACTTAAAACTCTCGTTCATAAATTTAAAACAACAGTAATAAGCTTAATTTCAAAATCAATCAATTACCTTAAAAAATATTAAATTTTATATATATTTTTTTTTTAAATAGCAAAATATAATGTTTTAAAACAACCTGAATCTCGCGTTATAATACTAGTAGCTAGCTAGTAGCTCATTAATTCGTAAGTCGTTTATTCGATCATAACTCAAATGATATTTCATGATGAGCAATTAAAACTTATAGAAAAGCGGTATTACATACATATACATAACATCACGCCTTTATTCCCAGAGTGGGGTAGGCAGAGCTACAGAAATACCAACAACTCTAAAAAGACTTGTTGATAATTCTGTAACCACATTTTGCACAATCAGGCCAAGAAGTTTACTAGTGTATTAGTGACAGGTTGCAAGCCCATCGCCTAACAGTACTACAAGCCCTTATTCCTTAAAAGCGGTATTTTAACTGTAAAATCACAAAAAGAAGAAACCGGCGAAATTTCGTAAACGGCCTCTTAACCCCTCGTAGGGAGGTCATAAAAGTATCAACTTCTTGTCTCTTCTGATTATGATATAGTCCATAAAATGAGCCTTAAAAAAATACAAAAAGATATCCAAATTTTGAACACGGATCTGTGCTTAAGCCTTCGATGGGTTAAGGGGTACCAGAATAGTGTAGGGTAGTGTGTAGGGTAGTGTGTAGGGTAGTGTGTAGGGTAGTGTGTAGGGTAGTGTGTAGGGTAGTGTGTAGGGTAGTGTGTAGGGTAGTGTGTAGGGTAGTGTGTAGGGTAGTGTGTAGGGTAGTGTGTAGGGTAGTGTGTAGGGTAGTGTGTAGGGTAGTGTGTAGGGTAGTGTGTAGGGTAGTGTGTAGGGTAGTGTGTAGGGTAGTGTGTAGGGTAGTGTGTAGGGTAGTGTGTAGGGTAGTGTGTAGGGTAGTGTGTAGGGTAGTGTGTAGGGTAGTGTGTAGGGTAGTGTGTAGGGTAGTGTGTAGGGTAGTGTGTAGGGTAGTGTAGTGGGGCCAGTGTAGTATAGTGTTGGTGGTGACGTACCCAGCGCGTGCGGCTGCGGCAGCGGGTGTAGCGCGTGGTGCGGGTGCGGCACGAGCTGCGGCTCCAGCACGCCCAGCCGCACCTAAAGTGGAACACCATCAAAACGGTCCTATCGCAAACACTAAAAACGTTTGCCAGCTGTTTCATTTGCCATAATTTTCATTTTTTTTTTTATGGCATCGAGAAGGCAAAAGAGCACACAGGCCCCTGATGGTAAGTGGAAACTGACCCATAGACATTCGCATTCTCAAGACTGCAATCTTAAGACTGCAAATGCGTTGCCAACCCTGAGGACTAAGATGGAATGCCTCTATGCTAGTTAATTCACCGGCTGTCTTATCCCCACACCGGAACACAACAATGCAAACACTGCTGTTTGGCGGTAGGTTAATGGATAAGATGGTGGTAGCGATCCGGACGGACCCTGCACAAGGTCCTACCACCCGCAAAATCCCATAATTTCCCATAATTTTCATGTTCTTCTGAACCCAATAACTTTTCAAAATTTTAAATGAGCTATACTTACAGAACGTGCAGGTTAGGTTAGGTTTATTTTATAACAATTCAGGAAAGTTAAACGGTTTCAGAGAAAAATGACTTTCGGAGAAATGAAAATTATTGCAAATGAAACAGCTGGCAAAGGTTTTTTAGTGTTTCAGATAGGTAACCCATCAATACACCATCACTCGTCTAATAGGGAACATTTTTTTCAAACGCTCTCTTGAAAGTGCTATGAAAAAGAGGAATAATTGCCGTGTATTTTTTTCATAAGATATCAAGCTTTAAAAAGTCATAGTTCAGACCCCCTGCAAAAACACTTTATACAAAAGCGACGACAGGAATGAAATATTTCAGTCATAATTAGTAACATATGGGTCAATAAACGTTTGTACCTCGTTGCCATGGTGACGTCTGTTAGGTTACTCTTTAAAAACATCATTTTAAAGTACACAGGGTGTTAGGTAATTAGTGGACAAGCCGTGACCTGCTGATAGGGAGCACTTAGGACGTTCGGAAAAAGGTAAATTGGTATTAGTAAAAGTGGCACTGTTTTCGAAATATTTTTATGTTTTGTCCAGATAAAAAATGTAGTCTCATACATTATAAAAACAAAAAAGTCAAAATATCTCGAAATCAGTGCCACTTTTACTAAGGCTAATTTCAATCAGCAGGTTTCAGATTATCTACTAATCACCTAGCACCCTGTATAAATCCATAAAACATTATATTTTGTGGCAATTACAAGCCCATTTTTATGGGTTTTCTTTCAAGCATATTTAGTAGTGTCTATTAAAACAATTTTCTAAGAAACTCTATCACTGCTGTCTCCTGAGTTACGGGAAATAATAACAACAGCAAAAAGTTGATCCACCCATATGCTTCATTAGAGGTTGTGTCCCTATACTCCGTAATTATTAATAATTGTGACATTCATAATTTGAATACTATACAATTTCCGTTAGAAAATTTCATGTACGTTAAGTAAGTCATAGCATTCATATCTATAATAAATTACCCGAAGTAGTATTAAAGTTACCATTTTCAGTACTTGAAAAAGTCGCAGATGTCTAAAGCTCACTATAGGGTCGAGGATTATCTAACAGATGAAAATGCTTGGCCTAACCAGGTACGTAAAAACGTAATAGTTTAGTCATAAAATCGGGTAAGTCCCACGAGATATAAATACATAATAACTATTTTCATGTTACTAACGTTTACGAGATATAATGAACGTTAGCTATAATAACAAAATCAATATTTTTATAAGGAATAACGGTCAAGTCATATAATATTCATTTTATATAATATTTTTTAATATAACACTCACAATGACTAATTTCAGTTCGTATAACATACATGACATATACTAAAAGATGAATATATTATGATCGCTGTAAGTGTTACAAGATATAATATCGAATGATATAAATGTGAGCGAGCGAAGCGAGCGAGCAAGACCTCTCTGGGCAGAACCGACTCGGATAGGTTAGGTTAGGTGAGGTTATTTTTTTTACATCCCTTGAAAAAACTATGCGAAACAATTTGATTGTAAAATTAAAAAGGCCACGTATTATAATATTATACATGCATTATATTTTTTGATGTTAGATTTTTTGATTTATATATGTTTTATATGTTAGGTGTCATGTACATTATACACTTTAATTGTTATATCAATTGATATTATATATTAATAACGTTATACTTTATGGAAATAGTTATTTTGACATTATATCTTTCGTTCATTATCTCAAGTGTACGTTATATTAAACATATTTATACAAAGTGAGCGTATATATTGTGACAGTTATATGATAAGTTCTTATATCTCGTATTACTTACCCCATAAAATCATGTTAACATTATACCTTGTCTAGGGGACACGGTTTCTGTAGAACGTATCAATAACGTATCGAAAGTATCGACCGGTGTAGGGATAAGACAACCGGTGAAATAACTAGCATAGAGGCATTACATCCTAGTCTCCCAACGGCAACGCATTTGCGGTCTTAGGATTGCAGTCTGAAGATTGCAAATGTCTATGGGTGCAGATCCCTCTTACCATCAGGTGGCTTGTGTGACCGTTTGCCCTCTCCATGACATAAAAGAACAATACTATTATAATAAATGTGAAAGTAACACTGTCTGTCTGTTTACGCTTTCACTGATAAACCGCTGAACAGATTTAAATGTAATTTGGTATGGAAATAGTTTGAGTTCCGGGGAAGGACATAGGGTACTTATTATCCCGAAAAATTGGACGGTTCCTGAGGGAGACACAAGAAACAGCTAGTATATAATATAATATAGTTTACTTGTTGTGAATGCGGCTGTGGTATGTTCTGGTGCGGCGGCGACGGGCCGTGTGGCTGGTTCGCGTTACGGTGTACCTGTAAAACATACACACATGTTGCAGATTATATCGCTACCCATTATTATTGTAACAAAGGGAACATTCATATTATTATTATAATACAATTTGTGTGACATTGCCCCCTGATATTTATTTATTTATTAGTTTACAGTAGTCAAAAAACCACTCTTCGATTTCAAGAGAAAAGTTTTAGTTAGGTCTGTAAACGAAAAAAAATCAATTTACGGCATTTGATGAATAAGATTTCCTTTTGTAGGGCTCATCCTGTCGACCCAAAGATTAAAATAAAATAAATATCAGGGGACAATGTCACAGAAATTGACCTAGTCCTAAACTAAGCTCTAGGCTTGTACTATGGGTACTAGACAACGACAAACTTACTTATATAGAGAAATACATACTTAAATACATAGAAAACATCAAAGACTCGGGAACAAATAGGCCACCGTGTCGTCAAGTCATCAAATTAATTATCGTATTTGAAGTATGTCTGAAAATTAATCATTTGTGGCTTGTTTGTTGGTCAGATGTCAAAACAAATTTCCAATGATAGAATTGTAAAAAACGAATGATGTAGATCACTCGTTTTTAAATTTTCTATCACTCGTATTTCAACAATACGATTTTACCGTTTTTGCTCGCTTACGGGTGAAACTTTCGAGCGCTCGAAAGTCAAAAATCCCCCCCCCCCCCCTGGGTGCTTACCTGGTGTATGAGCTGCTGTGGGAGCACCTGCGGGCCCGGGCTGCCCTGGTGTCCGCCCGCGTACTCCGCTACACATTATACAAGGTTATAGACAAACAGTACTTGCCAATATTTTTTTTATTACATTGTTGTGTAATCTCACAAAGTTACTTTCTCCATACTATGTGAACCCTAGTTCCCTTTTCATCTAGTATGGCAAAACAAAAATGGTGTTATTACATAAAAAATACATACTAAGTTCATGATTCTATCAATGTAAGAAACGACTGAAAACATATTGAATTAATACATGAATTTAAGGGTTTCTCGTAACATGGACATAAGGAAAAATTACAATAATTCCGATTAAAATTATCAATAACTCCGAAAGAACTAAAAATCGCTGAACATACATGGGGGTTAAATCGATAGCTTATCACCTATCACCTATCTGCCCTATCACCTATTTCCGGCTTGACGTCGATTTTTGGGACACCATGTACATATAAGTTAAACTTTAAAAGGTGCATTCAAATCTTTTAACTCTTCCCGTGAGACATTTAATTAAATCATTAAAATTCGAATTTAAAATATTTTTTCAATCCACACTAAAGATCGAAATTAGTATTTCAGGGTATGACATCTATAGATGTCACCGGGTACCAACGGGTTAAACAAAGTTATATATCTATCACAAAACTTAGTTATATTGATTGATGTTAAGGGAAATTCCGTGGAAAATAATACAATGATTATTTTTATTGTAAAACCCATCATTTCTAGGTTCAGTGGTCACACGCAAATAGCTACTTCGAAACGATATCAACTAATGATTTACACATGTTGAAACATTTTTTACATTTTACGTCTTTGTGCATTGAAAAATAATATTTTTTAGACGTCTCTTGGGTCACTCTTTTGAACGAAGATTTTAAAGTGCATAAATCCACCAAACATCAGTGTTTTTGTGGCAATTACAAGGCCATGTTAGAGGGATTTCTTGAAAGCATAAACCATTTTTCTAAGAAACTCTATCACTGATGTCTCCTGGCTTATGGGACAGAATAACAACCACAAATAGTAGAACCCCCCTCGACGAATATAATAGAATATTCGTTATTTATTTCTGGATTTAGTATACAGTTTTACTCATAAATAAATTAAAATAGTACCTGACAAATCACCTACCTGCATGATATCTGTGTGACTGCGTCTGTTGCTGCGGTTGCTGTGTCGGTTGCTGTGTCAGTTGCTGCGTCGGTTGCGGGGTCTGTTGTGGCGTCTGTTGTTGTGTCTGTTGCGAGATCTGTTGCGGCGTCGTTTGCTGTGTCTGTTGCGTCTGCTGCGGCGCATACGCATCCGCGAGCGGCCGCTGTCGTAAGCTACTGTAGCGTTTGCTGCCCCCTCGCGCTTCTGTAAGACAAATAAAATAGCTGATTGTAATAAGAACAATTAATTTTGTTTATAAATATTTGCTCATTTGTAAACATCCGTCGGTTAAAAGGGAAAAAGTAAACCCATTGGGCATATGGGCCAGTCGACCGAGTGGACACACGGGAAACACCCGCGAAAAATAAAATCCGCCAACATATTTTTTTTACCTTTCTTACGACACTTATTGCCAAGACAAATACAACGATACCTTAATTTTAGATATCCGTCCAGTCGCTTGGATGATACGAGGTTATAAAGAATATTAAAAATATGCATGTATACATAGATAAGCGCAAAAAACATAACCCTTTTTGGTGTCGAGTAAAAATACAATTGATCAAGTGCACGTACCGGCGGGTTGAGGCGCATGTTGCGTTGCTTGTTGCGAGCTCTGTTGCTTGTTCGGCGCGGGTCGTGGCGGAGACTTGTTTGGAGCGGGCGCGTTCTGTGGCTGCTACAAGACAAATTATACTACTTGATCGAGAACAATTATAAAAATAATCAAAAAAATAGCAGGGATGGACAAAGGCAAACTTATACCTTTAGGAGATTTCCTCCAGTCAACCTAAAAACCGCGTGTATACTCTTTGTCTCGCGATTTAAGAAAAACGCAGTAATGGATTTCGTATAAAACTTTACTACTCTAGAGCAAAATGCTACTTTCTTCCTTGAAAACCTCCACGTCAACTCTAGGGTCCGACATTTAAAATAGGATCATGGGGTGACCCTATAGAGATGGCGGATAGCTGTCATAAATAGAATTGGACAGAACCTCTCAAGATTTTCTAAGAAAATCATTATTTAATAAATTTGCAACCATGATAAATATTACAATGTGTATTTGTTAAAGCACCCAATCACCCCCACACGACGATACGATGTCGTCTATTGTGTACACGTGTCAAGTTACCTGCGCGGGCGCCGGCGGTTTCCTCCGGCCCTGCTCGGTGGGCACGGGCCGCTGCTGCGCCACGGCCGCGTTCACCTTGCGCGCCGCCTGCCCGGGGCTATGGAATAACAAGATTATGGGTGAGTTCCCACTCTAACACAGGCGAAAAGAAAGGAGCTGAAATATAAATGTTGGCTAACCTTTACTGCAGCATTTGAGTGGTGGTAGGACCTTGTGCAGTGTCCTAAATGCTACCACCAATTCTTATCATTTAAGCTACCGCCAGAGAGCATTTTCGCATTGTTGTGTTCCAGTGAGGGCATAAGACAACTGGTGAAATGTAACTGGTAGTAAAGAGGCATTATGTCTCAGTCCTCGTGGTTGGCAAAGCGTTTGGAGTCTTGAGAATTCGGACCCCAAATTTCCATCTTATCAAGAGGCCTGAGCATGTGTGTGTGTGCTGCCGTGATACCAAAGGCCACTAACAGAACAGTAAGCATTTTAAATCGAATGCGGTTAACAACAGAGTATAGAATGCCTCCACTGCTCCATTTTTATAAGAATCTTTATCACTTGTCTCCTGGCTTACGGGACAGAATAACAAAAAAAAAAATTCATCCACCCATTAGCCGCCTTCTTTGGTATTACGGCAATGTGCTTGTGAGCGCGCGAGCGCATGTGCGCGTACGTGTGTGTGAGAAAGTGTTTGGGTGTGACAAGGTAACATCATCGCGCTTCCTTACCTGCTATTAACTGTAGTTGTGATGGTAAGGTTCTCGATCGCCGGCATCTTCTCCCTGCTGTTCCTGACGTTGTTGACCTTGACCACTGGTTTAGGAGGCTGCTTCTGTTCCGGCTTCTTTGTCTTGATTGAGGCATTCCTACGGAGGTTACCGTTCTCGAGGGACTCGTTCGAAGTCGGCTGCGATTTGGAACGAGGTCGGGGTCCGCGAGTTCTTCTACTGTATAAAATGGTAATATCAACTTTATGGGTGTGTACAAAAAGGAATACAATTGTAATTTCTATAAGTTATTAATAACCAGATATCGGAATTTTAGGAGTGAAATTGAATGACATGTAAGGAGTTCCTACATCGATAAACTGTCTTTTCGATACTTTTCCCTATATTAGTGATCGCTCCTAGCTTCTGTATATTTTGTAAGTATTTTTTTGTAGAAGATGATAAAGTAGATCATTCATAGGGGAAAAGCCTCGATAAGCGAGTTTATCGATATAGGAACTCCCCCCTACTTATCATTCAATTTCGCTCCCAATATTCCGATTTCTCAACAATAGGATTAGAAGATTCAAACAAATAGTTTTCAGTAGGATATTTGTTATTGTAAGGAACGGGTGTAAATTTAACCGTTGTTGTTGCTAATAAAAAAAAAGTATACTGTAGGGCTCCCACTTACAATACCTAAAAACAAATAGTAGTATCCATAAACCAAAAGTAATCGCTCTTTTCAAAGATACTTTTAAAGTATTGCGCCCCGCGAATAGAAGTTATGCACATGTAAACAAAATTCAAGGATTTTTTGTTGGCTAAATGGTTTGTTTATACTGTCTACAATTTCTATATATCGACGGCGACTAACCTGTCCCTGTGTTTATTGGCGGCCTCGAGCTCGGGGAAGTCCTCGGGATTGGGCGGCTTGCGCGGCGCCTGCGCAGCGGCCTGGCGCCGGTACGCCTCTTCATCCTCCCAGGTGCGAGTGTACTTGTTAGGGCCGCGTCTGGTGATAACAATAATAAATAAATATCGCGGGACAATCTCACCCAAATCGCCCTAGTCCCAAACTAAGCTCCAGGCTTGTACTATGGGTGCTAGATAACGATATAAATGGGTGGATTAACTTGTTATTGTTATTCTATTCTGTTAGTCAGGAGACAACAGTGACAGTTTCTTAGAAAAATGGTTTAATATACACTACTAAATATGCTTGAAAGAAAACACATAAAAAAATTACTTGTAAATGCTACAAAGCTAACGCATGGTGGATTTAAATACTTTAAAATAGCGGTTTTAAACGGTGACCCAAGAGACATCACCATGGTAATGAGGTACCCAAATACTAATACAAAGAAAACATCCAAGACTCAGAAACAAATACTCGCGCTCATCGCACATATATCTGGCCGTACTGGGAATCGAACCTGACACCGCTAGCATCGTAGGCAGGGTCATCACTTAATAGGCTAACTTGCCCTCAAAATAATATAGATACACCGTACTCCGATACATTTTAGACACAACTGGGTCATACACAGATTTAGGTTCAAAATCCGTTGCGTAGTTTTAAACATTTAAGCATACATAGGGATATAGGGACAGAAAAAGCGACTTTGTTTTATACTATGTAGTGATGATTTCTTATCGTCTTAAAGACGATAACCTAAATCTGTGTATGACCCACGTTTATTTTACTCTAGGTGAAAATAAAGCACATTGCGTATTATTATCTAAAAAATACAATACTTGAAAGTTGCTCATGCTGTGGGAAAAAAATATCGCTCATGCCCCAATAAAAATGTTGAAAATTTATAAATAAACTTCAAATTAAATATGAACCCACACGCATGAAAATCACAAGGCACTAGGATCAACATTTTTACTGGGTGACCCTACAACCCTAGTTATTGGAATAACACAACTAAATACTAGAGAACGTGCATGAAAATCAGAATTTAGTTTCATTGATACGATTTAGGAGAAAATGTAAAAAAAACATATCAAACGCACTACACTAAGTTTTGACCCGTTTATTAAGATTTTATATAGAATCAAAACTTGTGAAAATTTTAAAACTTCTTTTAATGTTTAGATTGTTTTTTTCGGCATCCTCATTTTATTAACGTAATATTTTAATTCAAAGATATTGGCTTAAATATGGTTATTTACGAAATAAATTTAAAAAAAAAATCCTTTATAAGGCACAGGCGATTCAGCGACCACATATATTTATTTTGAATTTCAACCTCAAAGACTATAGAATATGACACATATTCTGTTGAATTTACATGAAAAATAACTTTCTTTTAAATTATTTTGAGGAAGTGACAAACATGGGACTATATTTAACTTTCACGTAGCATAACTTTATACCTGGTTCCTTATAAAGGGTTAAGGTCCTTATATTTTAAACATGGAACCACAGCTGCGACGTCATTCCTGTCGTCAATTTTGTATAGAGTGTTTTTGCAGGGGTTCTGAACTATGACTTTTTAAAGCTTCATATCTTGTGAAAAAATTACACGACAATTATTTCGCGTATACATTTATTCCTCTCTTTCGTAGCACTTTCTAGAGAGCGTAAGAAAAAACATATGCATGTTCCCTATTCACAGATAGGAAATATCAAAGAGTGAAGCTTAGTAAGTTTTTTTAACGCATGCACTGGAATAAACGAAACAATGTAAATAAATATCATGCAAACACCATTTATGTACTGACCGCCAGTGCCTGTACCTCCATTTTGTAATGCATTCAGACAATAAGAACACATTTTAAATTTTATTATCATTATCATTCTAGAGGTCCAAATATTAACTTGTTATATTATAACTATTACTTACTGTCATACATAATAATCTGTTTTATATAGAAATAGAAGGCAAACGGGCAGACGGACCACCTGATTTACCGTCGCCCATAAACATCTGCAATGCGGGTCTCTATCGTATGACCGAATTTCATATGCAATCATTTCATTTGCCCGAATTTTCATATGACATCATAATTAATTTGCCATAAAGGCATTTTTTCAGAAACCGTGAATTATTCAGAATTGTAATAAAACAAACCTAACGTAACCTTTTGGGGTCGATACGATGGCATGTAAAATTACCTGAAAGGTTTACGATTTCAGAAAACACGTCTTTATAGCAAATTAAATTATGGTATGTGGTATTAGGGAAAATAAAGTTATAGCCAGTCACCATTATGGCAAATGAAATTAGTGCAAATGAAATTATGATAAATTAGGGGATACGCAGCAACGCCAGGGGCACAGCCAAGTTGTTACCTTTCAGTGAATGTCAATACGATAACACGTCAAAGGAAGTATGGAGTTCATTTTAAGGCGAGCGCAAAGGACAAAGCTATGACAGGTACTTATCTGGGGGGGGACCATTTTTTAAGCTCACTGACGAAAATTGACTAACTTTAAAATCAATTTGTGCAGCGATTTAATCCACGAGCGGGCCCACCTTTAGGATTTGATATGATAAAGGCGTTATGATATCAAATCCAAAAGGTGGGCCCGCTCGTAGATTTTATCGCTGCACAAATTGATTTCAAAGTTGGTCATTTTTCGTCGGTGAGCTTCAAAAATCGCCCCCTGTAAAATGAACTGCATCGTTAGGTCATAATAACTCCTGTTCTATTAATATTTGACTACTTACCCATATCTCCTGTTGCGGCGAGCGTGCGGCGGGGCGTCTTCGTTTCTTATATCGTACCCGTATATCGATACTAGTTCGTCACGGGATTTCGGTACCTGAGGGGGTACATGGAGTATAATTTAAAATACAGTTTGTCCCTGGATAAGGTGCACAAAATAATAGGGATGAAACTAGACTAGCAATTTCACCGACAAAAAATATGGTGTCATACTTTATAAGTTTTAGTAAAAAAATACATTGATTGCTGTCAACCCTATCGGAACAAATTGAAATATTTCGCCTCATACATTTTCTTTAAAAAAAAGTTTATTTTTTGGAAAATCCTGACAATACCTAAAATTACATAATAATATGCCCACATTACCTCATGTTATTAATAGCAATAATTATTACGTACCTCGTATAGTATCGAATTACGTATCTAATGCAAACATGACATTTTTAATTAGCAGTCAAAGATATTATGTCGTTTAGTATGTGTTGAATTTTTTTGATTTTTTTTTGGCGTATTTTTTCAATATTTTTTTATTTGATCGACGTTGGAATTGCTTTACTATTAAAAAAACGTTTATTTCATCTCAATAGACCTCATATGAGGCGAAGTAGTTCACTTTGTTCTGATAGGGTTGACAGCAATAGATGATTTAAAAAAAATACTTAATATTTTTTTTGTTAATTTTGTGGGTGAAGTTGCATCTAGTTTCATTCCTTTTCGTTTGTACACCTTATCCAGGGACAAACTGTATAAATGGAATTACCCTATGAAACGGTCTTGGATTCCCAGTAAGGGCAAATATTTATGTAATGGATGTTTTTTTTTGCCTGAATCTTGGATGTTTTCTATGTAAAGCTCGGTTTGGGAACTAGGCCAATTTGAGATTGTACCCCTATTTTTTTATTCATTTAAAAAAAAGAGCTTTCTCAGCAGTAAATTAATAATCAACCCCCTATTTCACCATCCCGATAATGACAGGTGACAGGTGACATTTCAGTGTACATGGCACAGCTTATATGAAACCCAGTGATGTATCAGTGTGTTAAATTTGCAATATATACGGAATTTTCACCTGTCACATGTCAATGTCACAATAGTGAAATAGGGGGCTGGCCTCCCCTATTTTGTTTATACAACTGTCACCCGCCTAGTAGCCCAACAACAGTACCATGGTGAACTTATCTTTCAGAGCCAACCCTCGAGAGATTGAGAAAAGTGAAAGGAATTATTTCCTTGTATGTAAAGTAATGCATGTGACCTGTTCGTTCTCGTTGTACTGAACTTTTCGTTCCAGTTGTAATGACCTGTTCGTTCTTTGTTCTGACCTGTTCGTTTTCGATGTACTGGCCTGTTCATTTTCGTAGTACAAACAGCAACACTCTTAACTGTACATTGGTGGAACTTGTAAAGGTCTACCGATAGACAAGGGATCCTATCATTTCATAACCAACATTTCAAAAATGATTCATTTCACAAACATTATTTGACAACCCGCGTTTTTTTCCGAAACTGTTAAGAATTCTGGATTTATTTCAGGATTTTCGTGTAGAACCCTACAGGTTAGGTTAGGTTAGTTTTATAAAAATCCGGAAATATTTGTAGTTACAGAAAAAAAAGCGGGTTGGCAAACGAATAGGTTGCGAAATGATGCATTTGTCAAAGATTTGTCGGCGAAAAGGCAGAGAACCGGACAGTTAACAGTGTGGGCGATAGTACTGACCTGTTCGTTTTCGTTGTACTGACCTGTTCGTTCTCGTTGTATTTATCATGCGACCAGCGGTCGATGGCCTCTGACTTGCGCGGGCCGCGGCGGCGCTCTGGCGCGGGCGAGCCGCCCTCCTTCTTCTCGGAGGTCGTTTCCGAGGTCGTGTTAACTGACTCCTCGCCGCTGGAACAAATTATTACATCAGGGATTGACAGAGTGGGATATGCCGACTCCGGGTTCGCCAGTTGTCGTATAGCGTTCGCGACAAGATTCAACTCTAGCTAAAATTAAACTTTTCGTGTTCAATATTTTCTGAACATCTAAAAATTGATGATAACATATACAGTCAAGGACTTTAATTGTTATTCCACTATAGACCGTTGTCATAATGATAGCGACAAACCACATGAAAGAAAGCTAACATTAATGATTAACGCTGTCATTAAGACAGAGTTCCATGATGGTAATACAATTAAAGCCCTTGACTGTACATCATGATCAGTGATCGGATTTCCCTGTGCAACGGGATGAATGCCCTTAACAATTATGCTAATATGGATATGTCTCGGGAATCCGGGACTTCTATTGTTATTAGATTTTAATGATTTTATTTTATTTTACACAATATCAATCGTAACTACACGTCAACGTTTGAAATAAATGTATACATAATTAAAAACATTTTTATATTTCTATTAAAATTATCTCGGCAGAGGGATTAGTAATAAGTACATACTTTAAATATTTGTAAACAACATCACAACTAAGTAAAAGTAATAACATAAGTTACTCTATACATCAACATTTTATCGGCTGTTTAATGTAAAAAGAAGTTGGCAATCTATTACTCTCACTGTTTATTTAATATTAATTATTAGGCAAATTTAAATACATTTAATACTTTAACAGCATTGTTTATTTGCAGCAGTCGCGGGATTAGTCGCATCCATATTAAGATTAAGACTCGATATCCCGCGAATTGCATCCGGAAATCCGATCACTGAACATGATTTTTCAAGAGCTATCCAATGAAAGCTCACTCGATGTTATAATGTACAAAAAAGTATTTTACGTATGCTATACATGTGTAGCCGAAAAAAGAAGAAGATTTTATTTTACATCTTTATTGACGTAATATACAACGTGTTACAAAATAATCCATAAAAGAGAAATTACAAAAGTAGTGTCAACCCTTATTAAATAACGTCAGTTCAGTATCTTAGGTATACAGTATACTAGGGTTGACACTACTTTCGTAATTTCTTTTTTACGGATTATTTTGTTGTATATCCTCGTAAGACCCGGTGTCCTACAGAAAGTACATAATCCAGACAATTCAATTTAAACCATATTTCAAGGAGAATAAAGTTCATTTATATTTGTTTCAAAATTGAAAATGTAATTTAAGTGCGAAGGTAATTGAACTTAATTTCCTTGCTGGTAGATTCAAATTCCCACTAACAAAAATGTACCGGATTGTAGTATGGTGGGTCTCAATAGGATATGTATAACTATGCAACATTACAGCTTTGTAGTACCAAGAGTCTCTGAGTTAAGCCCCGGACAGACGGACGGACGGATATGGCGAACTAACAGGGTTCCTTGTAGACTATGGAACACTTAAAAAAATAAACTTTATGCTCATTCAAATATCGTTAAAGTAAATTGCCATGATTATACAACGTGTTACGAAATAATCCGTAAAAAAGAAATTACAAAAATTGAATTGAATTGTTTTAACTTGCACCTTATCCCTTCTAAGGTTGTCTGGAAGAGATCGCTAATCAGCGATAAGACCGCCTGTTGTTTACCTGGGTCTTCTAAATTGTGAAAATTCTGTGTAATGTTTTTGTTTGGTGGACAATAAAGTGTTTTGTATTGTATTGTATTGTACAAAAGTAGTGTCAACCCTTATTAAATAACGTCAGTTCAGTATCTTAGGTATACAGTATACTAGGGTTGACACTACTTTTGTAATTTATTTTTTACGGATTATTTTGTAACACGTTGTATACCTCCTACGGCACACCGCCTTTCACGAGGTTAACACAGGTGTATTTTAACGGCGGATTTCCAAATAAATAAAAAAGTGACATAATAAGGGAAGTTTTTTTTTGTTCTATCGTTAAAATACATACAAGCTTTAACTTTGGTGTGATTATCAGTGATCGGAATAGGTAGTGCAATTTCGGGTGAATGACCTTAAACATTATACTTAATATGGATAAGACCCCAGATTCCGGGACTCGTATTACTTCACAGAATATTTTGTTGACATGACTTTAATTGAAGTTAAATGGGAACATGCGAAAAATCTATATAAATAATGTTATTGTAAATACTTTTTTACTTTTTGTCATTGCAAGTGTCTACATATTTCCTCAATGCGATATTCTATGCAAGCAAAATAATCGTTTAAATCATATTTTAATAACATTTCTGAATTAAACACAAACTTTAACACTTCGCAAATGTAACCCCGGGGTTACAAGCTATATCCATACTAAACTTACGCACCGAAGTCTCGCGAAATTGCACTACCTATTTCGATCACTGGTGATTATAGTACAGTCGACTACAAAGAGAAGTATCCGCTTTATCACGTTGTTGCATTGTAATAAGGTCCAAATTTCGATACATCTCTTGTAGTCGACTGTACAAACCCTAATGAAAAAAACCAAATAAATACCACCCAAGTCCAAGTCAGGCGGTAAGGAACCTACGGTGCACGAGTCCGAATCGCACGAAACCGGTTTTTTTAACTCGCGACAAATATTAATAAAACTGTACAGGGTGGCTCATTCAGATCGGTCAGTATGGGAAACTCTGAAACTGTAAGACGTACGAAGATCTGTTCTTAGGAACCATGTCCTCGATTCTAATAACAAGAATAACTGCATTCATACATTAAAAAAAAACATGTACTCAGCGCGGGAATCGAACCCGGACGTTTTGAAAAATAAAACTAACACTATTTCTATTTAGATACCGATTGTGTAGGTCTTAAGAAGCAAATGTTACTACAGAACATGATGTCTTAAATTATTAAAATTCATTGTTTTCATATCATTTAATTTATTTTAGTAGGTGTTCGAAATGACTACCATTTTTTCAATACAACATTCAATTCGTTTAGGGTATGAAAACAGTGCATTTTATTAATTTTAGTCATCATGTTTCATACTAACATTTGCAGCTCTAGACGTACACAATCGATAACTAAATAGAAATAGTGTTCATTTTATTTTTCTTAATTTCCGGGTTCGATTCCCGCGATGAATAGGCATAGGTTTTTTTTTAATGTATGAATGCAGTTATTCTTGTTATTAAAATCGATGACATGGATCCTAAGAACAGATCTTCGTATAACTTATAGTTTCTGACTTTCCCATACTGACCGATCTAAATGAGCCACCCTGTATATTGTGAGAAATCCTTGCGGAGCATGTGCGCACGCGACGGCCGCGCTGCGCAGCCGAGCGCGTCGGTAGAAAGCGGCGCAGATAATTAGATCTGCGCCTGTAATGTTTGTTTACAGGCTTTGCAATTAGTATTGCTCAACATACATCTTGTTGAATCATATCCACTTGGTTAACTCCTTTGCGCGATGCATCCAGGTTTCAGGTAAAAATGCCTATAAACCAAGAGGCTGTATCTAAAATCCACAGCCATAGCAGATTCAATCCTCTCCTGTTATATATAAGGTTTGAACTTGTACTTTGCAATTGCTACAGGAGTAAGTCGGAAATACAGTCAACAAAATTTGAGTAAGGACCAAAAAGTTGGACCATAGTAAAGCGTAGTTAACCATACAAACAGCAAAGGCGAAAAAAAGTCTGTTGTGCGACGAAAAGTATGAGAGAAAATTTAATTGCGTGAGTTAGCGTGCCTAACTTTTTGGATCTCACCCATTTGCCAATGGAATAGAAATTTATTGTACACTAGTATTTGCCCGAGACTCCATCCGCGCAGAAGTCGTTCATCGCTGTTCCTTCGAAAGCTATCCATTTTTTTCGTGATAAAAAGTAGTCTATGTGTTATTCCAGACTATAATCTATCCCTGTGCCAAATTTCATCCAGATCCAATCAGCCGTTCTGACGTGATTGAGTTAAAAAAAAATACATCCTTCCAAACTTTCACTTATATAATATTAGTAGGATACAAATAAGAGTAAATTTTCTAATTTGATTGTCACTCAAAAACAAAGGAAAATTAATTTCATCAACTTTGCAATGGATCTATATTCCAATGACCATATTATGTACACATTTTTGTATGAGGGGCTGTTTTTTTAAAATATTTTTTATCATAATACTGTTGACTATACTATATAGGACGCCCGTGTAGAATTAGTTCCCTGCTACTCCTAATTTCCTAAAGCACTCCAAGGTTACCAAAGGGATTATTCCCTTTAAATTTCAAATCAGAGGATCACCAGTTTATGATGTACGAATAACTACATGCATACATAACATCACACCTTCATTCCCAGAGTGGGGTAGGCAGAGCTACAGAAATACCAACAACTCTAAAAAGACTTGTTGATAATTCTGTAACCACATTTTGCACAATCAGGCCAAGAAGTTTACTAGTGTATTTGTGACAGATTGCAAGCCCATCGCCAAACAATACTACAAGCCCTTATTCCCTAAGTCGCCTCTTATGACATCCACGGGAAGACATTGTGCAAAATGAAGTTATAGAATCATAAACAAGTCTTTTTAGATTTGTTGGTATTTCCTTACCCCACTCTGGGAGTGGGGTGGAAGCGTGATTTTATGTATATACATGTGTGTTAATATAACATAATAGTACTGATTATTGATTCTTACCTAGCAGCAGTCCTGTCGTCGTGCTCATAAAAAGTGCCTCGTTTAGGAATATACTGTGGATTGCTTCGGTCCTCATCATCATCCACTCGGCGCTCAGTCTCCTGGAAACCAAAGCTACAATTACCATCAACTTTCCACGATGTTCAATTAATCCAAATAATTAAACGAACTACTTTTCCTAGTGCTTTACCTCAAATTTATTTGTAAACATGCATGAATCACATCAACTATCATGTGGCCAACAATCATAAACCAAGAATTTAGGTCAGAGTAAACAAACATCATTTAATTTATTAGATGAAACAAAGCATCTCAAGTGTCAAAGGTAAATAATATACATACATCGATCACACAATGTTTTTCCAAGAAAATAATTGTTTTTTTACATGCTTGTTGTAAAATGAAGGAAGCCTGCGAAGCTAGTGGTTTGATTCCATTTTTGTGATGTGCATAAGTATTAGTTTAGTCATTGATGTTTGTTCACATATTTAAGTTATTATTTCTCTATATAAGTACATTTATCAATACCTAAAGCCCATAGTACAAGCCTAGAGCTTAATTTGGGACTAGGTCAGTTTGTGTGAGATTGTCCCCTGATATTTATTTATTTATAAAACAATAGTTCAACGATACACCTTACTTTTAAATACGAATATAAATTGGTAGCTTTTATGATAAAACAAATATAAAAGCAGATATAAATAAAAAAATATGAGATAAAAAAGCCACTGGTATAAACTTTACTGTCTTATTGGATTTGTATGAATAAATGCTGTTTGTATGTTTGTTCCAAACAAAAATAAAAGACAAAATTAATAATATTTTTTGTTATTTTTTCCAGAGGGAAAGGCAAAGGACACAGATCCATACAGCCTAATCAAAATTATAATTATTACCTGACTTTCTGGATCTTGTTCAGAGTGCTCAGAATCACTCGCCGCGGAGTCATAGTCCGATGCCTCCTGCCCGCCGTCCTGCAAACCAGCCACTTTTAACAGTTGCATGTTAAATCAACACTTCAAAAATCTACGTGGCGTCTAAAATTATAGTCTAAACACATCAACAGCAGCGCGGTGAGTGCCGTCCCATCACTGACCCCATTCCCGAAAAGAAATGGTCAGCCCGTCACGCGAGTGCACCGGTGAAAGTGCCCGCGTAATACATTCAATGTCCAAACGAAAGTCGATTTGACCATTGTTGCTCGCGGTTTGCATTTCAAACTCACGTTCGTCGAGTTAACGTGCTCGATGTCCTGGGAATCTGAATATTCCCCAGAGTCCTCGTCTCGACGACCTACGGACGTCATCTCGCCGCCCTCCGGTTTTACTTGCAGAACTTCCAGATTGACGGCTTTATTAAACAAAGTTAAAACGCGAAAAATAGGCGGTTAAACGCACTTGGTTTCGATGGATAATTGGCGAAATCCCCTCTCAGCCAAAATGCAATAACGTCAAATAAACAAGGGAAATTCTAGCGGCCATAAAACCCTGCGTTCCGTTTGACTCAAGTTTAACTATCTTACGCTTGGCAATTAATTGTTTTTTAGAATAATGTCTTACTTTTTCAAAAGTGGCTGCGCCATAATTACATACACCTTTAATAAAATATATTTCTTATTTAATTCAAATCAAACATTATATATTTTCACACGCACCTCAAACGCATCCATTACATGTGGCAACACTTCCTCCCTCTCCCCTCCCCCCGCTACCTCTCGTCAGTCAAAAAAAAAAAAAAAAAAAAAAAAAAAAAAAAAAAAAAAAAAAAAAAAAAAAAAAAAAAAAAACAACTTACGCGCGCGGGAATGACTTATTCCAAATCAATCTCAAAACATTAAGAAAATCGCTTCAACAAGACTATATCTAATAAACATTACATGCAGTGAAGTGTTGTGGTCCGAAGTGCTGTGTGTTTTGAACTCAAATTGGAGAAGGGTTATCGTCTTCAAGAGGTATGTTCCTAGCCCCTCCAAGTGTGGTCCTTACGAACCTGGATTCCTCCTAATCTTACTCCTCACAGTTTACACATACTCCTCACTTATTTTTATTTACTTACTTATATAAACGCATTTATAACGCAAACGCAAATATTTATTTTAATACCGCACCGCGTGTCAACCAACTCAAATTTATTCGCATCGCTCATATAGTTTTCTCTTTCATAGGAGATTATAGTCTAAACTCATGTATTTCATCTATATTTAAAGTTTATAATCTTATTTCCAGTTAAACGTTAATATTTCTAGTAAATATCATTAATTTGTTCGCCGCTTGCGGTATACGTGGGTACCTACCGCCGTCATCCGCCATATTTGTTACTCGCCGCGCGCCGCTTCCCACCTATTGACTCGTCACATTCATTGCAAGTATTTAAACTTTCACAGTTTCATTACGCATCTTTATAAATATTTTGCCTACCACAATGGGAGGCAATGAAAAAAATATTACAGAAAGTTCAAGTAACGGCAATGTCATGATTAACTTTCTCGAACATAAAAAACAAAGTTTGTTCCACATTATTCAAGAAGTATATAACCTAAGTCTAAAGGTTTCCAATGATATTGAACGCATTCAGTTTCTTGCTAGGGCTCAATCTGTAGATAAAACCCGCTCGGACTACATAGATACCATTGATAAACTTATTATTGAGCAACTTCAACAAAACCCAAAGGTACAACCAAGTTATAGTATCCTCAACACATTTGATGAGCTATATTGTTATATCAAACAAATGGAAACCACTCTGAGGCAAGAGCTTGATGACAAAAAGAAAAATGATAATTTTAATATTAAATTGCCTCCGCTTCAGCTCACAAGTTTTGATGGCACTCCTAGTAAATGGCCAGTGTTCTATGAAAATTTCTGCAGTGTTATACACACTAATACTCGTCTCACAAATGCTGAAAAGGTCCAATATCTAATTGGCTGTCTCTCCGGCAAAGCACTCAATGTTTGTGCTGGAATAACCGCTACCTCACAAAATTATGACATCTTATGGCAAGCTCTTCTAGCTAAATACCAGGATACCAGGGTACAGGCTTCTATCTATTTAGGACAAATGCTACAGCAAAAACCTGGCCAATCAGCTGATAATATACTTGACAACTTTTGCTCCGCTGAAGCAGCTTTGCAGCGCTTACAGATTGACAATTTGTCAGATTTCATGATAACTCATATTGCATTAAGCAAGCTTGATAAGTCTATGCTAGACTTATTTGAACAATCTCACAGACACCTAGAAAACCCTACATTTTGTAATTTAAAAAAGTTCTTGATTGAACAAAGTAAACTCCAAGCCCTCCATGCGCCTTCATATTCGAAGTTTAATAATAAACCTTTTAGTAAACCCGCACCGGTTAATAAAACAAAATCGTTTTGCACTCAAATTGATATTCCTCAGACTGCCTACAAATCTGACATTAATTCTCAATCGCAACTGTGCAAAGTATGTAACTCTGCTAATTCTCACCCTTTATTCAAGTGTGAACATTTCTTAAAACAAAATACGCAAACACGCAACGACATTGTTCGTCAACACACATTCTGTATAAACTGCTTAGGCTTTCATCATGTCAATTCTTGTAAATCATCTAACAGATGTTCATTTTGCAGTCGCAAACATCACTCGTTACTTCACTACGACAATAACAATTTAAACATCTCTCGCCTCCCGCGCTCAGCTGATTCCTATATTAGTATGAATGATAACAGTGATAACAACAACTCGAGTTATCAGCGCGTTTTGACAGCGCCTATGCGCAGCGAACGCGCCCCGCCTTCGGCCAACGTCGCCGCGAATCGTTCGTCTCACTCGCACCCGCAGCCGCCGCGTGATCAGCGCCCGCCGCCTGCGAGTACTGCTCGCACTCACGGTGAATCTATGTCTCAGCCGCGGCCGCACACTTCCCGCGCGAATTCAAACAGTGATAATCTTAACTTTGCGCTGTCAGTTACGGTTCCCGCACACATTTCGAGCAATAATACTACTGTATTATTACCTACAGCGTCTGTAGATGTATACGAAAATAATAAAATAAACCGTATGCGCTTATTTCTCGACACGGGGTCAATGAGTAACTTCGTTACAAAGTCTTGTTGCGAACGTTTAAATTTAAAAATAAAACCCGCACTCTCTGTCGTTAAAGGCATAGGTCAAATTGAAAATAGCTCTTTTGGAACAACGCAGTTTAAAATGTACTCTCGCTTCGACTCCCGCTGTAGTTATACAGTCAGTGCTCGCGTTATAGATACAATAACGGATTTCTTGCCCAACGCCGAAATTGATAACACAGAATTAACCCATTTACATGATCTGCCGATGGCTGATGAACATTATCACACACCAGGTGAAATAGATTGTTTGATAGGCAACGAACTATTCCCGCTGTTACTCGGATCGCATAAGTTGACTCCGCCGAACTCCTCGGTCGTAGCTATACAAACCACTCTCGGATATGTCGTCATGGGAAAAGCCCAATGTGTCTCGCACTCGCTAAACGCAAATACTCTCTCTCGTAATCGAGAGGAAATCGCTCCATTTACGCATAATGTCTCCACTAATTCTCACTCGCAAAACTCTGAAAAATCTTTCTTTTGTCAAACGGAAGCTGTCTCACTCGATAAGTTAACGCAACGCTTTTGGGAAATAGAAAATGTCCCCGATAAAAAACACCGTAGTCCCGACGACGAAGCATGTGAATATATATTTCAATCTACTTACTCACGCGATGATACAGGCAGATACTCTGTTGAACTCCCGTTTAAACATCAGCCTTCCGACTTAGGACACTCGTACTCAATAGCTAAACGCCGTTTCTTAAATCTGGAAAAGAAACTCGACTCATCCGATTTACGTCATGATTACAACGCGACTATTCAAAACTATATAGATCAAGGCTATCTCTCTGAAGTTCCAAATACTTTTCAAGATTCTCAGGTTTATTACATGCCGCATCGAGCTGTTTATCGTCCCGAGAAGGAAACTTCAAAAACTCGTGTCGTCTTGGACGCGGGATGCAAGACTACTTCAGGCAAGTCTCTCAATGACTTACTTTACGTAGGCCCGATGCTGCAAAGTAATATTTTTGAATTACTTCTCAATCTCCGCATGTTTTCAATCGCGTTAACCGCTGACATCGAAAAAATGTATTTTCAAGTTAAGCTTTGTTCACATCATCATTCATTTCAACGGATACTATTTAGATTCGATTCCGAAGCGCCGATTAATATATATCAATTCAATAGAGTTTGTTTTGGCGTATCTAGCTCACCCTACCTCGCCATGCGTGTCGTGCGTCAGCTCGCCGCCGATAGTCGCGACTTATACCCGCTCGCCGCTTATGAAGCTGAAAACCATATGTACGTCGATGATTATGTCACCTCAATAGACGGTGAAAACACCGCTGAAACAGTCTATAAAGAAATGATCGCTATGTTCAAATCTGGAGGTTTTAATTTAGTAAAATGGATCTCGAATAATACTCACCTCATGTCACGCATTCCAACCGCTCATAAAGGTCCTACAGCTGTTCACTTTGACGATGACCCCAACGCAGATACTAAAGTCGTAGGTATGCATTGGCAACCTACTGATGATAATTTCCAATTTAATATAAATATAGATTTTCCAAAAACTTGCACTAAACGCTCGATCCTGTCAGTCACCGCACGCCTATTCGATCCGCTAGGTCTTATCAGTCCAGTCGTTGCTTATATGAAGCTGCTTATCCAGGAATGCTGGAAGTTACAACTCGATTGGGATGACAAGGTCCCTGATTGCATCCTTTTTAAATGGAAACAATTTCATAAAGAACTTCCGCACTTATCAGAAATTAAAATACCACGTCATGTTGGAATAACATCTACACACCGAATAACATTATTTGGATTTGCAGATGCCAGCCAGCAGTGCTATGGTGCTGCCATTTACATTCGAATCGATACAAATGAAAACGCTACCGCTCATTCTGTAAAATTACTCACCGGTAAATCTAAAGTCTCTAATCCAAATAAAACTCTCGCCCGCCTAGAACTTTGTGCTGCTGTTTTGCTTGCTAAATTAATTGATTCGGTTCGTGCTGTCCTTATCAAACGTTGCAAAATAAATAAAATATACGCATTCTCTGATTCCACAGTAACTCTTACCTGGATACACTCACCCGCGCACAAGTTTCATACGTTCGTAGCTAACCGTATCGCTCAAATAAACGAATACTTGCCTGCATCTCACTGGTTTCACGTCCGTGGTGTAGAAAATCCCGCTGACATCGTGTCGCGCCCTGTAACACCTACAGGGTTAATAAATAACACCCTCTGGTTCCACGGCCCGCAATGGATGTCCGCACCTGTCAATACTTGGCCTGTAAAAGAATATAAAATTAATCATAATGACAATATGGAGTCACAAGAAACTAAAACTATATCCCTTCACGCACAAACTGCGACTACAACGGCAACTTCGCATCCTATACAAGATCTCTCCAATCGCAGTTCGACTTGGACCAAATTCATTCGTTCGCTTGTATACGTACTTCGTTTCTCAAAGTCACTTAAATCTCAAGGTTCTATAACTATAGATGATTTAAATCAAGCAGAATATTACGCACTACGTTATGTACAAAGTACGTACTTTATCCACGAAATAAACGCACTTAAAAACCATAAAACTTTATCCAATAAAGTACTTTTAAAACTTAATCCCTTTCTTGACGATCAAGGTCTATTGCGAGTAGGTGGTAGGCTCTTCCATTCTCATCTGGATTTTAATCAGAAGCATCCAATATTGCTCTCAGCCAAAGGTCGTATAGTGTCACTTTTAGTTGATTATTATCACACATCGAATTTGCACACTGGTCCCGCTCTGGTACTGTCTTTAATACGTCAAAAATATTGGATTCTCTCTGCCAGAAATTTAATTCGACAAAGGGTACACAAATGTAACTTATGTTTTAAACTTAAACCTCGAAGTACTAACCCACCAATGGGCGATCTTCCCGCAATCAGAGTCACGCAAGTAAAGGCTTTCGTACATACCGCTGTCGACTACGCTGGACCATTTTATATAACGCATATACGTCATCGTGGAGTTAAAAGCCATAAGGCTTATATTTGCTTATTTGTTTGTTTGACGACCAAAGCGCTTCATTTGGAATTGGTCTCAGACTTGAGTACTGATTTATTTCTCGCCGCGTTCAAACGCTTTATGTCTCGCAGAGGCCCAGTTTCAATTTTGTATAGCGACGGAGGTACGAATTTTATAGGTGCAAAACGCAAATTAAACGAAATTTATCCCTTAATACAGTCCACTGATTATCAAAATTATCTTGGTCATTATTTCACCCAACAAAAGGTTCATTTTAAACATAGTCCACCTTATGGTCCGCATTTTAACGGATTAAGTGAAACGAATGTCAGATCTGTTAAAAACCATTTATTTAAAGCTATCGGGAATCAAATATTGACTTATGAGGAATTTAATACAATTTTAGTACAAATTGAGAGCTTACTGAATAGCCGTCCAATTTGTGTTCTCTCTTCAGATCCTTCTGATCCATCTGCATTAACTCCTAGTCATTTTTTAAACGTAACTCCATTAAAATTTATGCCCGCGGAAAATGTAGATTTAACTCTCCCAATTAATAGACTCACTCGCTACCAACTTTTAAATAAAATAGTACAAAGTTATTGGAAACGCTGGAGCATGGAATATCTTTCATCACTTCAACAACGCGCCAAGTGGAACTTGCCTTCTGAACCTGTGAGTGTTGGAGCGGTGGTTATAATCAAGGATGACAATACGCATCCTATGTGTTGGCCTCTCGCTGTTGTCACAGAGGTTTTCCCCGGAAAAGACAATATAATACGCGTCGCAAGGGTTAAAACTTCCTCTAGTAGTTATATACGTCCGGTAACACGGCTCTGTCCGTTACCTAATCAATAATCTTATTTTATCAAAGGTACATCTTAGATATAATTTAGTTTCTTATTTTCTTTAAATTTAATATAATGTAGAGGAAACCTCTAGGCCCCCCGAAGTTGGCTGCGCCATAATTACATACACCTTTAATAAAATATATTTCTTATTTAATTCAAATCAAACATTATATATTTTCACACGCACCTCAAACGCATCCATTACATGTGGCAACACTTCCTCCCTCTCCCCTCCCCCCGCTACCTCTCGACAGTCAAAAAAAAAAAAAAAAAAAAAAAAAAAAAAAAAAAAAAAAAAAAACAACTCACGCGCGCGGGAATGACTTATTCCAAATCAATCTCAAAACATTAAGAAAATCGCTTCAACAAGACTATATCTAATAAACATTACATGCAGTGAAGTGTTGTGGTCCGAAGTGCTGTGTGTTTTGAACTCAAATTGGAGAAGGGTTATCGTCTTCAAGAGGTATGTTCCTAGCCCCTCCAAAAAGGAATAGTTTGTAATTATTGGTTTACTATTAATTTAATCAGTTGTCAGACTAGAAAGCTATGTTTAGTTAAAGAAAATAAAACCATTCCACGCAGTGGATATATTGCGCGTGTTTCGTGAAACGGAGTCTAAAAGCAGGTTTTTTTACGGACTCATACGGACTTTACTCTTGTGTCAAAGGCGTTCTTATTAGACTTCTACATGAAATGCTAATAAAATAATTTAAGTACATTAAATACAAAAAAATGAAACACACACCAATGGATAGTAAAACAAAACATAAATACACACTATCAACATGTGATTTCCTGGAATACCTATTATTTAATTTTTAAGCGGTTGTTTCCATGAGGGGAACATAACTGCCAATGTCATACTGACAAATCTGACAATCTTTTATTAGGTACTCATCTGTGTTGCTGTTGTGTTGGTGTTCCATTTTTCTTTTTCGGTCTCATTATTTCATTGTTTACCTTTACACAAAACAGAAGAAGCTCTTAAAGTTAACAACACTTAAAGCGACAGTTGTACGACATAGTTCTTGTGAAATGGAACGGTAATTAGCGAAGCTAAACTACTTTGGTTAAATATAAAAACAGTTTAGTAAACTAAACTTTCATAATCAATTTGTTCCATTCTTTTTAGCGTAAATGAGACTGACGACTCAAAGACCATTCAGCTCTTGTCTAAAGGTATAATGGAGCTGTATGAACCACCATTAGCCACCATAAACACCCATCTAAAGGAATTAACGTAAGTTCAAACTCATAATTAGTTGAAATCAAACATTTGTTGAACATTTGAATATATTTCGTTACGAAAAAATCTCGGTAGATGTTTACCTAATGGAAGCTATTAGATTTTGAAATAAAAATAATATAATGTTTATAAATGTAACTTGGCTGTGTATTTTGGCTAAGCTATAATTTTAAGTACTTAGTTCTCAATATTAATAAATAAATAAATAAATATCAGAGGACAATCTCACACAAATCAACCATGTCGCAAACTAAGCTCTAGGTTTTTATCCCTTGCACACCCAGCTGTATCAAGTGGCAGAAAATAATACATTTTCGTAATTAACTGATTATATGACATATATTCATCCGTTTTAAGTTTACTTTCATTTGTTTTTGATCACTGAATAAAATTCATTTTCAAATGTAGACAACCTGCACAATTGTATTATAGCCTGCGTCTGAAAGGGCAAAAGGTGAAAGACATAAGTAAAGGACCTGTTATGTGTGGTAGTGTACAAAAGTTATATGGAACTTACATCAAATTTCAAATATGAATGTCCAATGATCAAAGATCGGATAAACACCCTTCATTTTCGAAACATAACCCTGTTCCGTATAGCAGAGACTTCCTTAGGTATATTGTGAATAAAATATATTATTGGGTATTTTATAGATTTATTATTGCATTTGAGTAAGGACCAAATAGTTGGACCATAGTTAAGCATAGTTAACCATACAAACAACAAAAGTGAAAAAAGTTCCGTTGTGACACAAAAAATATCCCTACAAATGTATGGCTTATTTTCGTGTCACAACGTGTCACGCGACTATTTAAACTCGCGCGACATGCATTGTGTTTTGTTTATTTATTGATCTTAATTCGCGATTATCGGTTATTTTGACGTCTCAGAGATTGATTTTTGCTCTGACAGTTAAACGATGATTGTCGAAATGGAACGTTTGCGTATTGTTTTCAAGTGTCTCGATTGGTTTTTCAATTCGAGGATGGCAACACCTGAGCGATACTGGTCAGACAGGGTTGTTTGTCAAACTTCTTCTCTCTTCGGAGGCCGCGCGTTACCGGCCGGCATTTGTTATGAACTAAAGCCAATTAAGTTAATCGTCGTTTGTTGCGGTTTAATTCGGCAAGCTTTTGGCGGAGATGTGTCGCCACGTCATTATTTGACGCTTATTTTCGGGATTCTATCGGTAAGTAGATTTATTTCGATGGATGATTTTCTCAATCCCGAAGCCTTGTGGTCTCGTTGTTTCATATGTTGTTTTATTTCAGTCGGGATGCGACTGTAGCTGTATAAGCCGAGCTTCAGCAGGAAACCGTCGATGGGAACCCGTCTTTTTGAAGAAATGGGTGGTATGTATTTTCATATTCACTTGGTGAAAACATCTTTTGACGCCATGTTGCCTAGTGCAACCTGACGCTTCTTGAGCACGAGTTTGATGCTATTTCTTTTTCTTGTTGCAGTGTTATCGCACCCATTTTATCCCATTTTTTAAGAACCATTTTTTAAGACCCATTTTTTTCACTTCACCATTTTTTACCCCATTTTTGATGGTCCCATTTAGTCTCCCATTAATGCCATTTTATATGGATCTATTTATTCTAACCTCTTAGTGAGCTTTTTGCAAGCATATTTAGGCTGTGGCCTCTTACTCTTAGGGAATTATGATTTAACGCCCTTGAGCATTTCCTTTAACCATTTTATATGGATCTATTTATTCTAACCTCTTAGTGAGCTTTTTGCAAGCATATTTAGGCTGTGGCCTCTTACTCTTAGGGAATTATGATTTAACGCCCTTGAGCATTTCTTTTTCCTTATTTTTTTGAGACATCTGTCTCTTTATTTTGTTCTCTTCGAACGTTTCTCAAGTTAATGTTTTGTAAGGACCCTTCTGGTCCAAGCTTATTTAAATTTCCCCTCTCCTTTGCCCCTACACCACTGGTGCTGGAACTGCGAAGCAGGAGTTCTGCGACCGGACGTGGTTGGCGTGAAACGGCCCCGTCTACCTCGAGACTCTGGTGCAGTTGGTGAACTTTAAGTAATTCTGTCTCCGTTAAATTGTAAGTTTTCTTTTCATTTCAATATAAACCTGACCAGGTGAACGACCAAGCTAATTTCAAACCTAATTCATAAGACCTGATTTCTATGTAACCTATAGATCTAAGTTCTAGCTAGGTTACCACCTAAGTATGTAGGTTATCAACTTCTGTGTAACCGCCTGAACATAATTTATTGTTTATTAAAAAGCCTTAAAAACTATTGAGTGTTACTAATTTAACTCCAACTTTTACTAAGCCCGCCTTGAGATTAAAAGTTTCCAGTACTCTACCATCTATCTTTGATGCTATCCGTTTTCTTTTTTGCCTGGCTTAGGACCCTGGCGCCCGATAGTTTTCTTTTCTTTATAATAGCAATTTTGCTAACTTATTTTTATTGGGTTCTAGCCTAGGAACTTTTACAGAGATTGACTCCGGTGTTGAGTAGTCTCAAACTGCTTGTAACAACATAGGGTCTACCCACCCATGTTACAAATTTGGCGCCCGAACAGGGACTTGATATAGTAACTGTTTTCGTTTTTTTATTTTTTTTTTATTTGGGCTTTTATATCTCAAGCTTGGGTACTTTATTTTGTCATCTTTTTACTTGGTTGTGTTCAGTGCTAGTAGTGGTCATTCACCTGCTATATTTTTTGTTAACAGTGTATTGTGTAACTGTTTATTATTTTTATATCAGACATAAGACGTTTTCTGCTGGTCTTATGCTGAATGTTATTTTTATAGTGTCAGTGTAATACTGTTACTATTGTTATCACTGTTAACGTACTTTACGGTCAGTATATGCAGTATTGTTTATTTGTGGTAGTGTATGAAGTTTCTTAATTGACTTATCTTACAGTATCGATACTATTCATTCTTTATATTATTTAAATTTAAAATCATTGTATTTAAATATTTGTTAGATTCATTTCTTAAAAATGGATCAACAAGAACATTTAGTGTCTGCTGGAGGAATTCTTAACCCTTCAGGTGCCGCTCCATCTGAGCAACCAGTAACTAATATGGATCAACCTACTTTTGTTTCCACTGGTACTAGTACAGATTCAGTTAACCTTCCTCAGGGTGATTTGATAACATTATCGGTTTATCAGGACAATTCTCATAATAATAGTACTGTTCAATCTCAGTTACCTAATGCTTTAAATCTGACTAATGCTCATAATAACACTATGCTTTTGGATAACCGTTTTAGGTCAAATAATACTTTTGTAAAACAACCGGATTTATCTAAAACTAAAATTAATTTCAATGGGCGCACTTGCGTTCGCGAATTTTTGATGCAAGTTGAGGACTATCAATTCGCTCGTAGCATTGACGAATCTTATTTGTTGAGAGCTTTTTCATGTTTACTTTCCGATCAGGCGTTGAAATGGTTTCGTTCCGTTCGTACTACTATTGCCACTTGGTACGAATTGAAAGTAGCTTTAATGAAACGTTTTGATAAAAATGACTTTGATTATACGCTTGAATATCAACTTCGCACACGTAAACAGAAGCCTAGAGAATCTCTTTCTGATTACATTATTGATATGATGGACATGTCTAGTCAACTGACATTCCCTTTGTCTGAGGCAACCTTGATCGACATTATTAGACACAATATGTCACCGTCTCTCATGGTGCACTTTATAGGTAGACCTATTACAAATTTGGATTCCATAGTTCGTCTTAGCAAGGAAATTGATGCATTTAATTCTGTTAATTTGGTATCTAATCCGCCTACAGCTAGTGTAAGGAAACTTAATCCAATTTCTGTTAATAAGGATCTCTCATGTTTGAAATGCAAAAAGCCTGGTCATCACTATAGAGATTGTAAAACTGTAAAAGGCTTAGTGTGTTTTAAATGTATCAAAAAAGATGTCACTTCTATGACATGTGACAATTGTAATGTAATGGACGTGTCACCTGGTACTAGTAGTTCAAAAAACTTGTAGGCTCCGGTCGAACACCACTTTGCACAAAAGTTACTAGTGTTTCGGCTGGCAATGATAATAAAACTCTCCACTTTAATTTTAAACCCTCCGATACAGATATAAAAAATGATTTTAACTCTTGGCTTGACCACTTAAAAATATTCTTTGGAGTTCATAAGGCTGCCCCAGTGTTGTTTGTTGATAATAGTGACTCTCGGCCTTATTTAAATTTCAGAGTAAGAGATAGAATGTTTTCAGGATTATTGGACAGCGGTGCGAACAGTTGTGTTCTTGGTTCTAATTCTCATTTAACCTTTTTGAAATTCGGTTTGACACTTAGACAGAATTCTAGGCTTGTGGCTGGCACAGCTGACGGCTCTTCAAGAGGTGTTCTTGGTATTCTGGATATCCCAGTTACTGTTGATAATATAACACACATTATTCCATTTTTGGTTATTCCTTCTTTCGAACCTCCTATCATACTAGGATTTAATTTCTGGTTAAAATTTGGCTTAGCTAAAGAATTATTTGATAATATTTCCTATACTGACGTTCAACCTTCAATTTGTTCAGTAACGTCAGCTGCTCTTCTGACTTCATTTCAAAAAACTCAGTTAGAAGCAGTTATTAAAAAGTTGGAAGACATTTCTTATGAAAAGAAAGGTTCTTTACATGTTGTCCCAGATGCTCTTTCTCGCATAGAAATTGCTGCTTTTGTTGGCCCCTCTGACTTTGTTTCCCCAGATGATGAAATTTTGGATCCCTGGTATAAAAGGATATTTATAAATTGTCAAAAATTTCCCACTAAATATAAAAATTACAAAGTGGAAAATAAAACTCTTTACAGATATTGTAAACCCAAATTTAATCAAAATTCTCGTTTAGATTGGAAAATAGTAATTCCCAAAGAAAATATTTTGGACACCATCAGAAACAACCATGATGATGTCAATTCTGGTCACTTAGGTATACATAAAACTTTACATAAATTAAAATTACATTTTTTTTGGAATAAGATGTTTTTAGATGTTCAGAATTATATTAGACTCTGTGACACCTGTAAAGCTCATAAGTGCTCTAATGCTCCACCTTTCGGTATTTCTGTCAATCCTAAAATTGTTGACAAACCTATGACTATGTTATCCATGGATTTAATTGGAATCTTACCCCGTACTTATTCTGGACACCGTTTCATTTTATCAGTTGTTGATGTTTTTACTAAATATGTTTGGCTTTTTCCCTTAGCAAACGCCACTACTAGAGTCATTTGCAAATTTCTAGAAAAAGATATATTTTTTAAATTTGGTTCTCCTAAAATAATTGTTTGTGATAATGGAACTCAATTTACTTCAAAACATTTTGTAGATTTTCTTAAAGAATTTAATATAAATAAAATATTTTACAATACTTTGTACACCCCACAAAACAACGTTATAGAGCGTTACAACCAGACCGTAGAGACTTGTATTTCTTGTTTTGTAAAGGACGACCATAGGTTGTGGTCAAAGTTCCTGCCTCATATTCAGTTGGCTTTAAATAATTCTATAAATTTTGCTACTGAATTTACACCTAATTTTCTTATGTTTGGAAGAGAACTTATTTTTGATGCTGCTCTCCATCGCTTTAGTAATTCTTTCAATAATTTGGACGACTTAACTATAGACAGTCGCCATTCTTTTGCTAATTCCTTTTTGGTATTAAAACCTATTTTTGAAAAAGTCACTTCTTCCCTATTGAAAGCTTATAAGCGCAATGCGACTTATTATAATAAAGGTCGCAAAGCTGTTTCTTATCATGTAGGTGATGTAGTTTGGAGGCGAAATTTCATTCAATCCAGTGCTGCGCACTATTTTTCGGCTAAATTAGCTCCAAGGTTTGTTAAATGTGAAATTCTTGACAAAATTTCAGATAATGTCTATGTTTTAAAAGACCTTACTAAAGGTACTTCAGGCCGTTATCATGTAAAAGACATTATTAAAACTTAATTTTATTAGGTCTATAACTTCACTGTTTGTGTATTCTGAGTAGGTCAGTGCCCCTGATTGTGTGATGAATGTTAGGTTGTTTGTTAGTGCAGTGTAAGGTAAATTTGTTAGGTAGACTTTTCTCATTAGCACTTTCGTTTGTTGTTATTCTAAAAAGGACTTTGGACATTTTCGGATTGCTAGTTTGCTCTTTGTACATTCCTACATATAAGAGTGTTGTATATTCTATATGTACATTTGTATTTGCTTGTACATACTTTTGTGTGCGTACTCATAGATAGTTAGTTGAGTGTCGTACCTATTCCTAAGTACTTTTTATAAGTATCTATTCTTAAGTACATGTTAGTACCTATTCTTTTGTTAAGTTTACATATAAGGATTTCCCTGGACTTGACATTTCTTTTCGTACGTACTTATTTTGACTTTAGCCTGTTCAGCTGGCCTCTGACAGTGCCTCTTTTGTTTCAGCTTCCGGTTTGTCTTAGCATCTGCTTTGCGGTCGCTGATTCTCCAGTCTCTGCCCTTGAGTAGAGTCTTTCTTTTTTGTATCACCGATTTGTTGTGATACAAACTCCTCTCTATGTGCATGGAAAGTTGGTGGGGTTGTGCCAGACACATAGTTGAGTCTTTTCAGCGCCCGGCTTTTCGTAGCATCTGCTACGCGGTCGCTGACCCTTTCTTACCCCTCTGTGGGGCATTTTTTTTTGTTTCACCGCCTTGTTGTGAAACAAATTTCTCTATGTGAATGGAAAGTTGGTGGGGTTGCGCCAGTCACATATGAGACTCTTTATTTTGACATCTGTCAAAATCTTTTTTGCCTCTCCTTGTGCTTGGAAGATTGGTGGAGTTGCGCCAGTCACTTGGTTGAGTGTCTTTTGTTTCACTGTGCGGATGGAAGATTGGCAGGGTTGAGCCAGTCGCATAGTTGAAGATTATTTTCTTTGTCCCTTTGTGAATGGAAGATTGGTAGGGTTGAGCCAGTCACAGAGTGGATTTGCTATAATGCAATTATTATTCTTTGTTATCACGTTATAACAATTTTTTTTGTTTGGATTTTTGTAAGAGATGAACTTAAACTTCTCATTTTTTGTTTCAGCTTTAGTAGGCTCTCACTTGTTGAAAGTTTCCGAGCCGGAGGCGAGGGTGCCTATCTGTCTTTGTGTAGTTTTCAACTGTGAGTAGGTCTAGCTGATAAATTTAGTTCTGAAGCTATTCTCATTAGCCGGTGGCTAGGTGGCCTAACCGTACTAACTCCTTTTTTAGCTTTACTGCTAACTTTTTACTTTACTTGTTTCAACTAAGTTGAACTTGTCTTTATCTTTTTGATGATTTGTTTGTTAGTGATGATTTTCAGGATTCCTGAACTCATTTGGATAACTTTTTCTTGTGAGAGATGTCTCTACTCTTGAGACTCTGTTGTTTGTTGTCTCTTTGGGTCTTACCCTTAGACTATCGTTTATCATTATTTTTGTTTTGCTTGTTCTAGGTGGATTAACCTATCGTTTCTCATTCTTCGGTGGTTACTTCTTTGAACTTCTGCGGGTCTTTGGACTTGTAATTTTTTGGCATAAAAAATAGTCTCTATTTTTTATTTTTTTCAGGGAAGGGGGTAATGTCACGCGACTATTTAAACTCGCGCGACATGCATTGTGTTTTGTTTATTTATTGATCTTAATTCGCGATTATCGGTTATTTTGACGTCTCAGAGATTGATTTTTGCTCTGACAGTTAAACGATGATTGTCGAAATGGAACGTTTGCGTATTGTTTTCAAGTGTCTCGATTGGTTTTTCAATTCGAGGATGGCAACACCTGAGCGATACTGGTCAGACAAGGGTTGTTTGTCAAACTTCTTCTCTCTTCGGAGGCCGCGCGTTACCGGCCGGCATTTGTTATGAACTAAAGCCAATTAAGTTAATCGTCGTTTGTTGCGGTTTAATTCGGCAAGCTTTTGGCGGAGATGTGTCGCCACGTCATTATTTGACGCTTATTTTCGGGATTCTATCGGTAAGTAGATTTATTTCGATGGATGATTTTCTCAATCCCGAAGCCTTGTGGTCTCGTTGTTTCATATGTTGTTTTATTTCAGTCGGGATGCGACTGTAGCTGTATAAGCCGAGCTTCAGCAGGAAACCGTCGATGGGAACCCGTCTTTTTGAAGAAATGGGTGGTATGTATTTTCATATTCACTTGGTGAAAACATCTTTTGACGCCATGTTGCCTAGTGCAACCTGACGCTTCTTGAGCACGAGTTTGATGCTATTTCTTTTTCTTGTTGCAGTGTTATCGCACCCATTTTATCCCATTTTTTAAGAACCATTTTTTAAGACCCATTTTTTTCACTTCACCATTTTTTACCCCATTTTTGATGGTCCCATTTAGTCTCCCATTAATGCCATTTTATATGGATCTATTTATTCTAACCTCTTAGTGAGCTTTTTGCAAGCATATTTAGGCTGTGGCCTCTTACTCTTAGGGAATTATGATTTAACGCCCTTGAGCATTTCCTTTAACCATTTTATATGGATCTATTTATTCTAACCTCTTAGTGAGCTTTTTGCAAGCATATTTAGGCTGTGGCCTCTTACTCTTAGGGAATTATGATTTAACGCCCTTGAGCATTTCTTTTTCCTTATTTTTTTGAGACATCTGTCTCTTTATTTTGTTCTCTTCGAACGTTTCTCAAGTTAATGTTTTGTAAGGACCCTTCTGGTCCAAGCTTATTTAAATTTCCCCTCTCCTTTGCCCCTACACCACTGGTGCTGGAACTGCGAAGCAGGAGTTCTGCGACCGGACGTGGTTGGCGTGAAACGGCCCCGTCTACCTCGAGACTCTGGTGCAGTTGGTGAACTTTAAGTAATTCTGTCTCCGTTAAATTGTAAGTTTTCTTTTCATTTCAATATAAACCTGACCAGGTGAACGACCAAGCTAATTTCAAACCTAATTCATAAGACCTGATTTCTATGTAACCTATAGATCTAAGTTCTAGCTAGGTTACCACCTAAGTATGTAGGTTATCAACTTCTGTGTAACCGCCTGAACATAATTTATTGTTTATTAAAAAGCCTTAAAAACTATTGAGTGTTACTAATTTAACTCCAACTTTTACTAAGCCCGCCTTGAGATTAAAAGTTTCCAGTACTCTACCATCTATCTTTGATGCTATCCGTTTTCTTTTTTGCCTGGCTTAGGACCCTGGCGCCCGATAGTTTTCTTTTCTTTATAATAGCAATTTTGCTAACTTATTTTTATTGGGTTCTAGCCTAGGAACTTTTACAGAGATTGACTCCGGTGTTGAGTAGTCTCAAACTGCTTGTAACAACATAGGGTCTACCCACCCATGTTACAAACGGAAAACTTTAATAGAAATTTAATTGAGTGAAGTAGCGTGGCCAACTTTTTGGTCCTTACCCATTAATTGACATTTCGGAGTGTGTTCAAAAAAGTATCACTGACGCCAATAAAAAGAATGACCTATTTCTTATCCAAATTTTCACTTGTATTGTTGATCAATTGCGACGTGAATTTAGGACCCATTTTTGAGTCTAAAAAATTCATTCACAGTCTACGGACGTCATTGGGGCATATCTAATCGTTGAAATTGGTATACTATGAGTATTTATTTATTTCATGTGATGATGTTTGGTATATGAGTAGATATAATGTATCGATAAATGGGAAACTACACTTGCTAGGTATTTTGTATACACATGGTAATAAATAAATAATGAAAAATATACTATTGTAACATCATAAGGAAGTCTCGGCTGTACGGAACAGGGTTATGTTTTGAAAATGACATGGCATGGATAAAATGACCATATAATATGGGTACTAGGCAATGGTAAACATACTTACATAGAGAAAGACACTATAACTCAAGAGCAAATATCGCACTTGTTATAGTCTTTATTATTTCTAGCGAGCCGATCTTCTACACAAAGGGCATTGTTTGTGTACAATACTATTATCTTTCTTTGTGTCCGTAACCGCAAGCCGATTACATACAAAAAGTTAGAACTACATTGAATGTCCATAGAATTATCAACCCTATCCTCTTAGTCAGTAGGTTTAAAATGTAAAGTGTCAGGATACAGATATGTCTTTATTATTTGAACCGGTCTTATTCCCTACACAATATTACAATCTTCTGTCTTCAGGGTTGTACTCGCGTTGTTTAAAATACTACTTCAAATAAAACTATGAATAACTCGATATTTTGGAGCAAACGTGTTAATGCCACCTTTTAGGACTTTCGATCAACCTGCATTTTAACCACCATTATAGTGTGTTGAATCCAAGATATAACCGATTCCGCATCCTAATGACAAATATAACCAGTTAGACACTAATATAACAAAAAAAAGAATAAGCCTAAGCCCTGCCTTAGTGTCCCCACCAATTGATAACAGAGCAGTTAGACAAAAGAATCCTAGTTATATTGCTGTCTCGCTCGCTCGAAGAATTTTACCTGAACCTGGGGGATACTAGTTGCATTGTAATTATTGTTTCTTTAAATTTGTCATTAGGATGCGGAATCGGTTATTTCTTGGATTCAACACGCTATAATGGTGGTTAAAATGCAGGTTGATCGAAAGTCCTAAAAGGTGGCATTAACACGTTTTGCTCCAAAATATCGAGTTATTCATAGTTTTATTTGAAGTAATATTTTAAACAACGCGAGTACAACCCTGGAGACAGAAGATTGTAATATTGTGTAGGGAATAAGATCGGTTCAAATAATAAAGACGTATCTGTATCCTGACACTTTACATTTTAAACCTACTGACTAAGAGAATAGGGTTGATAATTCTATGGACATTCAATGTAGTTCTAACTTTTTTGTATGTAATCGGCTTGCAGTTACGGACACAAAGAAAGATAATAGTATTGTACACAAACAATGGCCTTTGTGTAGAAGATCGGCTCGCTAGAAATAATAAATACTTTACATGAATATTTAGTAGACAGGATGACTACTTGCTAGGATAAGCAAGTAAACGTGGAATAGGTTAAATCTTATTGAAGACTTACACATTGATGACCTCCATGTTAAAAGGTGACAGCTGTATTTCATAATTTAAAACACAAATTTTTCAAATCAAAGAACACCCTTGCAAACAGCTCCGGCCCTGGGGTAGCAAGTAGGAGAGGGAAAAGAGCAGCCCCTCTAGGTGCCATGTGGTAAAGGGCACTAAAATGCCAGTTTTTATTCAAAAGACTGATCAAGGGCCAGCGCTGCTCGTAAGTTATATATCAATGCCACAGGAATTATCCTGGATTGATCAAATATACTCACCAAAGTTGACCAGCAAAAATAGAGATGGACTGGTCACATGATGCTTAGTAAACAGCATAAGTGGAGCAATAGTCATCAAATGGTACCGAGGGAAAGCAAAATGAATAGAGGTAGATAAAACAAAAGATGGTAAGACGAGATGAAACTTACGGCTGGCCCCAACTGGAGGAGAGTCGCTAAGGATAGACAGCAAAAGAAATCGTTAGAGAAAGCCTTTGCCATGAGGCACGCTGAATTAAGAGATATAATTTTATATAAACATTTTATCGGAACAAAATGTCAAGCTTTCTTAAGTCAGAATAATGAACTTAAGTTATAAGACTTATTTGAAGAATGTAAAATTAGGTAGTTGTTTTTTTTCAGTGAGCGCCAAGAGGCTGTACACAACATGCTAGCGTCAGAAAGGAGGAAACTAGAGGATTTGCAGAGTGACGCCATGGTGGATGCTTTGGTAAGCATCTTAGATGGTATTGCTATAGTTTAGACTTTGTAAGCTTCCATTATTTCTAGGCAAAAGTTTAGAAATGGGGCTTAATTTTTTGAACACAGTTTATAACAAAAAGAAATCTTACCATGGTAAGAAACATTCGCCTAGTGCCCAATATTCAACTGTATTGCAAATGTGATAATTATATTGATTTATCTTTATTTTATTGAGCTAAGTTTATAATTGCATTCCAACTTTGTCCAAATGGACATTAATAATTTAATTTTTACTACATTCTTACTACTTATTTAAATATATAACAAAAAAATCTCTATTAGTAAAACATTGGCTTTAGTATGTATTAAATATAAAAGATAAAAAAATCAGATAGAAAGTTGTTGCCATAATACGATTTTACCGTCCTTTTAGTTGGCTGATATTGCTACAAACAGAGAAAAGTTGGTGTCCATATCAAGTTCCATGATGGGGCTACATAAAAGAGTACAGTCACTACAGGTACTTTTTTTTTCTTTATGTAACAACTATACTATAAGGTTGAATGTACCTTGACTCCTATGTTCAACGAAAACCAACCTTGTGAGTGAGATAATTGTAATAAATGCTTACACTTATCGATGCAAAGAAGGTCACCCAATGAAGACCAAAAACTTCCAAATAGGGGACATACATACATACATAACATCACGCCTTCATTCCCAAGTCTTGTTGATAATTCTGTAACCACATAAATAGGGGAAATAATTAGTATAAAAGCGAATTATGGCCTAGTTGTAGGGAATGGATGATGTTTAAAACAACATACTATAAGTACTGATCGTTGGGGTGAATCTTTTCTGTAGAGAATTTCATGTGGATTACTTGAGTATAAGAATATTTTTTAAGCCAACATTTACGACTTATATACGAAAAAATGAAAAGGGACCTTTACACCACTCCCCCACCCATTAGCTTCGCCTCGATCCATCAGTACTTCGAGTATGTTCTTTAAGACACCTTTACGTATAACTATGCCAAAACTTGCTTTTACACGAATTATTTCCCCTATCTTTTCTTCGTTGGGTAGGCTACGCTGGTAATAGTGATGGATGTGTAAAGTAAAACCACAAGTTTATTAGTACTCGTCTGTCTACCGCTGTCACACTCTGTGGCATATGTCAGTATATTTGTTATGTCAGTGTGAAACGATAGCCATGTACAGCATTTTTCTGTACAATGTGCAGTGTACTGTTATTTTACTGTTCTGTGGTTTTACTGAAGAAGCATCGTTTAAATCTATACACTACTACAAACAGCATCACTGTTGACTGACCACTAGTGAGTCTTATTGTAAGGTGACAAGATTCAAAATTGGTCAGTTAACTGTTTCTATGGTACCCTACCGCATTGACTCCTATAATTCAAATTCAAATTCAAAATCGTTTAGTTCATTAAATGAGAAATGAAAAAGGCGTGAGCACAGCTTGGCTAGATAAACATAAATAAACATTTTGTGTGGGAAAACAATCATGATTTAAGAGTAGCAAGGCACAAAAGCCTAGCAAAGATTCTTGTATCCAAAAGGTGTGTGTCAAAAGTGTTTGTTCCTTTTCAGACGAGGGCTGTTAATGTGGAAAAAGCCGCGAAGAATCGAGCTTCTTCTACTCATAAACCGTCTTAGTAACCAGTTATAAAATTAGTGAATAATCAAACGGTATTGCATTTTGCATGTGTACAGTAAAACAAGAATATTTATATGACGTAGTTCTGCAAACTGGAACCAACCCACCATGATTTGGCAATGGAATGCGTTGGCATGATGAATACGGAGGGTTGACATTTTTTAAATAATTGTGGGTTGGGCTCATAAGGACTAGATTACATATAGACTATGTAAACAAAACGTCGTAATTGCAAAGTGCACAAGTAAGCACAATGCCTTTTTTGCTGAATGTCTTAGTGAGTAGAATGCCTTAGTTGTACGATCGACAACACGGCGTTATGCAAAAAAAAACATTATATAAATAAGTCCAATCTTAAACCCAGGCATTCTACTATTAAGACGTGTCTACAATTAGACAGTTAGCTAAGACCTTATTAAAGTAAGTCGTTTTGCAATCTAGTCCTTACGAGCCTAACCCATAATTGGGGGTTGGTTCCTGTTTGCAGAACTACGTCCATAGTACCCGACTGTCTATCGCTTTTACTCTAGCATGACAATTATACTAGTAGATGCTAGAGAGTTTGACAGTGATAAGTAGAGGATCGATCAATCTATACTATGGGGGGTTGACAGAAGCGCGTTGAGTGAGTCTGTTCAATTTCTAGGTTATATTCCTCCAAATAATAACTTCCTTTATTTTTATTCAACGGTGGTGGTTTATTAACAAGATTTAGGTACAAATTAACTTAAACAGTAGAATTAAACTTTAATCCATTTGGCCGTCGGGCCAAGTGGTGGTAAAAATGGAAGGTAACGAGAAGCCGCCTGATCCAGGGGGTGGCAATTCCAGGGACGACGAACGCCCCATAGCAGATGATCCTATGGAAGTTAATAGGAAACGGGGCTTCCAGTCCCTGGAAAGGTCACCGGCTGACAAGGTTTTAGAACCTGAAAAAAAGAAAGTGATGCAGGGTACTGATAATCCGTCCATTGCCCATATTTACAAGCACCCAGATTTGGACACCGAAACGCGCAAATATGGACCTGAAGATAAGGGCCCATTTCTTGTTCATGTTTCCCGGGAACTTGAAACCAGCAATTCTGGTAAATCTCTCCAGCCCATAAAAGTAGGTCTCATTTTTGCCAGAGACAACATATCAAACATAAAAAAGACGGCATAAAATCTCTAGGCAGAAATCGCGTCTCGGTTGAATTTAAGACGGCATCTGATGCAAACAACCTTGTTGGGAACCCAACATTGACACGTCACAAGTTAGTAGCAACAATTCCTTCATACCACGTCTCCCGCATGGGCCTAGTTCGCGGGGTTCCTGTAGAATGGTCAATGGATGAATTTGTAAATGCAACAGAACAAGGTACAGGGAAAATTCTTAAAGCCCGACGCCTTCAGCGGAAGGTTACAAAAGAAAATAGTCCTCCAACTTGGGTTCCGACTCAGGCTGTGGTGGTGACATTTGAAGGCCAAACCCTACCATCCAAAATTTATGCATTTTATACCTCACTAAATGTTGAAATTTACGTGTTGCCCACAATTCAGTGTAGGAAGTGTCTGAGATATGGGCATATTCAAACTCAGTGCCGCTCCGATGCCCGCTGCTACAAATGTACCAAAAATCATCCTGGAGAGAGTTGTAATATTGTTGCAGAGCAAGTCACTTGTCTGTACTGTTCTGGACGTCATTTTGCAACAGACCAACGTTGTCCCGAGTTCTGTAGGCAAAAATCAATAAAAATGATTATGTCTGAGCACAGTATCTCTTACATAGAAGCTGCAGCTAGAGTCCCAGCTGTACGAAGACCCTATGCCGATGTGGCGAAGGTTATGTTCTCCCCCATTCGTGAAGACCAGCGACAATCCCCTTCCCCATATTCCTCTCCTCCCTATGCCCAGTCCCCTACCACATCTTCGTACCGCCAGACGGTGGTGCGTAAACCCCGAGCAAGAACCCCACTATCTCCTGGCTATGACCGCAATGCGCACCAAAATATTATATCCATTCCTAACTCTCAGGTCCCCAACGGATATGCTTTATCACCCCAAGCCCAACATATTGGAGCAGTAACCCCTAATGATGATATGATGGAACTCCTCTTCAAGTTACTTATAAATATAATCTCCAAATGGAGCGATTGTTTACCGCCCGACGTTGCACCACTTATGTTGACACTTGCTGAGAAACTATCCTTCTCCAATGGCTCCCCAGGCCAAATTTCTACAGTGGAATAGTCGAAGTATTAGTCCAAAAAAAACAGATTTAATAAGTCTAATCAATGACCACTCTGTCTCTGTTGTGGCCATTGCGGAGACTTGGCTGAGGCCCGGATCCCGTTTTAGGATCCCGGGTTTCTCAAGCCTCCGCGATGATCGTAATGACGGACGTGGTGGATGTGCACTATTGGTTAGAAGAAATTACCCTTTCTCCCAAATCCCTCTTCCCCCACACTCCCATGAAATTAACGCGGTAGCGGCAAATGTCATGGGAATTAATTTTATTTCAATATATATTCCTCACCCTGCTTTAAATCTAATTCCTGACCTCTCCACCATTTTATTCACCGTCCCTCCTCCCCTCCTGATTATGGGTGATTTTAACTCTCATAATACCTCCTGGGGCTCATCGCACGATGACATATTCTCCTCCTTCCTTCTCGACTTGTTTGATGACATCAATGTCTCTGTCATCAATGACGGAGTGCCCACCCATCGGGTCTACCCTGGGCAGAATCGCAATTCTGTTCTTGACTTGACTGCTTGTTCCCCTAATCTTTCTTGCCTGCTCTCCTACCAGGTGCTGAACCAGTCTTGTGGTAGTGACCACTTCCCGATAATTATATCAAAACCATCCGCAGTTTCCCCTTTTCCAGTCCCTGTTCCCCTCCTGAAACATAAGTTGGATAAAGCAGACTGGCCAAATTTTTCCAAGCAGATTGAAAGAGCTTGAGACTAACCTTCTAAGTCCCTATGAAAAATATTCCCAATTTAAATCTGTTCTTATAGAAGCAGCAAATAAATGCATTCCATTTAAAAAGCCATATAACTCCAAAATTCCCTCTCCTCCCTGGTGGAATGCGGAATGCACGACAGCCGTCCAAGAAAGAAAAAATGCAGAGCGTAATTATAATGAATCATGTCTATCTGAAGATTTCATATTGTTCCAAAAGAAATCAGCCCATACCAGGCGTCTCTTGAGCAAAAATAAGAAAAGAGCTTGGAAGGGATTTTGCGAAAGTTTAAACCCTCGAACTCCTGCATCAATAGTCTGGAGAAACATTAAAAAATTTCGAGGCTCTTTCAAACCTGACTGCTTGTCGACTTCCGATCCTTCTTCCTGGCTGGCAGAATTTGCAAATAAGCTGGCTCCTCCAACTGTCCCTGAGGAATCCTGCATAGATCCTCCTCCCCCCTCTACGGGTTTAGGCCCCATGGATAATCCCTTTTCCTTTGCAGAACTGGAATTGGTATTGCATGGACTGCAAAATAGTTCTCCCGGAGAAGATGGCATACCATATTGCTTTATCTATAAACTCAGCCCTTTTTCCAAAGAACACCTTCTGACTTTGTTCAACCATTTTTTTGTGTCCGGCGAGGTTCCTGAAGAGTGGAAAACCCAAATTGTGATCCCAATCCTCAAACCCAGTAAGAACCCCAACTCTGCATCCTCCTACCGCCCAATCGCTCTTTCAGCAACAATGGGCAAAATTCTTGAGCACTTAATTAAGAATAGGATTGAGTGGTTAGTTGAAAATAAAAATTTGCTTGCTAACACTCAGTTCGGATTTCGCAAAGGTAGAGGCACCATGGACAGCCTAAGCATACTCACTTCTGACATAAGACTGGCCCTCTCTAATAAGGAACAACTGGTAGGGTGCTTCTTAGATGTGTCGTCTGTATATGACAATGTGTTACTCCCGCTGCTCAGAGCAAAACTGCTTCAGCTGAGCATACCTGTTAGGATTGTCCATATTGTCTGCAAGCTGTTTATGGGCAGAACCGTTAAAATCTGCTTTGGTAATCATTCTTATCCCCCACTAACTCTATGGCAAGGACTTCCGCAGGGATCTGTCCTCAGCCCTATGTTATACAATTTATATACTTTTGACTTGGAACAATCTGTTTCCCCTTTCTGCAGAGTTCTGCAGTATGCTGATGACGTGGTCTTGTATGTTTCTGCTCAATTAATAGATGTGGCATCCTCAAGACTAAATGAAGCCCTCTGCTACCTTAAAGACTAGCTGGACGAGCATGGTCTGTCCCTATCTCCTTCAAAGAGTTGTACGGTAACTTTCACTCGAAGTAGGACTGTCCCTGTGGCAGATATCTTTTATGAAAATGAAGTAATCCCAAGCAGAGACTCAGCCAAATTCCTTTGAGTCATTTTGGATTCCAAAATGTCTGGTATCCACCACTTAGGACACATATTAGGGAAGTGCGATAGAGGCATCAATGTTCTCCGTGCCCTTTCTGGGACCTGGTGGGGAGCTCATCCTTATTGCCAAAAACTGGTGTATAATGCTGTAATTCGCAGTCAATTAGATTACGGTTCCTTTATATTGGAACCATGCAGTAAAGTAGCGCTAAAAAAATTAGATTTAATCCAGGCTAAGTGCCTGCGAATTATAGTAGGTGCCATGAAATCTTCACCAAAAAATGTTATGCAGGTTGAGTGTGTAGATCCTCCACTGTTCCTCCGCAGGCAGCATCTGGCAGACTGTTTTATACTCAAGGCATGCTCCATCTCCAATCATCCTCTCATTCCTCTTTTAGAATCATTATCCCATGAAGTATCTGTAAACACATATTGGTCACATAAAACAAGCCCTCCTATTATTAATAGTTTCTTAAAATTAAAAAACCTTCCTTCCCCTCTTTAACAACAGACAAAAACCCCTTATTTCAAACTGATTTTGAGGACTTGGTTCACACTCCCAGAGTAATTTTAGATTATGGCATAGACAAGGAAGACCCAGCAGCTAACATCAAATTTAAAAGGGAATTGGAGAAATGGCAGGACTGGTTACCTATTTTTACTGATGCCTCCAAACTAGATTCAGATGGTTGTGTGGGAGTAGCTGTATGGATCCCCAAATTTGATGTTCTCTTATCACAGAAATGCCCTCATATGTCATCTGTCTTCACCGGAGAGTCTGTAGCCATCTTGGAGGCTATAGCATTTGCAGAGTCACACAACATAGCCAAAGTGATCATTTTTTCAGATGCCAAAAGTTGCCTGCAAGCAATTGTAGGCAACCATTTTAAAATGAAAATTAAATTCCCATTGATTCTTAAAATCAAACAGCTACTTAATAGTTGTGAAAAAAAAGGTCTCCAAATAACACTTGCCTGGATCCCGGGACACTGCGGTATTGAAGGGAATGAGTCTGCTGACATGTGGGCCAAAGAGGCTATTGAAGTTTGTTCCCAGGTGCATAATAATATTTTCGCCTCAGACTTAACAATGAAGGTTCGGTCCGACATGAAAGTCGCATGGCAGAGTCTGTGGGATAGCTCCAGACTCCAGAAAGGCCGCTACTACGGAAACATTCAACCAACCATCCCTCGCAAGCCATGGTTCTTTCGCTTTCGCTCTGCAAGTAAACAGGTTACTTCTACAATTTGTAGGCTTCGTATAGGACACATTTGCACTCCGGTTTTTCTAGCTAAAATTAGGGTACGGGATAACTCACTTTGCGAATGTGGCATGGACGAAGGTACCCTGGATCACATTTTTTTCAATTGCAATAGGTTCAGTACATCCTTGTACGATATGTTACCAAAACAGGTTCCGCGACCCATCAACTTTCCATCCCTTCTCTCTATCATGGACCCTCCCCTCACTGATATTCTCTTAAAGTATATTCATGTTTATAATATAAAACTCTAGCTTCTATAGATGCATTAGGTACAATTATTTTGTGTTATATATCTTCTTACCCCTATCCTCTATGTTGGTACACATAACTTTCTGTCATCCACTCTCCTGCTAATATTAACTGTCAGATGTCCTGTGTTTGTCTGTGTCGTCCATAACATTTGTTATTTGTTGTAGGATTCCCGTCTGATCATCCGTCCCACAAAAATCAAAATTATACCGAACATTCTCGTCACGTGTGTTATGTCAACAACTCGATATTGGCAAAATACACCTTGCCAAATCAGCAAGGAGTGAAAGCCATAACAAAAAAAAAAAAAAAAGTAGAGGATCAAAATGGAAGTTTAGGGAATGGAATACTTACGATCTTCTTTTTGACATTAAAAAATAATTAATTAATTAATTATCTAATATATAAAATTCTCGTGTCACGGTGTACGTTATTAAACTCCTCTGAAACGGCTCAACCGATTTTAATAAAATTTTGTGTGTATACCGGGTAGGTCTGAGAATCGGCCAACATCTATTTTTCATACCCCTAAGTGATATAAAAAAAATGCAGCGGGCGAAGCCGCTGGCGGGTCGCTAGTAATCTCTAAAGTTTCATTATTTAAGACACTGGTCACGTAAAAAAAGCAATGGTTCGGTTTCAATTGTTTCCTGAAGTTGAGGCGCTGCTAAGAATGAAATGGTTGTTCTTCTTTTTTTATATTAATGACGATCCACCGCGATATTCTTTTTCTTCTTCTTTTTTAATTAATGGCGGTCCACACAGTGCTTTCGCCAATGTCAAGTGAATAGAGTAAATCAGTAAACAGAATAAATCAAAATCAAAAGCCGGACATCTCTCAATCGGCCATCTTCCATCCCCGAAGGTTACTGGAAGAATCCACTGCGATATTCCGCAGTGATTTCGCCAGTGCCGAGTACAGTAAAACAGTAAACAAAATAAATCAAAAACAGAAGCCTGACATTTTTCAATGGGCCATCTTCCCTCCCCAAAGGTTACCGCAGAATGAAACCGCCGTGGTTCTAGATACTGTTATGAATAGGTAAGGTTTGATAGGTAAGTAGATTAGAAGAGAGAGCTAAGGAACCAATTTTGCATTGATCTCTTGTAAACGGGGTTATTAGAGTTCAAGGCAAGGTATTGTGTAGAAGCTTCCAGTGTCGAACTCTCTAGAACGTCCTTGGCGGGTCAAAGTTCATCGATCATTCGAGAAGGCATTCTGGAACATTCGGGTTGTGGGATTATAAAAGGCGAAGCGTACGCGTTATTCATTCTTTACTTGGAGAGCGAACAGTTCGTACAAGAGCGAACCGAGCGATCATCTAAGTATTCGAAACTCAATGTGCGATAATTTTTTGTGACGGTTAGTTGAATGCGTTAAAATATTCGAGCTCTTTAGTAGTATCGGTGTGTTCGTGCATTTCTATCAGTTACCTACCTACCTATTTTTAAATTGGCGTGTGAAATATCAAAAGTCAACACATTTCTCATCGCTAATATGAGGTGGTGATAAAAGTAATGTTGATCTTAAGTATGTAACACTGACTCCTAAGCCAATAAACAATATCTAAATTCAATGGCCAAAGCAGATTCAATCCTATAGTGTTGGTAATAAGGTTGTTTTTGCTACAGGAGTTTTGTCTGAGATACTGCATTTTGTATTAGAAGGGCTTCTGCCCTATGTTGCTTTCTTGGCTAGCTTATTAACGGATACTGAAGCTAAAATGCACAAGCAACAAAAAAATGGACTTCTCCGATAAAATATGACGCCGTTTGATTATTCTCTACGTCTTTAAAGACCCCTTTGTTATTGCAGTCAGAACAAAATTAGCATCGTATTTTTAACCTTAATACTTTGAAAATTGATGTGCCTATAGAATATCAATACTAATATTGTTACTAACCTATATTTTGATATCTTGAAAAAGAAGTATTTCTCGTTTGTTCTTTCAGGCAGCTTTAACAAAAGAATTACTATTGTTATACATTTAGAGGAGGATTTAAGGAGGAAGATGTGTAGGAAGTGCATTTAAATAAAACAAAGTACTTATTATTAAGTTTTATTATATAAAATACTATTTATACTTTATATCTGATTTAAGTAGCAAGTTGATGTTAGATTCTAACTCACTTGCACTCAAGCTATCTATTTTATTATAGAATGTATTTGAAGGTATTCGGAAATAACTATAAAAAATATCTAAAATATAAGCTATGTTTGCCGTCCCTTTCGTGCAGCTCTAAAACAAATGAGACAGATGTGGCGGCTTTAATGTTATGCTTCAGACACGTGCAAGTGAGTCTATACCTACTTAACTACGTGATTTGTAATTTTATTACATTCCATATTTAAATTGTAAGAAAATATTTTTTTTTATCTATGATTTAAAGTGTAACTGGCCGCTAACAACAAGGTCCGAATCGCAGTTAGGCTTCAAACTGTTAAATATAAAATGAAGTTATTTTTACCTTGTCTATTTATACTTAGAACCTTAAAACCTATTTTGCATTGATCAAGGAGGTTAAGTCCCCATTTCACTCACAAAACTATTTTTGTTTTACAAAAAATGGCATCTTCAGCTTATTTTTTAATGTAAATATACTGTACGCAAGGCAGTTTATGGGGCTTTAACCTAAGTGAACTTTATTTAATTATGAGATAGACATTTTATGTTAAAATTAATACTATAAGCAGCGTAATGTTGAACCTAAGACTAGTGTTTATAATTATTTATTAGGGTAAAGATTTAAGTGGTAAAAAATTCCAAAGGTTACTTTTTCTTAGTTGTTCTAACTCGTGACAATAGATGGCACTATGTAGTGTCAAAATTTTGTCATTTTGCAAGGGTAACCCAAACAAGTTTGCATCTTTTACTACTTAAATATTCACTCATAATAAAGCCGAAGAGATATAAGTCCCTAAATAAAACTAGATCTAAAATATAAATGGCAGTTATGTTATACTTGCGAGAAATACTGTTACTATTATTTAAATAAAATATTTAAAGTACACTTTTATTTACTGCGAGCTCATTTAAAGTTTCCTGTGTTTAAAATGGTCACTAAAGTTCCCACTACATTGTTTTCAGATTATAATAAATAACCATTATTTACTTTTACAAACGAAATTGAATGCGCTTGTGTCACCTACAAGTAATTAATTACATGAATTATAAGTTTTAGACATTCATGTTTTAGGACATGGTATTATAGGAAACGTGCGAATTCTACCGTTATTATTCTGATGCGAAAATCAACGATATATAAGCTGGCATCACAATTAGCTGTTGCATCATTATACATCATTTGTTTAGGTACTTAACTAAAGGTACACAAGAAACCACGCGATATTGTCCCTCAGCCAAGAAGCTACTAATAAAACTGGAGATTGCACGCCGAAAAAGGTTTTGAAGTGAAGAAAAGTGACCTCGATTTTCTTATGTTTTTTGTCCCTTTCTCAAAAACTCAAGATCACGCTAAAGAAAAGGACAAAAAATATAAGCGACGTCACTGACGTTCACTTTCCTTCGCTTCAAAACGTTGTTCGCCGTGAAATCTCCAGTCTCATATCGTCACTACTTTGAAAAAACCGCGTAGGTATCTCGTATTTCGTGATGTACGGTTTTAAACTTAAACACGAAGCGAATTAAGTTTAAAATCGTTCACCACAAAATATGAGATACGAGGTTTTTTATAGTGACGATATATTAGCTTTTTGCCCTCAGCCAATAGAAGCGGATCGTTGATACATCTAAGTTCTACTTAACGGTTTTTATCGATTGATTTACAGAATCGCGCTGTTTGATTTAGTAGCTAAACCTTACCAAATGAGTATAGTACCATTTAAATAATCCGTCAAATCTATCGCATTGTAAGGTGCGGTGCACCTTAAACGCAATAAGACGTTCCTTATGGACATGAAATGTGCAAATAAGTTAAATATGCCGTTATATTAAGTGTAAGTAAGAACAAAGTGCATGTATTTAAGTACATACAAGTTTTTAATCAAGATCATAACAATTGACACGTTTTGGGCGTGATTATAAGCATTATCGATTTTCCAATACCTTACATTAAACCCTACTTTGACAGAGATCGTAACCCTAACTATACAATCCGATACAAAAATACCCTCTCCTTAATTCGAGCTCTTAATCTGAAGCACAATTTAAAAATATTGTCTATGATTAGTTAAATTTGGCACTCTATCACCTTCTGAATTGTAACTCCTTGGCACTAAATAAAATTCAAATGTATTTATTTTTATGTAAATAAAACAACTATCAATAAATTCCGCAGACTGACCCTAGATGGCGCTATAATCAAAATCGTGCAACAGACTAAAACTTAACCGATTTCTCTCGTAATATTTAACCACAAGATCCCTTTAGGCGTTTGCACGGGCTTGGGTATCACGCACAGCGGCGTGATGAGATACTTCCGCTGTTATGTCACGATGTTGGCCCCTATGACGTCACTCGAGGCTCCCACCACGAACGACTCGATCCCGGACTCGTTGGAGCCGCGGGCAATGCGGAAGTAGCCGTTTTCGCCCCACTGCGTGCCCCAGCTGTTCGCTACGATCTGAAAGTTTTGAAAACTCGTTAGAACTAGGTATTTAGGAGGCAATCCTATCACTTCATAACCAACGTTTCACAAACATATCATTTGAGAACTCGCGTTTTTTTCCGAAACTGTAAATAATTCTGGATTTATTACAGGACCATCGTGTAGAACCCTTAATATTAGGTTAGTTTTATAAAAAAAACCTGAAATATTTGTAGTTACAGAAAAAAGCGGATTGGCAAATAGGTTGCGAAACGATGAATTTGTCAAAGATTTGTCGGCAAAAAGGCAGAGAACCATTTAGGAGGCTATATATTTATTTTTTTTGTTAAGGAGAAGGCACACGAGCACTCAGGCCACCTGATGGTAAGTGAAATCTGAGACCCATAGACGTTTGAATTCTCAAGATTATAATCCTAAGACCTCATGCGCTGCCAACCCTGAGGACTAAGATGGAATGCCTCTATGCTAGTAATTTCACCGGTTGTCTTATCCCCACACCGGAACACAACAATGCGAACACTGTGGCTTGGCGGATGGTTGATGGATAAGATGGTGGTAGCGATCCGGACGGACCCTGCACAGGGTCCTACCACCACTAAACCACCACCACCATCACCATCTACCATCCAGCGGTAGATGTCCTTCGGCTGAAATGATAAGTATTTATTACCAGAAACATGTGATTTGTGTAGTGTTATAATTATAACGTAAGCTAATCAGGCAGCTAATAATGCAACTTTACATCGTGAGCAACCTAACTATACATTCAACACTTATTGTCGAGATAAATCTAACAGTAGCGTCGCTACTCTAAATCCTTTTATTATTTAACGCACAAAACGCAGCCTTAGCTAACTAGATGGCGCTTTTATCAACCGGGGAAGCCGGCACTTGACGGCTTACCCAAAACTTGTCGTTCTGGTCCTCTCCCCAGCCCACGATCTTGACGCTGTGCAACCCCTGCTGCCTGTTGTCTCCATGCTGCGTGCGCCGGTAGATGCCGTCGCGATAGTGGAAGAAGTCCTGGTACACCGTCATTATAGCTGGAAAGGAAGATGAAAAGTTACCGTCAAAAAAATATTTTTTGAGACAAGTTTTTGTGGCCGACTGTACTTTTTTTGCAAAGTCATTTAGTTCTTATCAACACCAACCTAAAGAGTCCAAACTCGATGGGTCCACGGGAAGTATAGCGGAGATCCTGTCACCACCTTCCCACTCCAGCATCAGATCAGCCCCATGTCATCGTTTTTTTTCATATTTTTTTATTGCATTGAGAAGGCAAACGAGCACACAGGCTACCTGATGTTAAGTGAACTGTGACCAATAGACATTCGCATTCACAAGACTGCAATCGAAAGACTGCAAATGCCTTGCCAACCCAACTAAGACGGAATGCTTCTATGCTAGTTATTTCACCGGCTGTCTTATCCCCAAACCGGAACACAACAATACAACCACTGCTGTTTGGCGGTAGGTTAATGGATAAGATGGTGGTAGCGATCCGGACGGACCCTGCACAAGGTCCTACCACCCGCACATATTGTATTGACACGCGATATACATATGCATACAAAATTTCAGCTCAATTGGAAACCGGGAAGTGTGTTAAATGTAACTTGCAATGTTTTACGGACAACTTATTACATACTTACATACGAATAGTGCAACTTTAAATATAAAAGCTTGTAAGAGTGGTTGAAATTAATGATTTTCTTTAGTTTATAGTAGGCCACCTGATGGTAAGTGGGAACTGAGGCCCATACACATTTGCATTTTTAAGACTACTATCCTAAGACTGCTTATGTGTTGCCAGCCCTGAGAACTAAGATGAAGTGCCTGTATGCACTAGCATACAGTAATTATCTGGTTGTCTTAACACACCGGAACACAACAACGCGTGTACAAAATCGGCATGCCAGCTTTGAAAGTAGGGTTCAGCCGATTTTTTTATCTATTTAATAGTATAATTTAACAAAAGTATTAGCGATTATTCATCCATACTAATATTAAGTACCTATAAAGGACGATGGGTAAAAATGTCCCCACCCACCAACAGTGATGAAACATGTGCCAGTTTAGGTATAGATCTTGGCAATATGATGTATTTTTTCTATGGAGACGATCACCATATGTATGGGGTTTTCTTGAAAAATCATAATCTTATCGTATGGAACTATGGAATTTGTTTGAAAATGAACACGTATGTAGATGATTTGCCTTGCCGGCCCTGTTTTCATTAAAAAATTCCCATTGATTTTGCTACGAAGATAAGTATTTTGTCTTTTATTGGGTCCTAATGAACATATAGACCTGCAGCCCGTTACTGTTGGAGGGGGGGGACGGGGTCCATACAAAATTGCCCATCACCCTTTGAAAGTCTGTCTGTCTGTTAAGCTTACGCGGATAAACCGCTGAACACGATTTAGATGAAATTTGAGGTCACTGCCCGTGGTCCACGTAATTAGTTCGCCTCTGTGGATTACTGAGACTAAACAAGTACCAATTTCACCACCTAACAGACGATTAGAGTGTTAACAGTTGTCAAAATGTATGAACTAACAATGGATTAACATTGACTAAATTTAACATCGTATGGTAAAATTGGTACTAAACTGGTTAAAATTAACGGGTAGGTTTAGGTTATGTTCGTTCTTTAGAAGGCCCGAAGGGGCAAAATACCTCAGAAATAGGAGCTCCGCGATAGCGGGTCTCCGTCGGCTCAGTTGAGGTATGCTAAAATGTCCAGGTGGACTAATTAGGTGGACAACAGGCAATGAATGAATATGTGAACATTAAATATTTTTTAACCTGGAAAGTTGAATGGTTTCCAAGCGATAATCGACTTCTAAGTAAAGAATAATTATTCATTCACTTGCTTTATAACCAGAATATGGTATACCTACAAGAAACTCTTCAATCGTCATTGTCGCTACACGTGTAAGGATCAAAATTCAAGGTTTCAATTTAGTGTGGAATAATACCTACAACATCAACAAGTATAATATGATATGAGTAATATCGAATCCGTTTTTTAAATGCTTGTATGTGTTTATTTTAGTTCCCCTGTGTGGTTGCTGGCTTAGAATAGTGCGACTCTATGTCTTCCCGTGGATGTCGTAAGAGGCGACTAAGGGATTAAAGTAGGCTTGTAGTACTGTTAGGCGAAGGGCTTGCAACCTGTCACTAATACACTGTAACATCTTAGCCTGATTGTGCTAAATGTGAATACAGAATTATCAACAAGTTTAAAGTTGTTAATATTCTGTAGCTCTGCCTACCCCACTTTGGGAATGAAGGCGTGACTTTATGTGTGTATGTTTTTTTTTTATGTTAAGGAGAAGGCACTCGAGCACTCAGGCCACCTGATGGTAAGTGGAATCTGAGACCCACTCATAGACATTTGAATTCTCAAGATCATAATCCTAACACCTCAAATGCGTTGCCAACCCTGAGGACTAAGATGGAATGCCTCTATGCTAGTAATTTCACCGGTTGTCTTATCCTCACACCGGAACACAACAATGCGAACACGTATGTATGTATTTTAGTTACAAAATCTGGTAAAAGTCAAGTAAAAGAACTATCAAAACGTTCCAAAAGCAGCTAGGTTTCACCATGTAGATAAATTTAGCGCCGGTTGGTATGCCCTAAACAAATATATGATACCTACTTCTATCTCGAAATTAAAACAAACTTAAAAATCAGAGCATACTAAGCTATGAAAAACAAAACAGCTTATCACCTGTTTGCATTTGGCGGAATGTTTAAGGTCAGATTACGAATCTTGTACAAGGTTGATCGCAAGATTGCCGGGAGTTACATATGGCAGGTTTTTGAAGACGTCTGCAATTTGTGCCACCAAAAGGCTGAAAAATTCCATACAAAATACGATTTCGTTTCGGTCTTGTTAAACCTAGTCCGATTTTTTAATGTTGTAGATAAACTAGGTCACATTGTACGTTTTTTTATGTCGCATACTCAGTGCTCAGAATAAAAATTCATCCTCACGATACGTGTAGGGGAGTTACACTAAAAAATATTTACAACAAATTACAGCTTTCTAGTACTAAGAATCTCTGATCTAGGCTGCGGATGGACGATCGGATGGACATGGCGAAACTGTAAGGGTTCAGTAGTCCAACTACGAAAACGACAACTACCTCCTGTCGTCGCCGTTGACTAAATTATAACCTATCTAACTTAATAACGTGTCTCGATCATATTGCAAAACGGCTAAAAATAGGTAAACGCCGGCCAAGATCCCACTCGCACTTGAACGGCTTTGTAGTTAACTTCGTCCAATTAAAAACAGAATACCAAATCTTTGTCGAATTTAGTACAAAAGACATTAGCATTTGAATAGCAAGATATTATTTGAATAGTGCCTTAGCCGCAGCACACTTGTTTCAATATGTGTTCCTTATTCATATGTAAAAACCGGTAAACATAAATACTACCTTTCTTATAAATCCTATGTGTGAAAATGTATATTCTAAATATGGCCTTATCATTAAAGAATTAGGATTCAATCTTCTTTGGGGATTAAGTTGCTGATCGGTAATTTTGAACGAGAGTAGAATCGATATTTTGGAAGATGTGTTTTTAACTCATATCGCCCATGTAATTTAAGTTATTTAAGAAGGTCAGAGCAATATTCACCACATGTATGTATGGTATGTATGTCTGCCAATAACGATTAGGTATGCTCAAAGAAACAGCGCATAATCTGGTCTAGATGTTTTTTATCACACCTCTTTTTAGGGTTCCATCCACAAAGGGTACCAACGGAACCAGAATCAGAATAATCTTTATTCAAGTAGGTTTACAAATAATAAACTCTTTTGAAACGTCATAGTAGCGACTTAGCCTAAATTGACTGCAGGTTCAAATCGCGACCGATCAGAGAAGAACCTGTAAGAAACTCTGTCGGATGTCTTTTTTTTTTCGACGTTCGCAACCTTTTGTCGTAAGGACTAAACATTTTATTACAAGCAATTCAGTCCCAAGCATTGTTATCATTAATATAGACTTTAATACTATAATATGCTTTAGAAATTAGTTTACGCTTAACGTAACTCTTAAATTTATTTACTGATAGTTCAGTAACATTACTTGGGAGCTTATTATAGAACCTAATACAATTACCCATAAAAGAGTTTTTTATTTTATGGAGCCGCGTGAAGGGCACTGCGAGCTTATATTTATTTCTGGTATTAACATTATGTATGTCACAGTTCTTTCTAAATTTAGCGATGTTTTTATGAACATACATAATGTTTTCATAAATGTATTGACTGTGCATGGTCAATATGTTAATTTCTTTGAACTTATCTCTAAGCGAGTCTCTCTGGCCCATCTTGTAGATATAGCCCTCTTCTGCAGAACAAAGATGCTATTTACATCAGCAGCACTACCCCACAGTAAAATACCATATGACATAATACTATGGAAGTAACTAAAATAAACTAATCGAGCGGTATCTAAGTCTATTAATTGCCGAATCTTATTAACTGCAAAAACTGCAGAACTGAGTCTACCCGCCAATCCAGCAAGATGAGGACCCCATTGGAGCTTGGAGTCTAACGTTATACCAAGAAACACTGTATCATTAACTAGGTCTAGTTTGTCATTTTTAATAGTTACAGTAGTTTGACTATTTTTCACATTAGTAGTCATGAACTTTATACATTTCGTCTTTTTCTCATTCAGTAATAAATTATTAACACTAAACCAATCGATTACTTTTGATATAGCATTGTTTATATTGACATTAAACTGCTGTTGTCATTTAACTTTGAACACAAGTGACGTATCATCAGCAAACAAGACTATATCATGGTTGTCCTTTATAAGGTAAGGACCTTGTAACTAATACTCCGATCCATCCATGTGTCAGCGGACTGCATCTCATGGACCGTAAAAGACAGTTGGAATTCTCACTTAGTGTATTTCTAAGGCCGCTATACCAACAAAAAAAAAGTTACCCCGGATTCAAGAATGGATCCAAAGGGTCGACTCAAACTTGGCCGGTTTTTTAGATCATCCTCCTAAGACTGTCTTTATAGAGCTCCCCGGCCGCGCTAACTCATACTCATCCAGCAAGTGCTTCCTTCCCGGCCTCTACAGTAATGTGCTATTGCAGTGACATGTCTCACCTTGCACGGGTCCCGATCTCTGCATATCATACATGATGTCCCTTTCCTTCCTCAGGCGGTAGGGCGGGCCGACCCTGTAGCGGCTGGTGCGGCGGGGGTCAGCGGGGGGGCATTGGTCTCGGATCAGGTCTCCGTTCTTGGAGTACGGGCACCGGGTCACTGACGCCCTGTAGGGGAAGCATTTGTCTTCCACTAGCCTGAAAACAAGAACATGAAGGCATAAGAACAATTACGAGTAAAACAGGAGAAAATATACCCCATTAAAATACACTTGTTGAACTCCATCCATGTAAAAGTTGGTCATCATTGCGATTCCCCTGGAGACAGTGAGTTTCTGTGTTTTGTATAATAAAGAGTTGACATACATACATACATTTCCCGGAAAAAATACACTGTCTTTTCCAGGGGTTTTAACTATTTCCATAATTTAGCTATAAAAGTGTAACAAACAGAGTTACTTTCGCGTTTATAATAGATAATTAATACAGATACAATGGATGAAGATCCAGGATATCTCGTATTTCAAAATCCGTCGAGCGTAGTAATGGTTACAGGTCCTATACTCGTCTAATAGTCTCACTAAAATATTGGTCCTTCGAGCCGGATGTCTTGCGCAACTGATTTCCTTATTTGCTTTCAAAGCTCAAATTACTACTGACCCAGTCTATACTCTAAAGTAGCGTAGCTAGCCTAGTTGGTAGTGACCCTGCCTTCGAAGTCCTGGGTTCAAATCCCGGTAAGGGCAGATATTTGTTTGATGAGCACGAGTATTTGTTCCTAAGTCTTGGATGTTTTCTATGTATTTAAATACAATTTCTCTATATAAGTAAGATTATCGTTGTCTAGCAAGGTGGACGTCCGAGTGTTCGACATGTCAAGAGAAAATATTTATTTGCGTCGTGATATTACGTTCATTTATAAATCTACACAAAACATTTTGTGGTTTGGGAGATGTGGCCTTTATTTTTGTTAAATCGAATTTGTTTTATATGGTGACCATGTCGGAATTTCTCAAAATTAAATAAAAAATGGTCAATAGGACTGTATGAGTAAATGTCAGGTGCTTTAAATTGAAAATAAGTTCTATATTATTTTAAAATTGGCGTGTGAAATATCAAAAGTTAACACGTATTTCTCATCGCTAAAATGTGTTAGTGATAAAAATAAAGTTGATATTACTTTATTTATCGCAATTCAAAGTATGGTGACAACTACTAGTACAGCGACGGGCACTCGGACAACCTTACCCATAGTACAAGCCTAGAGCTTAGTTTGGGACTAGGTAGCTTACCCGTGGTCTACAGCGAAGTTCCAGGCGACATCAATGTTGCCGCCCTTGCAGCCTCGCTGCTGCCGAAGACTACAGGACAGCATGCTCTGTGGACTCAGGTGCACTAACTCCGCTCCTTTAGACTGGACCGCGAATCTGCAATAGGGTTTTCAAGTTAATTAGACTAAATATTTTTCTTCATATCAAGTACCTAGTATCTGAGACGGTTACCTATCTGAAACACTAAAACCGGACAAGAGCATATCGGACCAAGCTCTGTTCTTCCGAAGCCGATAAGTACTACGAGTACAAACATAATAATCAACATGTAATAACTAATTTTCTATTTAAAGTCATTTGGTGCCGTCCTAGATGATTTTAGTAGGTAGGTATAAACAATTTAATCGCTTGTAATCTCAAGAACCCATGATTATGTCTACTTAGTCGTGATAGTTTTCCTTTTAGATTCGTTATCAACGCTTTCATTAAAAAAAAAAAATCTCAACGCCACGTCAGGTACACAAAAAAAACACCTTTTGATTTTACTGCTTTCCTGGCGTGATTCATAATATGGTATATTCATGCCAAATTACAGCTTTCTAGTACTAAGGGTCTCTGAGCTAGGCTGCGGACGGACATGGCGAAACTATAAGGGTTCCTAGTTTGACTACGGAACCCTAAAAACGTTTGGTCCCTGTTTCTTTTGTCCGAATTTTCATAAGCTAGAAAGTGTTTTATTCGGAAACCATTTAGCTTTCCCAGTTTATTAAAACAAACCTAACCTAACCTACAAGTTTTGTATTTTATTTAAGGATTTTGAAAAGCTAATTTTATAAGTTAATAATTGGACAAACGAAATAGCATTTCATTACATTATTATAATATTTGTAAACCAATCACCCAATCACTTTTATATAAGCCTTTGAAAGACTTGCCTCTCAATAGAATTACCCACTAAAAGAATAACGTGGCTGGAAAAAATGTTATTTGTTAAACTAACCATTCACTAACCTAAACAGCTAAAGCACAGGTCAGCAATAAATTGATATCCCTCATTTTATAAAACCCATAAGGGTAACCCTTTATATGTAAGCGCTATTCCTATAACATAAGATCCACATTAAACAAGCAATCGAAAGAGGCGGCTATTGAAAAATTATCAAAGAGCTGCCGTCGGCTACTCACAGCCCACTCGCTAAGTGTCGTCACCAAAAGTAAAACGCCGCAATATACAATATACAAGACAAGCCTTGAATTATAATTTGGCGTAAAATGAAAAGAAGAAACATTCATACAATAGGTTGTTTTAAAGGGATATTTGTATCACTTAAAAAATCGAACATGACTCTTATGCAAAACGGATTTGAATAGTTAATAATAATAATATCACGGTCATTGTCACACAAATTGACCTAGTCCCAAACTAAGCTTTAGGCTTGTACTATGGGTACTAGACAACGATAAACATACTTAAATAGAGAAATAAATAATGAAATATACAGAAAACATCCAAGACTCAGGAACAAATATTCGCGCTCATCACACAAATATATGCCCTTACCGGGATTTGAACCCAGGACCGCTGGCTTCGGAGGCAGAGTCACTCCCAACTAGGCCAGCGTGTCGTCAAAGTTACTTAAATCCATTCGAAATACCTATTACAAACCCTTGATAAGGGTAACCCTTATAAATAGGGCTTTAAATGCGATACGGCTTTTCTAAGTAAAATCCTTATAAAACTCCTTTCGAAATTTCATGAAAGCATAAAAATGTTAACTTCTTCATCAAAATATCAAATTTATAATGATGGTACAGTCAAAGTCATAAATATGTATACACTTTAGCACCTTGTCACTTTAATCGCTAAGACAATTTCATATGGGAGTTTAAACATGACGTTAAATAGAGAAGGTACTAAAGTGTACACATATTTATGACCTTGACTGTACAATCATACCAGATAACCAATAACCGTTTCCAAGTGTCATTCGCCGTGCAATTAAACTTCATATTACAATACGAAGCAACATCATCCGACCACACAACAGCACAAAAACAAATGAAACCTAATCTCAAACCTTCCTAACCTCCCCACAATCCATTCACGTATGTTCGTAACTCTAGCCTAATAACATAGTCATAAGGTAGTTATCGCTACAAAACTTTTAGGCACTATACGAGCTGGCGAGAAGCATCTTTTAAGTTTTTAAATAAAAGAGCTTATGTGTGATTAAAGAGGCATTGCAATTTCGATCCTTACTAGTGAAGAATAAGGTGACTTTATTGTGTAAGATCGCAGTAGTTCAGACTTTTTTAGTATACTATTTAAGTACTAATAAAACGGCTGACTGCACAGAAGGCTTGTTAGCTAAAGGGCCTCACGTTACAAGGGCTCTTGTTTATTTTAGTCCCACTTATAAGAGAATAGGGTTACATAGATGACATGAGTCAGCACTATTCGCTAGCTTTTTAAGAATGGCGTTAAAGTTAAGGATATAGCAAGTTTTATACTGTAACCGAGGATGGTTCTGTGTTGATTAATTTAGCTCGTAAAAAAAGAAAGAATATATCTTTTACGTGAACTCTTTTCAGGTGGAATATAAGTCTTTTAAGTTAAGAAGTAGCTTTATTTTCGAACAGACGGATGCGAGAGTCGGAGTGTAACTTAACAAAAAATATCTCAGATAAATTGGCCTAGTCTCAAACTAAGCTCGTTTGTACTAAGCCATTAAAGAAATACAGCCAATGAAGAGAGATTATCTCTTAGTTCACAAAAAAACTACTAGACAAAAGTCAACAATAAACAAACTTTAGTAAAGAGATATATTATTTAAATCATATGGAAAACATTCAAGACAGGAACAACTACCTTAGCTCGTCAAACAAATCAAATTGCCGAGAATCGAACCCAGGACCGCTACCAACTAGGATAATCGCGTCGTCGATGATAAAATAATACCTACAGGACTCCTAACTCTTTTTTACTTACTAAAACCATATTGCCTTTGACACGTTATCGTACTGTTTTTAAATTACTGCCAAATACATAAGATCATAATATCGATAAAATATCGAAAGCCGTACGGTTTTACCCAATAAAATAGGTCTTATTATAGCAGTGTTCATTTTATCACGTGACTAAACGTGGATAAAATAACCGTCACTTTCTGACAAGTACCGTGCGAGAGTGACGGATGCTTTTTATCCACGATCGATCGAACGAGCTAATGAAATGACTAACTTTAAAATCAATTTATGCAGCGATGTTATCTACGAGCGGCTTTTGGATTTCATACATTACGCCTTTATCATATATTCGTCGATACATACATACATGACATCACACTTTCATTCTCTTGGGATAGGCAGAGCTACAGAAATACCAACAAATGTAAAAAGACTTGTTGTTGTAACCACATTTTGCACAATCAGGCTAAGATGTTTACCAGTGTATTAGTGACAGGTTGCAAGCCCATCGCCTAACAGTACTACAGCCCTTATTCCCTTAGTCGCCTCTTACAACATCCACGGGAAGACGATATTTCGTCGATGAGATTCAAAAATCGCCCCACAGGTCGACAATCTCATGATATTCATGACAGGACTGCTTCACGTTCCATCTTAACAATTTTGCATTTTAAGCATTGTTGGTCCGATGCCAAGATATTCGCAGCTGAATGACCTCAGAGGAGTGAAGCGACTCATTGTCATTGGCTGTCATAATAAACTTAGCTTACTCATAAAACGTATCATTAGATGATGCCTCGGCACCTACGCGACACTGACCTATGGTATAAGATTTATTATAGTTTAGCCTCACAGCATAATGAATAAGAGGTATCTATCCTATTATCGTGTGATTCATAGAGTGTATTTTTTAGATCGGGAAGGCAAACTAGCTCACACGCTGATTTTTGGTGGACTTTGGTAGCTTTTGAGCCCTACCCACTTATAAACGTGGGGTAGCTTATGCCATGCTTTGTCACTTTCTGTCAGATGAAAATGTCACAATTACAGATAAGGACAAAGCATGGCATAAGCTACCCCACGTATTCCACGTTTATAAGTAAGGGAATAAAGGCTTTTAGTACTGTTAGGCGATGGGCTTGCTACCTGTCACTAATGCACTGGTAAACATCTTAGCCTGATTGTGCAAAATGTGGTTACAGAATTATCAACAAGTTTAAAGTTGTTGGTATTCTGTAGCTCTGCCTACCCCACTCTGGGAATGAAGGCGTGACGTTATGTATGTATGTATGTATAAGTAAGGGGTAAGTATCTTATACTTAAAGTGAACTTAGCTCGTATACATATATAATGTGCCTATACATATATGAATGAGAGCTCTGAGAAGTATCTGTGGAGTTAGGATGATAGAGAACGATGTGGATTGAAAGAAGATGCAGTGACGAAGATCGAGAAGGGTATGCAAAGTCAGTTTGGTCATTTACAAAGGATAGATTTAAGAGTTACGAAAGAGATATGGCGAGCGAGAGAAGATATGTTGGTAGGGGACAACAGACAGATTCGCGATGATTAGGGGCCAAACCAAAAGCACCCGAAACCGACGATATGCATGAAGAGGTATGAATGTAGAGGAAGCCAAAGTTGTATGTTTAGACCAGGGCACCAGGCGTTCCAAAGCCTCAGCCTACCCCATTGGGAGACAGGCGTGGAGACATGATAAAAAAAGATAAAAATTGTTTATTCAGTAAGTAGGCCGCACAGTCAGTCATTTTTTTTTAAATATTCCTTATGGCAATGTTAGAACTTAACCCAGCATTATAAAAAACAAATAATTTTTTTTTTATAAAACAAATAAATCTTTTAAGACTATTACTTACAAATATTAAACAATTAACGTTCATTCCGAAGTTGAACCGTTTTTTTTTAGTCAGTGAAATTTTAAATAAAATTTTAAAATTTTACAATATCCGGATTTTTCAGATTTCGCTCTAGTAAATCCGGAAATCAGGATGATTATGAACGGATTTTGCATTCCCTATTACAAATTGACCTAGTATATTATATATCATGCGTTGTTAAGCAGGAAAAAGTGTTGAAACTTCTAATAAACAACAGCAAATAAATTAAATAATAATAATTAATTAAACAAAGTTTCGATACGTTCTCCTACAGAAACCGTGTCCCCTAGACTAGATAGGAACTAAGTTGTTACGTTAGGTATCTTAGGCCAAGCATTTTTGTCTGTTAGATAATCCTCGACCATATAGTAAGCTTTATACCTACATTAATGACGTTTTCAAGTAATTTTTAAGTGCTGAAAATGGTAACTTTAAAACTGCGTCGAGTAATTTATTATATTTTTTTTTTTATGGCATTGAGAATGCATTGACCTACAAATGATTTATATACTTTGCGGACACTGATATGTATGTATGTATAGGTGAAAAAAATAAGTAAAGGACCTAGTTATATGTAGTTGTGTACAAAAGTAATATGACTAATATGGAACTTACGTACTTACGTAAAACACAAATGTTTCGATACACAAATGTATAGAATTGACGTAAGCCACCGTCATTGTCACGTGGTCTATCTTGGTGACTTACGTCAATTCCACACATTTTTCAATCGAAATATAAACGCTAACGATTGTCGAATGCAACTCGTCTAGCCCCACAGATGTGTTACAACTAGGTACATACAACAGGTCCTTTTCTTAAGTTTTTTACCTACTAGTAAGTACCTAGTACAGTCAAGTTCAAAAGTATGTATACACTTTAGTACCTTGTCTATTTAACGTCATGTTTAAACTGCCATATGAAATTTTCCAAGCGATTAAAGTGACAAGGTACTAAAGTGTATACATACTTTTGAACTTGACTGTACATGAATTGGTTTCTCGGAAACGACTCTTGCTTGGCCGTTTTATTAAAAGCGTAGGTATTACTGTATCACAAAAACATTTCACGTCAGCCTTCATGTGTTTTTATAAATCGACTAAACCAACAGATGCGAATGATAACCTAGTTCCTGAGAGTCTGCTATTAAATGTGATTCACTTGCAAAACACACTGAACATGTGTTCCTCGAAAAATATTGTGTCATTTAAAATGCACGCCCTTGTAACCTACTAAAATTATCATATAAACATTCACAACTGACCCAATGGGGTAGGCAGTATACACCTTTCGCTTCCTGTTACATTTATCATTTATACAACCTCTTCATGCTGGTTACAACCCTGATTTAGAATTTAGAATTTCGATAACGAAGGAAATATACGTCTAGAATTGACCTAAGCTGCCGGTCGGAATATCAGGGGAAAGTGACATACAAAGCTGGAGTGATATGTAATCGCTTGAGAACGCGGCAAAACGACAAATCTGTAGATGCTAGGTATAATGTTTCTCAGATGTATTTTTTAAACAAATCTAGATATTAATAACGTAGTTTAATACATTTGTTTCGTTATCCTTATTAATTATATTTTATGATGTTGATTCATTTTAAATAGATATGTTTTAAGATCTCCGTAAAGAAGGCTAATGTTTTTTTCACCACAGATTACCAAACTCTGTTAGGTTTTGTTTGTTTGTTATTAATATTGTTTATTTTAATTAATATAAAAGGATAGATATTTGATTATTGTAAGATTTTATTTGATTCTTTTAAGACTATTACTTACTAATATTAAACCATATTAAACAATAAACGTTTATTCCGAAGTTGAACCGTTTTTTTTTAGTCAGTAAAATTTCAGAAAATCCGGATTTTTCAGATTTCGTTCTAGAAAATCCGGAAATTAGGATGATTATGAACGGATTTTGCATTCCCTACTTATTACAAATTGACCTAGTGCCAAACTAAACTCTAGGATTGTATTATGGGTACTAGACAACGATAAACTTACTTGTATAGAGAAATACATACTTATAAAAGCCTTGCGAGATTATATTTGGCCCTATTTCAATACAAATTTGTATTGAAATAGAGCCAATAGAATCTGGTCAGGCTTTGCATATAAAACATAAGACAGGAGCTAATACTCGCTATGGCTTCGAAGGCTACCAACTAGACTAAAGTGTCGTCAATCGAATGTAAGTACACTATGTTTATGGAATCCTAGAACTTGTTCATGAACTGACGAATACACGATTCTCTATTCTTTTCGCCTCCTGCTTTGGGGTGCCTCCTAGACAGAAGGAAAGCTAACTTCAATCTTTAATTTACTTCTCTATCTAGGTCGACGGTTTGCAATTATTAATTGTTCCTTCCTACGCCTTGTGGCGAATGCTGCGATACTTGTATCCCCAAACCTGACTAGCCACCTCTTTGGACATCGTATGTGGGTGGTTCCGGATGACCTCGTATTTTGCCTCTATTCACATACCGACCGTTTAGCTCAGTGGTAGGGACTGCGGAATCAGAATGTGTTGGTTCAAAGATCAAACCCGTTGGTATCACAATGTCATGAAAATGTTTGCTGGAGTTTGGCCGCGCTTTTTAGTAAAACCGGGCAAGAGCATGTCGGACCATGCTCAGTGTAGGGTTCCGAAGCCGTTAAGTGCTACAAACATAAAAATCAACAAGTCTATTTAAAGTCAATTGGTGCCGTTTTAGATGATTTTAGTAGGTATAAACACTTTAATCGCCTATACCTCACGAACCAATGATGTCTACTTAGTCGTGATAGTGTTCCTGTAAAATTTGTTATATGCTCTTTCATTTAAGTTTTTTTTCTGATTTTTAGTATTTGTGGTTTTGGCTGTTGGGACACTTGACTCTAACAAAAATTAGCGCTTTAAAGCTTAATATTTCATAAACGGATTATTTAATCAAAAAACTGTTTTTCAAACCTGTAATATTTTTGAAAGACCTATCCAACGACACCCCACACTATAGGGTAGACGAGAAAAAAAACATCCTCGCGTTACGTGTAGGGGAGGTACTCTAAAAACCATTCCAAATTACAGCTTTCTAGTACTAGAGTCTCTGAGCTAGGCTGCGGACGGACATGGCGAAACTATAAGGGTTTGACTACGGTACCCTAAAAACTACCCTTATAGCCAAGGAAGACTCACCGGTCCGAAGCGATGCTGGTGATAGAAACGGCCCAGTCGGAGCCGCACCAGCCCTGGTCGACGATGGGCGAGATGAACCCTGGCCAGTGCTGCCGCGCGTCGAAGGTCGGCGGGTTCACTATATCCCGGTCGAACTGCACGGGGAACAGCCCCAGAGTTTGCGGGCTGAGCGGAAGGGTACCTGTTGACAAAAACAATAGGGATCATGAATAATTTTCCATGTTACGCTTTCTGGAAAATGCTATGAAAGAGAGGAATAACCGTACGAGGGGCGGCTGAAAAGTTCCAAGCCTAAGGTGGAAAAAAAAAAATAGAAAATTTAAGTTATTATTTTTCAACGTAATCCCCCTCTAATTCGATGCATTTCTTACATTTAATATAAATAAATAATATCACGGGACAATGTCACACAGATTGAACTAGTCCCAAACTAAGCTCTAGGCTCGTACTATGGGTACTAGTCAACGATAAACATACTTAGATAGAGAAATAAATACTTAAATACATAGAAAACATCCAAGACTCAGGAAAAAATACTCGTGCTCATCACACAACCCTTACCGGGATTTGAACCCGGGACCGCTGGCTTCGGAGGCAGGGTCACTCCCAAGTTCCCAACTAGGCCAACGTGTCGTCAAACATGACATTATATAATGCTTTTATGCCGTTAAAAAAATATTCTTTGCCTTGGACATGCTCTCTACTGCCGCCTTCATTTCTTCATCACTTCCAAATCGCTTTTCTCTTAGGTCTTTCTTTAAATGATTGAACAGAAAATAGTCGCTAGGGGCTAAATCTGGACTATACGGAGGGTGGTTAATTTGTTCGAAGCCGATTTCCTTCAGAGCTAGTCTTGCAACACGCGCGGTATGAACGGGGGCGTTGTAGTGCAAAAACAAAACGCCTTTATTGTTTTTGCCCCTTCTTTGTTCAAGTACGGCTTGACGCCAAGCAACAGTGTTCGCATTGTTGTGTTCCGGTGTGGGGATAAGACAACCGGTGAAATTACTAGCATAGAGGCATTCCATCTTAGTCCTCAGAGTTGGCAACGCATTTGAGGTCTGAGAATTATAGTTATGAGAATTCAAATGTCTATGGGTCTCAGATTCCACTTACAGTCAGGTGGCCTGAGTCCACATAAAAAAACGCACATGTCTCAATAGCTCAGAGTAGTAAGTTGCATTTATTGTAGAACCTTTTGCTACATAATCTATTAAAAGAATTCCATCCGCGTTCCAAAGCACCGTAGCCATTAGCTTAACTGTGATATTAATTATGATTAATAATTATAATTGAAATTAAAATCGCAAAAAATTGAAAAATGAAACAGCATCATGCATTTTTTACATTACGGGAGTAGGTATTCAATCTCGAATGTCAGTGAAGCGAGTGCCGTCTCCCGTCAAGCGGCTCGCAACATCGCTCTGGTGTATCGAGATAGTCACAGAACTATATCAAGATTCTGTGGAGACAGTGATACTCGTATGTGCCAGTGTCATAAGTAATTTATACGTAACTATGAAAACAGTATCTTTTTAAAATAATACTAGCGACCCGCCCTCGCTTCGCTCCGGATTATAGTATTAAACCTTCCTCTTCAATCACTCTATCTATTAAAAAAAACCGCATCCAAATCCGTTGCGTAGTTTTAAAGATTTAAGCATACATAGGGATATAGGGACAGAAAAAGCGACTTTGTTTTATACTAATAATAAACTTATGTAGTGATGACAAAGTACAAAATTAAATGTAATAAAGATTGCCATCAACAAATTAAATTATTTTATCTTGATTATAATATCCAGGTTTTCTATACCCAGTTCATTTCTTTTAAATGTGAAAAATATAAACAGGTATCTCGAATGCTGCAAATATTTCTCGTTAACGGCAACATTTTTGGTTATCTTTTTCCATGGGAATAAATTCAGACTTCAAAGACGTCTAGGAAGGTAATTAATATGCAAATGTAATTAATGTAACAGGTTTTTTAACGTTTGACAGATATTTATCGGTTTAAACGAATTAAATGCGTGTTGATATTTAAATTTTATACAAAACACCACGTTAATTACGTGGTTTTACTCATCAATTAACAGGACATGATTATTGTGACATTTATTTCATTGTTATGGTTTTAATCTAAGATATAAAACTCTCGTGTCACAGTGTTAGTTACCATACTTCTCCAAGACAGCGCGACCGATTTTTATGAAATTTTATATGCATATTCTGTAGGTCTGAGAATCGGCTAAGTACTGTGGCGACCTAGCGACATCTAGTGACAACTTGTAACAAACAACTCGCCAGCGCCACCAGCGGCAGACAGCGCAACTAAATCTGACAGTGCGCTACATCGCGCTAGCGAAGTTTCTTTAGTCGGTTGACTTATATACAACTTCCAACTTCATCCAAATGGACTTCGGTCCCCAGGCACAACACCCGCCTGGAGAGAAATCTCTCTATTGTCCTCTCTTCTACAGTACTATCTATTTTTCATACCCCTACGTGACATGAAAGAAACAAAAAAATAAAATCGGAGCGAGCGAAGCCGCTGGCGGGTCGCTACTCTAATATATAAAATTCTCGTGTCACAATTTTCGTTCCCATACTCCTCCGAAATGGCTCGACCGATTCCTGTGAAATTCTGTGTGCATATCGGGTAGGTCTGAGAATCGGCCAACATCTATTTTTCATACCCCTAAGTGACATGAAAGAAAAAAAATGCAGCGGGCGAAGCCGCTGGCGGGTGACTAGTATACATACATACATACATACTATCACGCCTTCATTCCCAGAGTGGGATAGGCAGAGCTACGGAAATACCAACAACTCTAAAGACATGTTAATAATTCTGTAACCACATTTTGCTCAAGTAGGCCGAGATGTTTACTAGTGTACGAGGGCTGCCTTTTAAGTTGTGTCGTTTGCCAACCTCCCGCGATTATTTAAAAAAAAACATATGGCATTTTCATCCTTTTGAATTTAGAACTCGAAAACAAAAGAATGTTTTCAAATTGGTCGAATAGTTTTATTACAGCGTCTATTCAAAGGTGACAAGTCGGTTGTAAAAATGGAAATGTCTAAGGAAAATTTGCGTGCGGTAATTTTCTACAACTTTAAAAGGGGATTATCGCGACTTCAGTGCTTTGAGGAGATCACATCTGTGTTTGGTGATGCAGCACCGTGTCTTAGGACTGTAGAACGCTGGTACTTAGAATTTTTACGTGGGCACTCTAGCCTCAGTGATAAGCTTCGTGAAGGTCGTCCAAAAACCGCCATGACGCAAGAGAATATCGAAGCCGTGCGGCAGCTAATACTCGAAGATCGTCATGTGACATACCGTGAAATAGAGGCATCCGTGGGCATTTCAGGGACCACTGTCCAAAAAATCCTGCACGAAGAACTTGTTGTAAAAAAGTTGATCTCTCGTTGGATACCACATTTGCTTAGCGACGACCAAAAAACAGCCCGTGTAAGTTGGTGTCGCAAAACTCTGAAGCGATTCAGCCGAGGAGAGTCAAAACATGTTTATGATGTGGTTAGTGGTGACGAGTCTTGGATATATGCTTACGATCCAGATTCAAAACAGCAGTCAACTGTCTGGGTCTTCCAGGACGAGCCAAAACCGACCAAAGTCATACGCTCTCGGAGCACTTCAAAAAAAATGGTTGCCTCGTTTGTGGCAAAGGGTGGTCACGTCGCCACTATTGTACTAGAAGATCGCAAGACGGTTACCGCCGACTGGTATACCACTGTTTGTTTGCCACAAGTCATCACCGAATTTCGAAAAAACAACTCGGAACGTCGTATGATACTGCACCATGACAATGCAAGTTCGCACACCGCCCGCCAGACAAAGATGTTTTTGAACACCCAAAACGTGGAAATTTTAGATCACCCGCCTTACAGTCCTGACTTAAGCCCTAACGATTTTTTTACGTTCCCCAAAATTAAGCAAAGTCTTCGTGGTCAACGTTTCAGCTCACCCGAAGAAGCTGTTGACGCATACAAATCGGCCATTTTGACTACCCCCACTTCGGAGTGGAATAAATGTTTTAAAAACTGGTTTGAACGCATGCAAAAGTGTATTAAATATCGCGGCGAATTCTTTGAAAAACAATAAATGGTAATAATCTATTAGATTGTCTATACTTATTTCAAACGACACAACTTAAAAGGCAGCCCTCGTATGTTACTATGAGCAAGCCTTTATTCCCTTAGGGCCTGTTGTTTGATCAGTAGTTAACTGAACTAATGGTTAAAATTCGAAAAAAGAATCGAAAATTTGACACATTTCCTTGAGATTTAACCATTAGTTACGATTTTTAACAATTGGTTAGTTTAACTACTGATCAAACAACAGGACCTTAGTCGCTTCTTACGACATCCACGGGAAGACATGGACTGGCACTATTCTAACCCGGCAACCACACGGACACAATAAAAATAATAAAATAATTCTATAAAAAAGGATTTAACATACTTCAAATTCTGCAGTAGATTCTACTCGTAACATTGCCAACATTTGAATTCATTAATAAGTAAGAATATCTACTTGACAGGTATGAAACTTGTATCAATAGACTTGAATAAAATTACCCATGTGATACATTGTTAATAAAATTGTATGCAAATGTCCATTTACTGATTCATTCAACTCTTAAATGCAAAATTTATCTCCACTCTTTATTAGCTCTTGTAGCTTATTTGAACAATATTCAACTTTAAATACAGTATAATAAAGACTAAATCATGCGCAAATAAGACTAGTAATTGATTCAACGGTGAAGTCACGAATGTCAATTAATTTAATACAAATAGTCACTTTGGTCATAGAAATTGCATTAACACTGCGTTATTGCAAGTTGCCAAGTCAATTGCTTTTTAGGGTTCCGTACCCAAAGAGTGCTAACGGATTACATCTCCGAAAGTACTAAAAATCGCTGAACATGCATGGGGGTTAAATCGATAGCTTATAGCTGCCCTACCTGTTTCCGGCTTGACGTCGATTTTTGGACCCATAGAATAAGCACAAGTTGCACTCCCGTGCAGAACCGCTGTTTACGCATAAGATCTTGCCTACTCTATACCTTTCTTACCAGGGCTCGGAACCTGTTTAGAAAATACCGGTTAATACCGGTTAATTTTGGTTTTTCTCCGAAATTTTCTAGGGGACGCGAACGTGTTGAGAACTTTATTTTAACCTTAAACAATGCACGAGCGGTGAGTCGAGAAACCAAAAGTTTTGTACTGAATGAAAACACTATGCGGCGCTTGTGTATCGTGCGTGACGTGTGTATGGATTAACCGGTTTATTTTACCTCGAAACCGGTTAAATCGAAAATAACTTTATATAAAGATTTCTCAAAAAAACCGGTTTATGCGAACGAAACTGAAATAAAAAGGTTTTGCGTCAAGTAATGTAACGGTTTGACAATTTAACCGGTATCCGAGCCCTGCTCTATGCCTCTCTTACTATCGTATAACTAACACAACAGAGTACCAACCTAACTGCGCGGAAGTTTGCCGGATCATGTAGCGTGTCACCTTCCAGACTTTATTAGGCGTGACCACACTGCGTAGGTTTAAACGATTAAATTCTGACATCAGTAGCATTATACAGCCTTATTGTCTCAATTGTTATCATTTTGCGTGGAAAAAACACAATGGTTTATAATTCAAGTGTGCTTATTGTATTCAACTGGGTCATTTAATGAAATTAATTTATTTTGATTGTTATGTCCCACTTGGGCAGTTTTTAAACCTTCTTTAATTTGGGTCAGCGGTGTCATCTGTCCTGTGGTGCTAGACAAGTTGCATTCGACAATCGTTAGCGATTATGTTTCGATTTATAAATGTATGGAATTGACGTAAGCCACCAGACACTTACGTCAATTCCATATATTTTTCAGTCGAAACATAATCGCTAACGATTGTCGAATGCAACTTGTCTAGCACCACTGGTTCCTTCGGATTGATCGCATATTGATCTTGGGGCCAAAAAAAGATGAACATTTCTTACGTTTGATTATAGAAAACTGACAAAATCTATGGGCCTTTATTCTTCTATGTAAAACAAAACTGCTTTAACATGTTATCGATTTGTCAATGTTACGAAAAGGGTCCACGGAAAGAACATGTCTAGTCACTTTTTTTTTAAATGAGATTTTAATGCCAAAATGTACAGCATGAGATAAACTATTACTTACCTACATCTTCCTTTACTATGAAATTATTATATTAACATGACTTTTTTAATACTTAAAAAAGGTTAAAGAACTTTACTTAGAACTCAGCGAGCGAGGTATAGACGGCTTATCCAGATTATAACATTAGTGCCTCCTATAGTTTCTTCCCGTAAAACTCAGAGTAAGACATTCATTGCGTTTACACGACCACCTCGTTTTACTCCCAACCATTTAGAGCGAGCCGTGTAGCACGTCAGCGCTGACCAGGCACACGTCACTACGTTGCTCTTAACCTATTCAGAGCCAAATGTCTCCAAATCGTGTCAACTTTACTTAGAATTCAGCAAGCGTGGATGACTTACCCAGTTTAAAGATAAGTCCGTCCTTGAGCTTCTTCCCGTAGAACTCAGAGTAAGTTAGATACCACGCAGCACGTCAGCGCTGACAAAGGGTTCATTGCGCTTCCACGACCACTTCGTTTTGCTGCTAACCATTTAGAGCGAGCCATGTAGCACATCAGCGCTGACCACGCACGTGTCACTACTTTGCTATTAACCTATTCAGAGCCAAATGTCTCCAAATCGTGTCAACTTTACTTAGAATTCAGCAAGCGTGGATGACTTACCCAGTTTAAAGATAAGTCCGTCCTTGAGCTTCTTCCCGTAGAACTCAGAGTAAGTTAGATACCACGCAGCACGTCAACGCTGACAAAGGATTCATTGCGCTTCCACGACCACTTCGTTTTGCTCCTAACCATTTAGAGCTAGCCGTGTAGCACGTCAGTGCTGACCACGCACGTGTCACTACTTTGCTATTAACCTATTCAGAGCCAAATGTCTCCAAATCGTGTCAACTTTACTTAGAATTCAGCAAGCGTGGATGACTTACCCAGTTTAAAGATAAGTCCGTCCTTGAGCTTCTTCCCGTAGAACTCAGAGTAAGTTAGATACCACGCAGCACGTCAACGCTGACAAAGGATTCATTGCGCTTCCACGACCACCTCGTTTTGCTCCTAACCATTTAGAGCGAGCCATCAGCGCTGACCACGCACGTGTCACTACTTTGCTATTAACCTATTCAGAGCCAAATGTCTCCAAATCGTGTGAACTTAACTTAGAACTCAGCGAGCGAGGCATAGAAAGCTTACGCAGATTATAAGATTAGTGCCTCCTTAAACTTGTTCCCGTAAAACTCAGAGGAAGACACCACGCAGCGCGTCAGCTCTGACAAAAGATTCCACAAACACCTCGTTTTACTCCCAACCATTTAGAGCGAGCCGTGTAGCACGTCAGCGCTGACCAGGCACGCGTCGGTACTTTGCTCTTAACCTATTCAGAGCCAAATGTCTCCAAATCGTGTCACCTTTACTTGGAATTCAGCAAGCGTACAACTTACCCAGTTTGTAGATAAGTCCGTCCTTGAGCTTCTTCCCGTAGAACTCGGAGTAGTTGTAGGCCCGCCAGCCCGCCGGGTGCCCGGGCTGGTTGACGCCGTGCAGCACGTCAGCGCTGACCAAGCACTCGTCGCGCTCGCACGACCAGTCGGTTTGCTTCGTGATGGGGTCGTGTTTACATTCGCTGTGAACAAAAACTTGATGAGAATAGTCTTTTGGTTAGTAGAGATGTTCTCTTAAAAATGGGACCACCTCGGGAGTACACTCTCAAACGAAAAATAATTTTCAAAATCGATCCACAATTGACGGAGTAATCGCGCACACGAAGGAAACATACAGTCGAATATAAACCTCCTCCTCTTTTGAAGTCTGTTAAAAACTACGAACAGGGTAAGCAGCAGACTGTGTCATAAACGACCGAATATGTAAACGTTGTGAAAGACATAAAAATCATGCCTGTTTGCGCGGCTGGCGCCGATAACTACATCTCTTAGCTTTAGTATTGACTAAAGACAAGACTTGAAGACAATAATTAGTCTTCAAATCGTTACAAACTTATTTTGAGCAAAAAAAGCTAAATCACAAAATAAACATATTACAAGTGCTGAACAAACAGACACCTACACGTACTAAACTTAATTAACAAGTTCTTTTGCTTAAACTCAAACAAAACCTTAAATGTATTAAGATACTATTGAAAATTCCTCGACGCATGATCATTAGAGAAACAAACAAAGCATTCTAATGCTTCCTGACCTCGTATTAAGGATGAATATTACGTGCATACTGATTAAGGATAGCATACGTTTTATTAGCCCTTTGTTGCGTCAATCAACACACCGTCATCAAGTCATCAATCAGTGACCTTAGGATCTAAATTGAGATGTCACTTGCAAAGTCATGAAAGATTTATTAACAAAAACCAGGCAAAGGCATGTCGGACCATGCTCAGTGTAAGGTTTGACGGGCATGGCGGACTCTTAATTTGACAGTGTGACAGTGACATTATCATTGTGTGAACTTAACTTTTTTCATGCTGGTTTGGCAAGTTAAGGGTGGCTTCCTTGTTGACTATGGAATCCAAAACACCGGGCAAGAGCATGTCGGACTATAAATAACAGCATGTAATTGTTTTAGGATAGTCTAAGATCTGTTACGCCTGAGATGCAGTTGTATATTGAGAAAAAGTGCTTTGAATGGGTACGTAAGTATTTATTTATTATTTCATGTTCATTTTTATTTTTCTTTGTGTCAGGCGTTTACTTTAAAACCACAACATTATATATATATTATTAAGATGGTTATTTTGACTCTATTACCCAATTTTTTGTTCGTAATCGTATTTTCACGTTTAACAGTCTTCAGTAAACATGAGCAAGTTTAATAAATCCAAAGAACAGAAACTTTGGCGTTATGATTTTGGAGATCAAGATCGCAGAACACTACCGACTTTAGCCAGCAACAATTTGTCTTATAGGTGTGTGTAAATAGAATGAGACGTCGGTAATGACAGGCAATTATTGTAAAAAAAAAACGGGGCAAGAGCATGTCGGAGCATGCTCAGTGTAGGGTTCCGAAGCCTTTAAGTACTACAAACTTAAAAATAAACAAGTAATAACTAATATTCTACTTAAAGTCAATTAATTGGTGCCGTCTTAGATGATTTTAGTAGGTATTATCACTTTAATCGCCTGAATCACAAGAACCAATGATGTCTACTTAGTCGTGATAGATTTCCTTTAAATTTCGTTGTAATATGTCTTTCTGATTTTTAGTATTTGTAGAGGGGGGGGGACGGGGACACTTGAGTCTAACAACAATTGGTGCTTTATAGCTTAATATTTTATAAACGGATTACATAATCGAAAAACTGTTTTCACAAACCCATACTATAGGGTAGAGGAGGAAAAAAAAACATCTCCACGTTACGTGCCCCAGCACGATTCATTGCGCTTCCACGACCACCTCATTTTGCTCCTAACCATTTAGAGCGAGCCGTGTAGCACATCAGCGCTGACCACGCACGTGTCACTACTTTGCTATTAACCTATTCAGAGCCAAATCTCTCCAAATCGTGTCAACTTTACTTAGAACTCAGCGAGCGAGGCATTATCGAAATGAACTTAGCTTAGAACTCAGCGAGCGAGGATTACATAATCGAAAAACTGTTTTCACAAACCCATACTATAGAATAGGCGAGAAAAAAAAAACATCTCCATGTTACGTGCCCCAGCACGTAGTTACCCTAGTTTTTTTTTTACATTTTATTGTACCACTTTGTTGCCGTGACTAATATACATATTCATGCTAAATTACAGCTTTCTAGTACTACGCTAGGCTGTCTCTGGAGTCTCTGCGCTAGGCTGCGGACGGACAGATGGACATGGTGGGGAGTTTGACTACGGAACCCTAGAAAACCCGTGTAGGTAAGTGCACCTTTCGAACTTAACATGAGGAAGATTCTGTGTTCTTAGCGTTTAAAAAAAAAAGTTGTTTAGTTAACGCCAGTACTCGAAGTTATTCCACTTAGCTAATAAACGCCGCGTCTAATTTACCAGTAATGCGAAAATTATTCGGAACCATTTCGATTTTAGCGTAGATTTATGCAAATTTGTGCGTTAGCTGGAGTCAAAACTGGATTCATCTTGAATAATACTCAGTGAAGTGCATACAACTTGGTAATGGAGTTAAGTTATTCATTACTTAAAGCATCCGACTAGTGTTCCACCATAAGAGTAAATACTAATAGAAGGGTAACTTCATCCCCATCATGCTCGCTCCCGCGTGGCCTGTCAACAGTCCAAGACTACTTATCGCAGCAAACACTAGCGGGTTGCCACCCAGAATCGGCGCTTGAAGTAAACGTGCTACAATATTTCAAATGAAGCTCTCAAAGGCGCCGCTGTCTACGCAAACTGTGGTTTTACCATACGAAATTGTTAGTTCCGTATTTGACCACCTGCTTTACGATAATTGTAGGACGATATAACCGAAGTTTGAATCTTTATTTATTATTTGTAACATAAACACATTAAGTAAAGAGCGTAAGAATTAAGTAAATACATTATTTACCTGTGCCCTTTTTGTTTAGATTAAACAATACTTGTTTTATTACACTACAGTAAAAAAATGCACTTCGCCTTCAGGATTTTGCTCTTGGTATATTATTATTAGTATTATTACATCACTGATACGAGTACCGGATAAGGGTTTTATTTGAATCTGCACCTTTTAACAGTTTTAACTGGAAAGAGATTTGTCAAGGACACCACTGAGACGTAAAATATTTAGGGTACTTTTTATCCCACTCCACAGGTAAACAAACTAATTCGTTGCGGGCTCAGTTAGTTTTATATACCTACTTGTGACAACCCTAATTTTGGCGAGAGAGAGGCGGGGCGCGGGGCGCTGTAGGTAATTATTTGACGGCTTTGCTGTCAAATCCATACAACGACGCCGAAGAAGCCCTTCTAGTATTTATTCTTATGGTTCCACGCCAAACCGATATAAGTACACAGGTATTTCTAGCCCTGAAGTTGTGCTAATGTTCGAAACTAATATACGTCGGTAATTTTTATGAGAGGAGGCAAACGAGCACACAGGCTACCTAATGATAAGTGGGATCTAAGACCCATAGTCATTTGCATTCTCGAGACAACAATCCGAAGACTGCACATGCATTGCCAACCGCGAAGACTGGGGATAAATTTAAGAACAAGCTGCCGAACTGGCTTCTAGATGAGTGTTTTTTATCGTTTAAAGGGTTTCCTCGAGCAATGTAATAATGTTGTTGACATTTAACGTTTTTATTTGTAACTAGCGACCCGCCCTCGCTTCGCTCCGGATTAAAGTATTATACGTATAAACCTTCCTCTTCAATCACTCTATCTATTAAAAAAAAACCGCATCAAAATCCGTTGCGTAGTTTTAAAGATTTAAGCATACATAGGGATATAGGGACAGAAAAAGCGACTTTGTTTTATACTATGTAGTGATTTGACATGTATTTTATGGTTTATCAATTATATGACATACGGCCCTTTTTGGCTCTTGCTTGCCAGCTGGATTAACATGTTTTTTCGGGTTACTCTCGAAATTCCCTTTTCGCCAAATGACAATATAGCTCAAACGTCTGGATTGTGTAATGTCTTTGTTGCTATATAGACATGAACGCGAAATGTATCTTTAGCAAAACGTCTGGATCTTAGAATGTTACAATTATAAATACACTAGTAGCGAAAGGTCTTTATCTTAGAAATGTCTTTATTACTTAATAGACATAAAAGCTGAATGGCCCGGTAGCGAAACGTTTGTATCTCAAAACATCTTAATTACTAAATAGACATGAACGCCAAATAGCCCGTTCGCAAAACGTCTGGATCTTTAAATGGCAAGTGTTGATATGACACCTGATAATTTCAAACTCCTTTCCACATAATCCAATTATTATCTATTATTTAAATCCCTGGCACTCGTTATGTGGTCATGACAGTCAACTAATTTTGCTTTCGACGAATTAAATATTCTAATTATACGGACTATTTTAATTTCCAGACGTTTTGCTAATAACTCCTTCTATGTTCATGTCAATCAACTAATTTTGCTTTCGGTTAATTAGGTATTCTAATCACACGGACTATTTATATTTCCAAACGTTTGGCTACTTGTTCAATTCAATTCTGTGACGTCCTGCTAAATTGACTCTTTGCTAACTGTGTATTTTACTCTTATGTCATCTAGCTGAAATGGTCCTTTGGCAAAAAGGGAATTTTGAGAGTAACCCGTTTTTTCTGTAACATTTTGTGAACCAAATCTGCAAACAAATGACATTCATTGATTGACTCCAAGATAGAATACCTCTTTGCTAGTCTTTTTACCAATTCTCTTACAGCCCCAACAACAGGAACACAGCTAACGGCGGCAGGTTAAAGGATAAGATGGTAATAACATGGACGGTCACAGCACAAGCTCCTACCACCACTAAAACTGTTTACCGTTATATCAAATTATCACCACAGTACAGTCAAGGTAATAAATATGTGTACACTTTAGTACCTTGTCACTTTAATCGCTGTTACAATTTCATATGGCAGTTTAAACATGACGTTAAATAGACAAGGTACTAAAGTGTATACATATTTATTACCTTGACTGTACCAACCACAACACTCACGAAGATCAAAATTAAATGATCTCATTTTAAACCCGACAAGGAAATAAAAAATGATGTCATCTGATTATCTAAGGACAAGCTGTCACGAATTTCATTTAACGAATCTGTATTTCGATAAATTATGAACAGGTGATGTAATTCCGATTCAAAGATTTTTTATACAACTCAAATGTCAAGAATCAAACTATTTAGTATTCCGGTATTTTACTATATTTATACTAAAAGCATGTTATAAACCAGATTCTATGCATATAGAAGATCCATGACACGCGTAGATACAAATCGCACCTTCGGTAGAACAAGGGCACAATGTACAATGTGACTAAAGGGGAAATTGTGCTCTTGTCCGGTAGAACAAAGGCACAATGTACAATGTTACTAAAAGTGAAATTGCGCCCTTGTCCTTGTCCTACCGAAGGTGCGAAATATTCAAGCGCTCTGTCCACCAATCTAGCCTGTTATGTGATGAGCGCGAGTATTCGTTTCCGAGTATTGGATGTTTTCTATGTATAAAAAAATAAAAAAATATATCACGGGACAATGTCACACAAATTGACCTAGTCCCAAACTAAGCTCTAGGCTTGTACTATGGGTACTAGACAATGATAAACATACTTAGATAGAGAAATAAATACTTAAATACATAGAAACCATCCAAGACTCAGGAACATACAATACAATACAATACAATACAAATACTCTTTATTGAACACCAAAAATAAAAAATAAAAACAACATGGAACAGTACATTTAAACCATAAGTATACAACAGGCGGTCTTACCGCTAAATAGCGATCTCTTCCAGACAACCTTGTGCTGATCACACAAATATCTGCCCTGACCGGGATTTGAACCCGGGACCGCTGTCTTCCGAGGCAGGGTCACTCCCAATTAGGTCAACGTGTCGTCAAAACAACAATTGAAGTAGGTATTTTATATCTCTACATAAGTAACTTTGTCGTTGTATAGTATCCATAGTGCAAGCCTGGAGCTTTGTTTGGGACTACATCGACTTCTGAAATTGTCCCCAGATATTATTTTTTATTAGATATTTTTCAACTATACATATAGTACCTACTTTGCAATGGACAACCACTGTAGATACTTCGCAAACTGTTGAGGCTTCATTGTTTTGCCCTCTCCTAACTCTAGGGACAATATGAACAGCGTTACTATTGCAAAAATAAGAAAATACCTTAACATAATGATAGCGTATAGTTACTAAGACCATTACAGCACCAGCTACTGTAAACGTTTATTGTCGTTATTGCTATGTTTTATATATTCCCTTTTTCATTATTGACGAAGCAAGAATCAGACCTACCATTGCAATGAAAAATACCATCGAATACCACAGTATGTGCAGAAGGAATATCACACGCCCTAGAAGGCTTCCCTGGGAATCCTAGGATATAGTTAAAAAATAAATGTTTTCTAGCTTGTCTTCTTTGCGCAAATGCTTCCCGTCTTAAGATCGAGGGAGACAACGATGTTAACTTTTTTTGGAATAGCAGGGCTTGCGTTTCGGAGGTGTCGTGCGTGATATTAATAGAGCAACTGACAAAAAAACCTGTCTAATTTTACTAATACATCACAGCCGACCTTGCACTTCGCACAAAACTAACAGATTTATAAATATTTGTTGCAGCTAAAATTAGGATGTACGTCATAATGTCATCCATTTATTTTGTGTAAGATTTTTGAGTGTATGGAAGATTTGACGGACGACAGGTGCCAAGGTGGTTTTTGTTGGTCTTGGTTGAAAAATTTTGTTACAAGTGCGGAAATAATAGATTCTAATAAAACTTTAGTTCATCAATCAAAGTTCTGATTAAAAAGATAGGTTTTCACGCCAAAACGCAATAAGCAGAACACAGCAACAGAGGGAGAGAGTGTTATTTAAATTTCAATCATCTGGATAATCAAGATTAAGATCGATATGATCGATCGCGACATTTTCAAGTTTTATTCAGACCGGATACGGAATTGTGTCAAAAAACATACTGGAGATGTCTTTAACTATTTGAGCAATCGAAGTTATGTAGACGACTTTATCGCGACCATCTTAAATCTCTATCATCATTCACGTGTAATAGGAATACACTACGAGTATACTTTATAATAATGTATGGTATGTATCATTTCAAGGAATAGACACCCTGACCCTGTACTTACTTGCAAGATTAGCGAAATACTTTAAAAAATAATTTACTAGCTAGTAATTTTTAACATTATAATGAAATCGTTTTTTACATAAAACTTAACTCTGAAGGTTTTCAAATCATTGTAACCCAACTCTACGAACTATTCGTCATTAAATATTTTAAAATTATACGTGCATAATTACTTTTATTGCCGTATTTTAAAATAACCACGGGGTTACAATGATTTAAAAACCTTCAGAGTTAAGTTTCATGTAAAAAAATGATTTCATACATACATACAATACATAACATACATAACGTCACGCCTTCATTCCCAGAGTGGGTTAGGCAGAGCTACAGAATACCAACAACTCTAAACTTGTTGATAATTTTGCACAGTCAGGCTATTTATACCAGTGTATTAGTGACAGGTTGCAAGCCCATCGCCTAACTACTACAAGCCTTTAATCCCTTAATCGCCTCTCACGACATCCACGGGAAGATATGGAGTTGCACTATTCTAACCCGGAAACCACAAGGGGAAATGATTTCATTATAATGTTAAAAATGACTAGCTAGTAAATTATTTTTTAAAGTATTTCGCTAATCTTGCAAGCGTGTAATGAACCAATTCCCTGGATCGAAATAGGATAAAAATTATGTATTTAGTTAATTATTTTTGTGTACCTAGGTTGTCTGGAAGAGATCGAATCAATGATAAGACTAGTTTACCTGGGTCTTTTAAATTGTGCTATTTCTCTGTAATGTTTTTGTTTGGTGGATAATAAAGTGTTTTGTATTGTAAAGAGCCAGAGGGCTTTCCCTTATTTAAATTTAAGGCCCGCAAAAATATTGGTTTCGAGAAAAATATCTCAAAGTAATTAAATTCATAATATTTGTATAAAGCAGAGTAAAAAACATAAATAAATAGCTGTGTCTGTAAGTATGATGCCGTATAATTACAGGTTTTCAGGAAATTCCATTAGCTTTATAAAAATACTAAAACAAAATGATGTTACGTGTCTACAAATTTCACGCACGCTGAACAGCCTCATAAACTTTTCCGCCACTCCGTATTGAAAAATATTATTCAAGGTTTTTATAAACACAGATTAACATGTACCTAACGTAAATGAATCATTTACAACTCAAACATTACGTAAATCCTTCATGACAATGACATTAAGGCCGTCGTCGTGTGACAATCATTAGAAGTGACGTCACCGCACCGTCATCTGTCTAACAACCAATCATTTAGGTCAAAAGGTGACAAGCAACAACATCAGTGACGACGAATCTGAGCCTTAAGTGTGTTGAATAAAGTTAGCATTTATTCCAAAATAAGATGGCGCTTACGTTATTTTATATACAAACGGCGATGGTGACATATTGGTGTTCAACTAGTTACAATTTATTGGCTAAATTATGCCCAATAAATAAATAATTGGATGCAAAATCAATGGTTATATGGTTACTGAAGGCCGTCGATGATTATTGATTAACGTCAATGTCAAGTGCGGTGCGGTGTTCTTTAACATTTAACTTTTATTACTCAGTTATAACGTGTGTACACATATTTCATTTAATTTAGTTTACCACGTCACGCTTTTGCAGGTGGTAGGACCTTGTGCAGGGTCCTTCCGGATCGCTACCACCATCTTATGCATTAACCTACCGCCAAACAGTAGTGTTCGCATTGTTGTGTTCCGGTTTGGGGATAAGACAGCCGGTGAAATAACTAGCATAGAGGCATTCCATCTTAGTCCTTAGGGTTGGCAACGCATTTACAGTCTTAGGATTGCAGTCTTGTGAATGCGAATGTCTATGGGTCACAGTCTCCACTTACCATCAGGTGGCCTGTGTGCTCGTATGCCTTCTCAATGCCAAAAAAAAAAACGTTGACATAGTCGATAGTGACCTAGGAATCAAAAAAGTTGACTGTACAAGTCAACGTTGTCAAAGTTGTTTATAATCGCGTTCTCGAAAACGCCCCTTAAGATTCTTTGTGGTCTAGAAATCATTTGTCTTTGGTCATCATCGGAAAAAAATACTATTAAGGCTGCGTTTTCACCAGGGCTGTGTGAAGTAACGGAGCGGATTACGAGGAAAAATACATCAATAGGAGAGCTGCACTGAGCGAGGCTGGGCATTCTATTGGTGGTAGCCTAATACGTGTTGATGGGACGCGGCCACTTTAAGGTTACCTGTAAATAATTCATTTACGAGAGATAAGAGTTATAAAGAAAAATAACACTTCTAGATTTAAGTAAAGCTTGTTGATCGTCCGTGTGGTTGCCGGGTTAGAATAGTGCCAGTCCATAAATAAATAAATAAATAAATATCAGGGGACAATCTCACACCAATTGACCTAGTCCCAAACTAAGCTCTAGGCTTGTACTATGGGTACTAGACAACGATAAACATACTTATTAAGAGAAATAAATACTTAAATACATAGAAAACATCCAAGACTCAGGAACAAATATTCGCGCTCATCACACAAATATCTGCCCTTACCGGGATTTGAACCCAGGACCACTGGCTTCGGAGGCAGGGTCACTACCAACTAGGCCACCGTGTCGTCCATGTCTTTGTATGTCCTAAGAGGCGACTAAGGGAATAAAGGCTTGTAGTACTGTTAGGCGATGGGCTTGCAACCTGTCACTAATACACTAGTAAACTTCTTGGCCTGATTGTGCAAAATGTGGATAGAGAATTCATACAAGTCTTTTTGGGGTTGTTGGTATTTCTGCAGCTCTGCCTACCCCACTCTGGGAATGAAGGCGTGATTTTATGTATGTATGTTGATCTTTGAGCTCAGTGTTGAAATATCAACGGTCAAAGAAACAGTCGCCATGTTCCAAGTGTGACGCCATTTGTGAGCTAATACTTATGGTCGTCAGTAATGTCACTATATGATATTAGTGACAATCGTATTACCACTCCGATGACAAACGTGTCGTTAAGTACTTGAGGTTAATAATAAACAAACTTCACGACTTCATACATATTGTGAATACTTTGAAAAAACCTCATAGGGGTCATACATAGTCTTAAAAAAAAAACCTTGTGTGCATATAAGTTTTGTTTTTATATGATAGGTCTAAAGCAGACCTGACACCGTTTATGCGGGAAGGGGCTTAGCGAAAAAGTTAGGCCTTAAAAATGTTAACTTCCGGCGTGTCCACAAGAAAGATGCTACCCTAAATCTATGTATGACCCGTATCTCATATGTCATGATGTATGATTTTATTAGAACTTATTAGAAATAAGTTTAAATTCGTACATCATATTCATGAAATATGAGATGGAAGGGTTTTTCAAAGTAATGCCGATATATAACATCACGCCTTCATTCCCAGAGTGGGGTAGGCAGAGCTACAGAAATACCAACAACTTTAAAAAGACTTGTTTATAATTCTGTAACCAAATTTTGCACAATCAGGCCAAAAAGTTTACTAGTGTATTAGTGACAGGTTGCAAGCCCATCGCCTAACAGTACTAGAAGCCCTTATTCCCTTAGACGCCTCTTACGACATCCACGGGAAGACATGGAGTGGCACTATTCTAACCCGGCAACTACACGGGAGGAGCCTGGCCCTAGGGACTTAAGTTACGAGTACGACCATTTTTAGACAAACTTATGTTTTATTTATAACAAGACAAATATGCATATAAACAATTACTACTATTGTTATCACAAAAAAAAACTGCGGCGAAACATACGTTAAGTTTTTTCTTTAATCCAACGAACAAAATGGGTCCTATGTTTTTAACTCAAAAGTTAAATGCTTCTACAAAATGCTCTATTCAGAAAAAAAACACGACTTGAGAAAACCCTTTAGGATTGTCACCAGCCGCAATACCAAAGAAGGCGGCTAACTGCAATTGATAACCGTATTAAATTTAAAATACTTCGATTACTATGGAGTTGCCTCCTTTTTTGGTAATACGGCAGACATGAAGGCGTCAAATATTAAGCAAATTCCCGTAAAGGTACAAACTTCGTAATGTTCTAATGAATACACAAACAACCTTTTGCGCTGTTGACGACAAACATATTGTTAGGGACTGTAACATGTTTGTAGTAAAATTTGGTAAATACCAAATAAGTCATGGTCGTGACTTAACTCCTTTAATAGTAATTAACATAAATAGTTAGAAATAATAAACGCCATTTAAAGGAAAACTACCTTAAACACCTGCTTAAGGCAAGTATTTTTTCTCCGAAAATACTTTATTTCATTATTTATTACATACATACATAACGTCACTCCTTCATTCCCAGAGTGGGGTAGACAGAACTACAGAATACCAACAACTGTCAACTTGTTGGTAATTCTGTAACCGCATTTTGCAGTCAGGCTAAGATGTTTACCAGTGCATTAGTGACAGGTTGCAAGCCCATCGCCTAACAGAACTACAAGCCCTTATTCCCTTAGTCGCCTCATACGACATCCACGGGAAGATATGGAGTAGCATTATTTATGGACAACCAAAATGATTGCAATTAAGTTATATGAATAAGATCGCTTACTAGCTAATTTCACTGGTTAAAGGTGTAATCTCGTTAAGCATGATACAATATTAAAATATATACATACATATCTAGGTAATACAAAAAATATGGGCCAAATCGTTGTCATTGCTGATGGTGCCCAGGAGGCTGGCAGCATTGCCTCTTTGAACAGCAAGGCTTATCCTTTGGCCAAATGTAGCTGCCAGCGTCCAGGTCACCCGAAACGTCATTGAAGCGCGAGGAAATGTCCTTAAAGAGTTCCTTCGCACCTGGCCCCAAAGCCCAAGTCTCAACTCCTAACGGCACAAACATGGAAGAGATCCTTTAAAGGGATAAGTTCGCCTTTGTACATTCTTTTGTTGTATCTTCATTGTATTGTTCCTGTTTTGTTTTGTACAAAAAAGTGTTTACATACATACATACATACATGTAGCCCGAGGCCACCATATTAGCGCATGTACAACTCAAATCATACCAATCAAATTTCAGTCTTGAAACATGACATGTGTTTAATGGAATTCAGTTTTACGGAAAAGTGACGGAAGGCGGCAACAGTTTACCAAAAATGATAATTGAACACATAACTGCCTAAACATCTTTTAGCTTTAGTTTCTGGCTTGGATTTTTCGTAGGTAACCAAATTCCTAATTGGGTTTTCTAGAAAAAGTCTCATGGCTTTTGTAGAAGCCCAAGGTTTTCTATTTTCCATTGTCGAGAGCGAAACACGTTAACTAGTACACTAGTTTAACAGTTTAATATGGCGTCAAGCCAACTAGTATTGACGGCAGATCGATCACCAAGACCTAGGACACCTGACCGTCTTAAATTAGACAACATTGTACTTGAATTGTATCTCTTTATATAAAACCGAAATGAATGTACAGTGTGATGGCTCGGGTTTGGACTTCTTTCTTACTCACTTCACGCTCTAATGCGGAATCAACTATACCCAAATCTGAAAGAGTTTTGTAAAGCTATTCCACGCGTAAAAAAATATGACCATTATATACTAGTCCATAATAATGTTCTTTCGAAGATTATATGAAATATATAGGTTTGTGATTTCAATCACAAAGAACTTTTTGCAAAAGAAAGGGATAATTGTTGTCAGTCTAACCTCAGAAAACCGGCCAAGTGCATGTCGGACCACGCACAGTGAAGGGTTCCGTAGCTGGGATGAACGTTCATGGTTGAAATTCATTTTTTTTTTATTGATGTCTCAAAAACTACACAGCGTATCGTGTTCAAAACAATTTTGGTTGGAAGTATTTCGTATGTTCTACTACTGTAATTATTAGAATGTTCTATTTAACAGTTCAAAAGCTACTATTTTTTATGACTTTAGAAGCGTATATCTCGCCAACTGTTCACTTACGTAACAAAGTCACTTAAAAACCTCTGTATCATTTTGGAAGCCCTATCTAAAACTACTCCACACGCTGATGTAACTCAAAAAAATTTTTTTCGACCTCTAGTTACATGTATGGAGTGCCACCCCTAAATTTTTTTTTTTTAGTTTTTCTACATCATTGTATAGCGGTTCATAGAATACATCTATCCTCCAAATTTCATTTATATAGTGCCAATAGGCTCTGAGTAAAATGGCTGTGACATACAGACGGACAGACGGACGGACGGACGGACAGACGGACAGACGGACATGACGAAATTATTAGGGTTCAGTTTTTGCCATTTGGCTCCGGAACCCTAAAAAGGAATAATTTACTGAGCTCCTTTACTAATTTAAAAATTGTTAGTACTGGCACTCATCATATGGCCGTTAAAATTTATAATAAGTTAACTCCCACAAGTTTGCCAAATGATATGTTTGTGAAATGAATCAGTTTGTGAAACGTTTTTTGTGAAACATTAGTGAACCAATACTTATATTGATATCAATCGAAACTTTACCTAGACAAGGGACTTGCTAATTTGGGTTACTCTTAAAATTCCCTTTTCGCCAAATGACAATATAGCTCAAACGTCTGGATTGTGTAATGTCTTTGTTGCTATATAGACATGAACGCGAAATGTATCTTTAGCAAAACGTCTGGATCTTAGAATGTTACAATTAAAAATACACTAGTAGCGAAACGTCTTTATCTTAGAAATGTATTTATTAATTAATAGACATAAAAGCTGAATGGCCCGGTAGCGAAACGTTCGTATCTCAAAATGTCTTAATTACTAAATAGACATGAACGCCAAATAGCCCGTTCGCAAAACGTCTGGATCTTTAAATGGCAAGTGTTGATATGACACTTGATAATTTCCAACTCCTTTCCACACAATCAATTATTATCTATTATTTAAATCCTGGCACTCGTATTGTGGTCATGACAGTCAACTAATTTTGCTTTCGACGAATTAAATATTCTAAATAATATATGGACTATTTTAATTTCCAGACGTTTTGCTAATAACCCCTTCTATGTTCATGTCAATCAACTAATTTTACTTTCGGTTAATTAGGTATTCTAATCATACGGACTATTTATATTTCCAAACGTTTGGCTACTTGTTCATTTCAATTCTGTGACGTCCTGCTAAATTGACACTTTGCTTACTAAGTATTCTACTTTCATGTCATTCAGCTGAATTGACTCTTTGCTGACTGTGTATTTTACTCTTATGTCATCTAGCTGAAATGGTCCTTTTGCGAAAAAGGAATTTTGAGAGTAACCCGCTAATTTTTGGGTACTGACTCATCCCCTTGCTTCCACTGCTTAATCACAAGTGTAGCCATATCTCCTCAAAAATTCTTTAAAATACCACACATGTCATAAAAACGAATCAAAATTATAAATTCTTCGCTTTCGACTAGTTCATACTTTAAATATCATCTTTATCTGCGCTTTCATTTAAGATTTCGTCCTGATTTTTAGTATCTGTAGTTTTGGGCGGACACACAACAAAAATTTGCACGGACGAACGGATAGACGGGTGGACAAAGCGAAACTATAAGTATTTAGTTTGACTACGGAACCCTAAAAACGAGGTACAAAGGTTTAATGCATCTCTTACAGCTGGTTACCTATCACAACTTCGAAAAATGTTTGACCGAATTTTGGTTCGACAAATACTTTTCGTCAATTATGGTTTGGGTTTTTTTACGTTTGGCCGAATGATCATTTCGAATAGTTTTATTTATTCATTACTTGTTTTGGTTTTTTAACGATTTGACAAATTATCTATACCTCATTACTGGTTTCGGCGTATCAACAGTTGTCCAATGTAATCTTTGTCTATTTGTCTTTTTCCTATTTCTGATTTTACCTTAGTATCCTTTGCCCAATATTACGGCTCGATCTTTGCATTGTCTGGATAAATTATACTTAAGCAAGTTTTTCGGGGCAGAAAAAAAATAACCTCGAAAGCCAAGGCGGGAGCAAAGCTCCCGCCTTGGCCTTCTAACCTAACCTATCTGAGTCGGTTCTGCCCTGACTCGTCTTGCTCGTTGCATTTTGTAGATAGTTGAAACTAATTACAAGCAAGATTTTTTGGCCGAAATGAATATTTGACGTAACGTAGCAAAATCTATATGTAACATTGATGAAGTGAAAAATAGGTTAAGAAACAAAATACAAAACGATCCACAGGCTAGTTGTAGCATTGGTGTAATGAAAAATGGGCTTTGAAATAAAATACGTAACAATACATAGGGTACGTGACTACAAGGAGAAAAGTTGCTTGGACTAACGAACCATTTACTTAAAAGTCAAATGGTGAAATAAAAAAATGACGAATCTTGCCATCGGAGAAACGATAAAAAACGAAATGTTTTCGGTCAAATGAAATTCGGTCAAAAACTTTTCGAGGTTGCGATAGGTTACCCTTACAGCTATCCTTTGAGAGAAAAGTGAAACATTATTTAGGAGAACCAAAAAAAACGGTAACCTATGAAAATGAAATATTATATTCGAATACCTATACAGGGTGGCTCATTTAGATCGGTCAGTATGGGAAAGTCAGAAACTATAAGTCATACGAAGATCTGTTCTTAGGAACCATGTCATCGATTTTAATAACAAGTATAACTGCATTCATACATTAAAAAAAAAAACCTATACCTACTCATCGCGGGAATCGAACCCGGAAATTAAGAAAAATAAAACGAACACTATTTCTATTTAGTTATCGATTGTGTACGTCTTAGAGCTGCAAATGTTAGTATGAAACATGATGACTAAAATTAATAAAATGCACTGTTTTCATACCCTAAACGAATTGAATGTTGTATTGAAAAAATGGTAGTCATTTCGAACACCTACTAAAATAAATTAAATGATATGAAAACAATGAATTTTAATAATTTAAGACATCATGTTCTGTAGTAACATTTGCTTCTTAAAACCTACACAATCGGTATCTCTAAATAGAAATAGTGTTAGTTTTATTTTTCAAAACGTCCGGGTTCGATTCCCGCGCTGAGTACATGTTTTTTTTTAATGTATGAATGCATTTATTCTTGTTATTAGAATCGATGTCATGGTTCCTAAGAACAGATCTTCGTACGTCTTACAGTTTCAGAGTTTCTCATACTGACCGATCTGAATGAGCCACCCTGTATAAGTAGATACAGAGATACATCAACATGTAGTTGATAGTTAATACAATATTTAAGAGATAGAGTCAAGCCAGAACTTCATTAACTAGCTCTTGCCCGGTTTCTTAAAAATAAAACAACTTTGCCATAAACAAATCTTACAGCTAAAATTCCAACAACAAACAACAAAATCATATTTAACCTCTTAATTCATCTAACCTATCAATTGATAGGTATTGCTAGCAATTAAGAGATTAGACAAAGCAAACAAACTCAATGTTGTATGTGTCTGATGACGCGGGTCCTTGAGAGATGACGACAACATTCCTCGGGTTTATACCGTCATAAAATTCCAGGCTTGGTCAACACATGATCTCTATCAGGAGGGTAAAACAACCAATACGCGGACCAATCCCTAATTTAATTTTAAATATTATTGATTGCTCAAGTTCTAGATTATTTTCTGAGTATTTGTTGTAATAAGCTTTTTTACTGGCCGCTATTAGTGATTAGGTGATTACCATAAGAGGATTGTGAAGCGATGCTTAAATCGCATAGATTTCAAAAATAATCCATACAAATTTAGCTCCGGGCGATAACGTTTCTCACCCCGTAAATCTAATCCGATTTCCACGATTTTTATATATGTTGTAGATTTATTTTTCTTCGTTCCGATAAATATTTTCTTGGAAAGGAAAACATATTCAAAAATCGTAAAAATCGAACAACGTTTAAGGGGAGAAAAATGTTACCGCATTTGGTTTGGATTTTTTTTGCTTCACAATCCTCTTAAGGCCTAAGGTTACTGTAAAAAGTAGTCATTATATTAAAATAATGTCGTATAAATAGGAGCACATCACGATACTGATACTACACTCGACGTCAAAAATATCGCCCCTCCGCGAAAATCAGATTCAAGCTAATCTAGACCTTAGCGAAATTATGTTACATAATTAATATTAGTATCAATTAAAAGCACGTTTAATGTGTTTTAAATTAATAATGTTAAATTTAAACAAAACGTAATGGCTTGTGAATCAGAGCGTTTCGAAAAAAAAGTGCACAAATACTCGTTTGAAGGGTCGCGAGTTGTGCCCTTTTCCAGGGGTATAAAATGCCTGTACAAGGTCAAATGTCAATCATTCACTATCCAGACGTCGAAGAGAACACATCTAAGGAACTCAAGCAAGAAAACAACCCTCGAACATGGAGACCACCGCTGCTGAATCAGCTCAAGTGGTTGCACTACTGCAAGCAGGAGTTCGGCAGTGTGATGTCGCTCGGCAACTCAATTTAAGCCGTCATGCTGTCCGCCGAGTATTTCAGCGGTTCCAGGAGACTGGGGGCTATATCAGAAGACGTGGGGCTGGTCGGCGACGCTGCACATCCGAAAGAGATGATCGCTTCATCGTGACATCATCTCTACGCAATCGCTTCGCTAGTGCTGTTGAGGTGCAACAACGCCTCAGAGAAGCTCGAACAAGATCAGTTAGCATCTCTACGGTTAGAAGAAGACTGCGGGAGAAGGATATCGTGGCTCACAGGGCTGCTACAGGCCCAATGTTGACCGCACAGCATCGCAGAGATCGCTTGCAATTTGCCCGCGACCACGTCGATTGGACGTTTGAGCAATGGAGGCAGGTTCTCTTTACCGATGAGACGAGAGTCTGTCTTTATTGCAACGACAGGCGGGCCAGAGTCTACAGAAGGTCGGGCGAACGATTTGCTCAAGCCTGTATTGAAGAGACAGTGGGCTACGGAGGTGGCTCTTGCATGTTCTGGGGGGGCATGTCTATAGACGGCAAAACCGACCTTGTCTGCGTCTCCAGGACTGGAGGCACTCGCGGCCAAGGGTCCCTGAATGCTCGCCGATACATTGCCGAGATCCTGGAAGAGCATGTGATGCCATATGCGGGTTACGTCGGCTCTGGGTTCACATTAATGCACGACAACGCTCGCTCCCACACTGCATTAATTGTTCGGGATTATCTGGAGGAGGTCGGGATTCCCGTTTTGCCGTGGCCAGCCAGGAGTCCTGACTTAAACCCGATTGAACACCTTTGGGACGAGCTGAAGCGACGGGCTCGGTCACGAGATGCCACCCCTACCACCCTGCAAGATCTTCAGGACGCAGTCATCGAAGAATGGGGCAACATTCCACAAGAGGACATCGTAAAGTTGGTGCGATCAATGAAAGACCGTTTAGAGGCAGTGATAAGGGCAAGGGGGGGTAACACTAGGTTTTAAGTTAATTTTAGGCACTTTTTGTAAAATTTTGTTATCCATTTATTGTTGTAAATTTAAACTTGAATAAACATTTTTCAACTGTTCGCAATGTCATTTCCTTTAATTTTTGACCCCAAGGAAAAATCCTTTTTTTTTTAAATTTTCCTAAAAAAACACTTTATTACCTTTCAAATGATACCTAACAATCATATTGTTGTCCTTGATCAAATAGGGTTTAAAGTCGGTTGTAATTATTTTCCGAGGAGGGGCGATATTTTTGACGCCGAGTGTAAAACAGTCACGCGTAAAACTTGTGTTTATAATATCCATGTACACTAGCTCTTCGTTTTACTTATTATCATATCTTAAGTATTTAGTTTGTTTAACTAGTTTAATTTTTCGTGGATGTCGTAAGAGGTGACTAAGTTAATAAAGGCTTGTAGTACTGTTAGGCGATGGGCATGCAACCTGTCACTAATACACTAGTGAACTTCTTGGAATGGTTGTGCAAGTGTGGTTACAAAAATATAGATAAGTCATTTTAAAGTTGTTGGTGTTTCTATAGCCCTGCCTATCCCACTCTGGGAATGAAGGCGTGATGTTACGTATGTATGTATGTACTAAGCTTAATATTTAACTGTTTAAAAGCATTTGAATAACAACATATTACCTGGAAGACTAAGCGTTGCATTGGTTGAAAACGAATTTCCGCGAAGTTGACACCAATAACCTTTCTTTTGCTAATTTCATTCGTTATGTTTTTGAACTTTGTTTGTCAATGTATCACAGTATCACATACAAACATAACATAACGCCTTCATTCCTAGAGTAGGGTAGCCAGAGCTACAGAGTACCTACAACTCTAAGAAGATGTAGGTATTATCATTTTTATGAATAGCGTCATGTAAATTACTGTTTGTGTTCTTTTGAAATAAATAAATAAGATATTACAGGGACGTATAAATATAAAAAAACAACACTCGGAAAGTAATTTAGTTTTTACTTGCGACTGTGACGCGGCTAGCTGGTATTTAGCATAATATTTACAAAGCACTTACAATTACTTAAAGATTCTCAGAACCAGCGCATTGTTCGTTTCATCTTCAAATCGAGCTAGTAAATAGTTTTGTTTATATTCACGGAGCTCAATGGTTATTTCTACGTGTTTTGTCGATGTAAGTATGATGTAGATTTCAATATTAATAAAGCGTAGACGCTCTTAATGCAGTAAGCTACATTAGGTCATATATACGAAATACCTATCAAGTACCTACATTATAAAACTACATGTGTTTTTTTCTCATAATCAAAAATACTACTCTCTATTTCAATAATAACAATCTTTACTCATCATTCATTTATTGTTACCTAGCTTACTATAATTAACTTAGGTAACGAATATTATAATAAAGTTAGGTAAATAGGTAAGTAAAGTTTTTCTCTGTACAATTATCGAACAATTATCGGTAGGTATCCTGATTAATGTGTAAAAACACAAAACACATAGCCATGTTTTGCAGATACACATTAGCTGTCCTTTTAACTTTACTTGGGAACAAAAAAACGGCAAAGTGCGAGTCGGACTAGCACACAAAGGGTTCCATTATTGGATGGAGACGGAACCCAAATAATGCTGACTTAAACGGCTAGTAATCGGTCGTGATACCCTAACTATCGGAGGAAACACGATCGACCGCACCAATCGACGGTACGCGAATTAAAAACAATTGTCATGATAAAAGTGTACCCACCAACCAGACGTGTCAAGGATAAATCCATCGGGAATTTCGCGAACTGATCAAGTGATTTAGTGAAGAGAATTACAAGGCGGTTACATAAAGTCTTTATAATAACAACAATTTTATTTTATTTATTAAAGAGCTTGATCATAGTAATAACATGATCATGTCGCTCCATATTAACAAACAGATACAAAATCAACTTAACATCTAAAGCCCTACTGATTACCGCTGTCTTATCCCCACAGTCTATACCGGACCACATTTATACAAAAACTGCTGTTTGGCGGGAGTTTAAACGATAAGATGGTATTGATCTAGACGGATCCTGCACATGGTCCACCACTTTATTCAAAAACCGGCCAAGTCCGAGTTGGACTCGCGCACGAAGGGTTCCGTTATCAATAAAAACTGGGCAAGAGCATGTCGGATCACACTTGAGTCTAACAAAAATTAGCGCTTTAAAACTTATTATTTCATAAACGGATTACTTAATCGAAAAACTGTTTTCACAAACGCGTAATATTTTTGAAAGGCTTATCCAACGATACCCCACGCTACAAGGTAGACGAGAAAAAAAAACATCCCCACGTTACGTCGCACGTTTAATCAAACAAAGAAATATCGTGAAATAGAAATACATTCGAATTACAAACCTGACTTCTGTTAGTAGAGTTTTATTTAAAATTGAATTTGGTTTTGAGTTAATTCTTTGTTTGAGTAAACATGCGACGTGTAGGGGAGGTACCCTAAAAAAATCATTTACATTTTATTGTACCATTTTGTTGGCGTGACTAATATGCATATTCATGCCAAATTACAGCTTTCCAGTACTAAGAGTCAGTGCGCTAGGCTGCGGACAGACGGACATGGCGAAACTATAAGGGTTCCGAGTTCCTAGAACTCTAAAAACGGCAAAAAAATCATGTCTGTTGTATGCCAGCCCCCGTATTGTCAACGTTTTGATAACTCTTATGTCATTTACAATAATGGCGACTGTGAAATAAACGATTCTAAAACACGTCAAACACGATATCGTTATAACGCAGTAGAATAGAGGCCCTGAATGCGTTTCCCAACACTACTAACTAATTCATCTATTGTTAGGGGTGTCACTCATAATTCCCGACGTAACCCGACCACACACTGCTAACCTACATTAGTCACTAGTTAGCCCAAAGCTGTTGCCAACTACACAACTAGTTCTTAGACAAAATGCATAGCGCTAACGTTAGTGAATTTCGAAAACTTAAACGCATATAATAAAAACTAAAGTCATAAAACGATATAATAAAGGCAACGTACAGATAGCTGATATGCAGTCTTATTGGGATTCAGTGTGCCAAAAAGAGACAGTTCTTCGACACGCCTTCATTCCCAGACGGGGTAGACAGAGCTACAGAATACCAAGAACTCTAAACTGGTCGATAATTCTGTAACCACATCTTGCACTATCAGGCTAAGATGTTTACCAGTGTATTAGTGACAGGTTGCAAGCCCATCGCCTAACAGTACTACAAGCCCTTATTTAGTCGCCTCTTACGACTTCCACGGGAAGACATGGAGTGGCACTATTCTAACCCGGCAACCACACAGATCAGGAGACAGTTCTAAGTATAAGCGTATATAATCTACGACCATGGTGTCCAGTTGGTGTCGTTGGTGACCAATTTACACGAGTTGACAATACCTTGGTGTGTACGGCTAGGTTTAGCAAGAACTGTACTTTATACCCTTTCCTTTTTTTATATTGAACATTCATATTGACATCTTCGAGACAGGTATAATAATAATAATAATAATCACAGGAAAATGTCACACAAATTGACCTAGTCCCAAACTAAGCTCTAGGTTTGTACTATGGGTACTAGACAACGATAAACTTACATATATAGAGAAGTATATACTTAATTACGTAGAAAACATCCAAGACTCAGGAACAAATACTTGTGCATCACTCAAATATCTGCCCTTACCGGCATTTGAACCCAGGGTCACTCCCAACTAGGCTAGCGTGTCGTCCAAAGATATAGATTTGATGCTTTCGTTTTAAGACTCCTATGCCCTTTGTTCTTATTCGGAGCTTAAACGTATATAATTGGCGTTAGCTGACAACCTATCGCGTCGCGTCGGCCGCTTATGACAATGTCGTAGATATTATATTAGAAAATCGCCAATACAGGCTACACGGGCCTTTACTCAACTCGTTAAACTGTTGACTAGATTTTGTGGTGGCTCAACCAAAAATAAACTATAAAGGGCTATCTCACACATATTGACCTAGTCCCAAACTAAGCGCTAGGCTTGTGTTATGGGTACTAGAAAACGATAAACATACTTATATAGACACTCGGGAGCAAATACTCGGGCTCATGACATTACACCAATATTTGCCCATGCAGCCATCTTATGGATTTGATTTCATAAAGGCGTATATATTTTATTCAAAGGCGGAGCCCGCTCGTAAACAAAATCACTGCATTGATCTTTAACCGACTTCAAAACAGGAGGTGGGTTCTCAACTCGTCGGATTTTCTTTATGTATGTTACCCGATTACTCAAAGACCGCTGGAGCGATTTGAAAAGTTATTTTTGTTTGAATGGGTATACTTTCTAGTTGCTCCTATTTTCAGCACATCAAGATCTGATGGTGGGATCTTGGAGAAGCGAGGGAACTCCTCAAATATTATAGGAATACATATAGCGATTTTAGTAAATTAATAGTGACAAGTCTAGCTTTTGCATAGAAAAAGTATATCATTCGGTGAGGTGGACCTGATAATGAAGACCACAGATGGCCACCGGAACTCCTCAATACCTATTTCAAGGGTGGCGATAAGATATCTTGATTAAGATAGTTGAGCGACTATGACGAAGCACATTGAAATGGTTCAAATATATGCCTTTCCCGCGGCGTTGCTTGTTTCTTATTAATTGAGATGTGGGACGACATCACTTCAGAGTATAAAAAAGTCGCTTCCCGCTGTCTGTCTGTCCCTATGTATGCTTAAATCTTTAAAACTACGCTACGGATTTTGATACGTTTTTTTTTACTATATAGAGTGATTCAAGAGGAATGTTTATATGTATAATACTTTAACCCGGAGCGTAGAGAGGGCGAGTCGCTAGTAACAGTACCTATATTATGATCACTAAAAGGTATGAAATAAAATAAATGCTCTAAAAACAAAAAGCCGTGTTCAAAACATACACACACATACATAACATCACGCCTTCATTCCCAGAGTGGGGTAGGCAGAGCTACAGAAATACCAAGAACTTAAAAATACTTGTTTATAATTCTGTGATAACATTTTGCACAATCAAGCCAAGAAGTTTACTAGTTGTATTAGTGACAGGTTAGCCCGTCGCCTAAAAGTACAAAAAAATCAAGTAGTTACTTACTCATTTTACGTCGGTGAGGACCAAAAAACGAGCCACTCGGGGGTCTAGGAATCGAACCCGCGGACGGCGCGGTAGGCAAAGTACTTACACTACCAACTAACAAAAATTTGACATTGATGTTGATGGAATAAACCGTTAACTAAAAATAAAAGCTGATTTGAACTGACCTACTCCAAAATCAAAAGTTCCACATCATAAATCTCTCGCAGCAACATTCATCTCAAGTGGTGATATAAGTGCTCCCGATTTATTTATTTTTCGGTCACAGCGAGATTTAGGTCAGCCACCCCATTATTTACTGGAAGGAATTCGTAACGCGATGTTTTGTAACAACTGACTCATCCAGGTATTGCGTGCTGTGAGTTGGATTAATGCTGAGTTTATTTGGCAACGAACCGGACGTAAAGTGATATGATCGGTGACGTATACAGTTATTGAGATAATCTTAAAGATAAGCTTACCGGAAGCGACGCCGATTACAAGATATAGTGTAATCTATGTCTACAGCGTGTGTCTTCCAAACGAACATATATTTTAAGGGCTGAACGTATAAGCCCTAATAAACATATTTAAAATACATTTTGTTAAAAAAACGTACATTGACGGAACTTGATTTTTTAATCTATTAGTATCTGTTAGTAAAACACGTAAAAATCAGGGTTCGCAAACTGTAAGCGAAATTCATTGAAGTGCTAGGGTTGACTTCTAGTATGATCGAATAAATAAATATGTTTTTTAGGAATGTGTTTATACTTACTTATGAAAGCACTTGTTATTATTATGGTATTAAATTGCCCTTATAAGTGTTCATACTTTATCTATAATGTTAAACTAAAAAATAATATTTCAGTTTTACAATCAATTATATATTATAATTTCAGAAAATTGCAGAGGTGATTGATTGTATTCGCGCCCAAGCCCATCGCCTAACAGTACTACAAGTTTTTATTTCCTCAGCCGCCTCTTACGACATCCACGGGAAGACATGGAGTTAAAATTATGTAATAGTTAAGATGTGTCATATATATATAGCGACAATGACGTGTAAAATTATGTTATTTTGTCAATAAATGTCTCATTCTCATTCAGTAGTTCCAGAGATTAGCGCGCTCAAGCAAACACAAACAAATTCTTCAGCTTTATATATTAGTAAAGATTCTCATTCAAATTCCCATCCCTGCACATCGAGTCACTCACCAAGTATTGCAGTCGTCGGTCCTTGTCTGGCCCGGCATGAACAGCTCCCCGCGGAACTGGCAGGGCTGGATGATGAATCCTGGGTCTGCGGTCTGGTTGCGGCAGACTGGCAGGTAATCGGGGCAGCAGTCGTCGTGGGTGCGGTTCAGGTCGCAGAACTCGTCGCAGTAGCACAGGGTGTCTGAGGGGAAGGAAAATAAAGGTGTTATTAAGTGGGTAAATTAGAGCGAGGCGACTAGCGACTCGTGATCGTAACGTACCAAGCTCAAACCCCCTGGGTCAACATGTACTAATGAGTTTTTCTAATTTAAGAGGATTGTGTAGCGATGCCTAAATCGCGTAGCCGTCAAAAATAATCCATACAAATTTAGCTCCGGGCAATAACGTTTCTCAACCCCTAAATCTAATCGGATTTCCACGATTTTTGTATATGTTGTAGATATTATGAAAAACTAGGATTGTACGTTTCCGCTTTTGTTTTTATTTTCTTCTTTCCAATAAATATTTTCTTGGAAAGGAAAACGTACAAATATATTTTTCAATTTCGTGTCAAAAAGCTGGCACAGAATAGAGAAAAGTGAAAACTGGCTCTTGAATTTAATGATGATGAAACTTCTTGGCCTTATTGTGCAAAATGTGGTTACAGAATTATAAACAAGTCTTTTTAGAGTTGTAGGTATTTCTGTAGCTCTGCTTACCCGACTGTGGGAATGAAGGCGTGATGTTAAGTACAAATGTATGTGAAGTGGGTCAATCATCTTCTCTTTACACTTTTGCCATGGTCACTCTTTAAAATTACAATTTTCAAGTATAAAATCCACCAAGCCCATTTGTAATGGGTTTGCTTTCAAACAAATTTAGCAATATTATTCCATTTTTCTAAGAAATTCAATAACTGTGGTCTCTTAGCTTACGGGACAGAGCAACAACAACAAAAAGTTGATCCACCCAAGTGACCTTCATGAGATAGCCGTTTATTTTAACGTCAGTTTATTTATACGGTCCTTATCCTCGCAATACCCTATGCCTATTTTAGTAAAATTGTAAATGCAACCTTGTTGAAAAATAATAGGGTGCCTTTTATATTTGGCATAATGTCCCAAACCTGGGGACTCAGGAGGTTAGAGCTGCCCCACAATGGGTTACCCACTTTTTTATAGCATGGAGAAGCCAAACGACCACACAAACCACCTGATGGTAAGTGGAATCTGTGACCAATAAATACATTTCATTCTCAAGACCACAATCTTAAGATTGCAAATACGTTTTAAATCAGATCAGAGGTTTACTGTAAGCAAAATAAATAACAGAGTTAACTTTTGCATTTATTTTATAAAGTATAGATGGATGATTGTGGCTTAAGAAGTAACTCTTATTTTAATCTGAGCTTACGATCTGTAAACACCAAACAAAAGGCATAAAGTAGCGCGACATTGGGTCTTTAGCGTATTTTGACCCATGTGATCATCAGATCGAGATGAAAAGTTGTTCACGTATTTATAAAATTACGAGTTAAAAACTTGTTGACCTTTCAACTTGTCACGAGTAACCTACAAACGGGAGTCATATAAGTGCAAAGGTGTAACATCACTTGGTTGTTGTCTTCCAAGTACGACCAAAGTAGGCACGTGCTACCCCTCTCAACAAACGTATCATTACGCAGAATTTTCATTTTATCAAAGGCATTTCTCGCTGTAAGAGATTTTTACAAGCTCTTATTTAACTTGCTTCGTTCGTATCTAAGTATGTAAGTTGTCCGTCAAAATTTACAAGGAAATTTTGAACCACTTCCCGGGTACCGATTGAGCTGAAATTTGGCATACTTATGTAAACCCGATGACAATGCAATAATATGGCACCATCGAGCTGATATGGTGGAGACGGAACGTGGCCTTAGAAACTCCTAAATTACACATGATAAACCCTTCGTGCTAGGGCTCGTTAGAATTGTCTTGAAAAGCAGATGATGACTATGCCAAAAAAAGTACGGTCGGCAGCAAAATCTTGTCTCAAAAATGATTTGCTTTTGGTTAGGTATTTTTTGGTAGTGAGAAGTCTAACAGCAGGAAATAGTTTGATGAAATTAATAATAAAGTGAAATTCGATGAAATGATAGGTTACCCATGTGCAGTCGTATAGATTGTGCGCAGCGAAAGGTCTAGTTGCGCTCGCCACTATGTATTGCCCGGCCGGTAAATCCTGTCACCTATCATTCCAGTACAAATTACAACCTCAAACCCAAGAATTGATTATAAATAGACCCCGTTATAGGAGGTGCAATTTGGTAGGTGTACGTTCTCAGGCATGGATAGAAATATTTATGATGTTGATAAATCTACAAGATTTTATAGTGTTGTAGAAGGCTTCATAAAGGCTACATAAAGTGCACCTAATTATCACATGCCATGGTTACCGATCTGAAACACTAAAAATATTTGCCCGTTACGTTTGTCTGAATTTTCATAAGTTTCCATAACGTTTTTTACTGAAACCGTTCAACTTTCTTACATTGTATAAAACAAAACTAACCTAACCTACAGGTTCTGAAGGTACCTTCTCCTTAAACATTTTGAAAAGCTCAGAAAAATAAATTCTAACTTATGGAAAGGACAAACGAAACAGTGTTTCTGATAGGTAACCCATGTCATCAAGCTTCATCAAATTGTTGACTGGTCATTCAGCGGTCTTACCCAGGATCCTGTGTGCGCAGGAGTCGCGGCGGTCGCGGCAGCACTCGTTGTTGATCCCGCAGTAGGGCCCTGGGGGCAGGTCGGGCCCCGTGTAGGCTGCGGCGGCGCTGAGGCACGCCAGCACCAGTATGTACCTGCGGAGATAAAAAAGTTAGTGTTAGAAATAATGTCTTCGTGGTCCCACTGAATGGTTCCAACGAAACACCAGCAATAGCTGCTAGCATAACGCTGAGTTGGAACCATTTCGTGATAACAGTTTTGTTTGTTTGTTTGTCATGAAAAAATGTTATTTCTTTCTTTTTGACGACATGTTGGCGTTGGTAGTGATTCCACCCTGCCTACGAACCTAGGGGTCCCGAATTCAAATCCCGGTAACGGCAGATATTTGTGAGTTGACGCGTTCCTGTGTTTTTGGTGCTTTCTATATATTTAAATTTGTATTTGTCTATATAAGTTTGTTTATTTTTGTCTAGTACCCATAGTACTAGCCTAGAGCTTAGTTTGGGATTAGGTCAATGTCGCGTGACATTGTCGCGTGATTTTTATTTGCCCCGTGATATGTTCTTTCTTACAGAATTCATATTTTATTCAATCCCTGACGCAGAAAGACGGGTGCTATTAGTTTAACATGTGTAGCTGTGTGTCTGTCTGTCGTATCGTAACTCCTCAACAAATGGATTTTGACGTATTTTTTTTTAAGCAACCCATATTTAACCGGGATAGTTCTTAGCTTAGTGTTATCGAAAAATTGGACCCTGAGGACCCTGAAGGAAAACGGAATCCATATTGGATGACATAATATAGTTTTTTCCAAAATTAAGCAGAAAGAGAATTATTGCGTGAACTATGGAAAGCTGCACTTTTTGTCAAAATAAAAATTAATAGAAATAGTAGATGTTTTTACTGAATAAACAACTTTTAACTTTTTTTTAAGTGGAAAGAAAGAGTGATGTCGAATTTATTGATGACAATACATTATAAAACCACACGACACGTAATAAAACTTACGCTTTTTGTGTAGTTCGGTAAATAAACCTCTATGCAGAGCTTTTTCGTCATCGTCGATTTTTCAAATTTTAATTTTAAAACGGGAACAAGTAGAAAAACAAATTCTACGCGTACAAAGTCCGAGGCATTTTAGTAGTTTATAAACTGGCATCACTCACTCTTAGCAAGCTAAACTGGATATTAGCGGGCTTATAAAAGTAGCTCAGTGGCTTAAAGCCGGGTATTAGCGGTACAATTACTGCGCCCGCGCCGTTCGGCTTTGTCTTAGATGTAAGATACAAACCCGCTTGAATGGTTCCGCTCTATTCAAGTGTAAAAGGCAGTATTAGATTATGAAGTTCATATGCGCATACGGCCTTTTGGCTTTGTTCGGCAACTGAATCGTGCAGATATACCTAACGGTAATGAACAGAAAGCGCCTTATCTACGATAGAGCAAGAGTTAGCTCGGGTTGTCGCTATCCGAGACACACTAGCGCAAGCGCAGAAGCGTCACTTTGATCAACCAATGTTTTTTTTAAATTAGGATTCGCCATGTCCGACCGTCCGTCCGTCCGTACGCAGTCTAGCGCAGAGAGTCTTAGTACTAGAACGCTGTAATTTGGCATGAATATACAAATTAGTGACGCCGACAAAGTGGTAGAATAAAATTTTGGATTTTTTTTTTGTGTATCTCCCCTACACGTAACGTGGGGATTTTTTTTCTCGACTACTCCATAGTGTGGGATATCGTTGGATAGGTCGCTCAAAAATTACGGGACGTAAAAACAATTTTTTGATTAACGAATCCGTTTAGGACATTAAGCTGTAAAGCGCTAATTTTTGTTAGACTCAAGTGTCCCTAGGTACAGTTAAAACTACAAATACTAAAAATCTTGGATGAAAGCGTATATAACGAATTTAAAAGGAAAACTATCACGACTAAGTAGACATCATTGGTTCTTGAGATACAGGCGATTAAAGTAAAACCTACTAAAATCATCTAAGATGGCACCAAATGAATTTTAATACAAAATTAGTTATTACTTGTTGAATTTTATGTTTGTAGTACTCAATGGTTTCAGAACCCTACACTGAGCATGATCCGACAAGCTCTTGCCCGGTTTTTAACTCATGTCTTCCCGTGGTTGTCGTAAGGCTTGTAGTACTGTTAGGCGATGGGCTTACAACCTGTCACTTGTAATCATCTTAGCCTGTTTTTGCAAAATTATCAAGAAGTCTTATTAGAGTTGTTGGTATTTCTGTAGCTCTGCCTACCCCACTCTGGGAATGAAGGCGTGGTGGTAGTGTTATGTTATGTATGTAAGTATGTATGTAATTTTTTAACTTAATTGATGAATTTAAGTTGGAATTTATGATTTAAATCTATACTAACATTATATTATAAATTTGAAAGTAACTCAGTTTGTCTGTTTGTTACACTTTCACGGATAAACCGTTGAACCATCTTAATGAGATGAAAATTGGTATGGAGATAGTTGGAGTCGCGGGGGAGGACATAGAGGGTACTTTTACCCAAAAACATTGGATGGTTCCCAAGGGAATGTCGATATACGTGTTTTGCGTGAGTTCCTTTCACATTAATAATATTAGTAAAGATAATAATAACGTTACAGCGCAAAAATAACGATATAATCATAAATTTTATCGAAAAATAGCGCTATATGAAGGTCTGCCGCTGAAAGAAGTGTTGCATCTGTTTTAATGCATAGTCTGAGAAACAGTAGTGCATCGACCCACTTCCTAGCTGATAAGCAAACAAAGGTATTCCGATTTGCGATAGCCATTCACTTTTATTTAATTTGTTAATTTGACAACGGGTTTTAAAATATAATACCTGTCTACATATTAATTTAATTGTAATTTTTTTATGATTGCTGCAACGTCGGTATTCTCTTCCAAAACATCATTATTCGCTTCGTTTTAGATTTTCTGAGGCTCTTAGTCCTATGAAAATTTGCAATCACAAGACTATAATCCTAAGACTGCAATCCTACGACTTCAAACGCGCTGGCAATTTTTTTTTATTTATGAATACTAGTGAACAGTTTTAGTTTTGTTTGCCAAAACACATTAAATATTAGCTGGGTCATACAGATTTAGGTTAGCGTCTTTCCTGTGGACACGCCGTAAGTTAACGTTTTTAAAGTCTAATTTTCCGGCTAAGCCCATTCCCGCAAAAACTGCGTCCGGACTACTTTAGACCTATCATATAAAAAAAAAACTTATATGCACACAAGCTTAACCGTTGACCACAGGAAAGACAACTTTTGTTTTTAAGAGTGTGTATGACCCAGATACAACAAAGATGAAAAAAAATAGTAATGCATTAAAATAAATAGACTAAGTTAGATTCGATTACAGCTTCCTTACGAATGACTTTTTGGGTATTGATTTACTATCATGCCTTTTTTATCTGGTAGCGAATCGTGACAAGAATCGATGAAAAAATGTCAAATGATTTGTTCCAAAAGAATCCGATGTCATAATATTTTCCCTTAGCAGAACCCAGGCCCACTAGCTTTGCAGGCAGGCAGCACCCACACAGCTGATCGCTTCATCAAAAGGATGAGTTAATGAGTCCATTTAATCTGTTAGCGGCCTATGTGTGAATTGGGCCAATTAATGGTATAATAGCCACAATATAGCATAAAAGGCTCATTATTCATTGTCCTTGTCAAATAAATGGGATCAGTGAGTCAAATCCTGCGCAGTATTGTTGGCTATAAAGTTTATTGTCCACCGGCGAGGAGAGACGAGGCGAGGTAAATAACATCTTATATGACGACAGGCTGGCTGGGTTCATTTCCCGGTAAGGGCAGATATTTGTGTGATGGGCACTAGTATTCCTGAGTCTTGGATGTTTTCTATGTATTTAAGTATATATTTCTCTATATAAGTAAGTATATCGTTGTCTAGTACCCATAGTACAAGCTTAGGTAGTGCTTAGTTTGGGACTAGTTCAATTCTGACATTGTCCTGTGATATTTATTATTTAGCCATACAAATCTCTGCCCTCATAAGCCAATAGGTGGTATCTCAAATTCAATAGCCAAATTCTCGTCTTTTTATCGTTACAAATCTAGAAAAATTGTGTATCCGTTTGGGGGTACGATGTACGATGCCACGGACAGACAGACATATAGACAGATACGCACGTTTAAGTTAAACACGGGCCTCTTTTTTGTAGAGGTTAGAAATCTACACTAATATTGTAAAATGTGAATTTAAAAGCAACTCTCTGACTGTCGGTTTGTTTGTCTGTTTGTACCTTTTTATCACCTACTTAGTGTTTAACATAACAAAACAATCACGCTTTGGCGTAAGGCATAAGTTTAGCGGACATTTGGAGCAGTGTACTTGTTTGCCCATTGTTACATAACTTACATCTCCCTTTTGGAATTGGGAAATGTCCATACTGATCGAGCCTCACGGAAAGCTTTAACGGATACACCGTTGAACCGATTTAGATGAAATTTGGTACGGTTATAGTTTCAGTACTTTTCAACCGAAAATGTGTATGCTTCCTAAAAGAATAGCGATAAATGACTACGCCGACGGAGTCGCGGGAAACAGCTAGTCACGAATAAATATGAAGTGACATTAGTTTCGTCATTGTAGTTTCTCGACGGACTTTGTCCAAAAGAAATAAATCAGTTGCTCTCCAATGTCGCATAAATTCTTTTATGCGGACCTTTTATAAAATAAGTGCCGAGTTGAAGAACTATGTATTAAAATCTGACTCCTTGTGGAGCTATCAGCACTCAACTTACTGCGGCGTCAAGTTTCAAAGTTAAAACAAAACGCTCAACAATAAATCAATTGAGTAGTTAAAGCCCTTAACAAACTTAAATTTATAGCGCCATAGAAATACAACCACATTAAACAGCCACGTCTAAAAACTTATCATCACTTTTATGTCCAGCGATTAAGACCCCAATTTGGATAACATCAGCGTTTTTAACGAAACATCGTAAAGTTGTATCACATGTGTGGATTTCATTGGAGAATTATTAGCATAATGTGATACGAGACCAAACCTTTTGTCGAATGTCATTGAACTGTCAGTAAGGCAACCTCGACCTTGAAGCGTTACGGCTAAAGTTACTTTTTATTCAAAAGACAAATTTTGTTTGTGACTAGAATTACGGCCTCCGATTATGTAGTTTTGTTTTACATTTGGCTACAAAACTTATGTATGAATTACAATGAAGTGAAATATAATGTGTTATCGTCGCCCACTTATACTAGATAGATTCAAAGACACAGATGGATTTCTGGGACACTGTGGGACTATGTCAAGTTGACGCAATAAGTTAAATCGTTAAAAGTTTCTTACTTTGATTGATTGCTGCACTTTGACATAGTCTCATAGTGGTCTAGGATTCACTCGGTAGGCGTTTTCTTTAAGTTTTTCTTATGTTATTTCACTATATCGTCACTAATTTGAAAAACTTAGTTTCTCATATTTCGTGATGTACGTTTTTAAACCTATTTATCTTTACATTAAAGTTTAATTTCGTAGGTCACGAAATATGAGATTCGCGGTTTTTTCAAAATAGTGACGATATTTTTAAATTAATATTAAATTTTTGCTATGTAATCCTATTAATTCTTAGTCGTTTATATAGGTAGCTTATTTCTACATACGTTATACATAACATCACGCCTTCATTCCCAGAGTGGGGTAGGCAGAGCTACAGAAATACCAACAACTCTAAAAAGATTTCTTGCTAATTCTGTAACCACATTTTGCACTAACAGGCTAAGATGTTTACTAGTATATTAGTGACAGGTTGCAAGCCTATCGCCTACTATAAGCTTATTTTTCTATACTAATGTATTTTATAAAGTGAAAGTAACAGTATCTGTCTGTCTGTTTGACGCTTTCACTGATAAACCGCTGAACCGATTTTGATGAATTTTGGAGCTACATTGACTCCCGGGGAAGGACTATGGTAAATTTTATCCCAAAAAATTGGACAGTTCCTGAGGGTATAGCGATAAACGAGCTCTAACCGGACGGAGTTGCGAGAAATAGGTAGGTGTTATATAATGTTATATAGAAGCTCAATCTCTGCTCGCTATAAAGATAACGCCGGAGTGGGCTGGTGGCTGTTTGTTTGGAATCGGAAGCTGTTAACACCGCATAACATTGAGTTGTTTATTCAAACTATTCGCACCGCTACGATGCGTAGGGGAGAGTGGGGCTAAAAGTGCCAATTTTCATAAAGCACAACATTTTGCTATGAAAATAGTATACTTACCTACATATTATGTGGCTTACACACACATCAAAAAAATGATGATATTATTTTTTACATCGTTAAACAGTTTTCTTATATAATATTTTTTTTATGAGATCGATCGGAACGGAATAACTAACCCCACTATGGGGATGGTTTTTCCATCTTTTTGAAATACAAACTTATCCTTCAAAAATTAAATCCCAGTTCACACACGCTAAAGGAGTATTTTGTAGTTCGTCAAAATATGTGCTTATTTTGTGTGCACTATCAACTCAGTTAACAAAAAAAACAAATGAAAAAAGGTATTATTTCGTGGGGTTCGTTGTTCCATCGATTTTGTTTTTTTTCATACTACTCTACCATAATGGAAGCAACTTAAACGGCTCCTGCGACGGCATAATTTCATAACGTTTCGCGACAAACATCATACGAATTGCTCCGTTATTTACTTGCATCTCTTTTTTTCTTGACGACACGCTAGCCTAGTTGGGAGTGACCCTGCCTTCGAAGCTAGGGGTCCTGGGCTCAAATCCCGGTAAGGGCAGATATTTGTGTGATGAGCACGAGTATTTGTTCCTGAGTCTTGGATGTTTTCTGTGTATTTAAGTATATATTTATCTATATAAGTAAGTTTATCTTTGTCTAGTACCCATAGCACAAGCCTAGAGCTTAGTTTGGGACTAGGTCAATTTGTGTGACAATACAATACAATACAATACAATACAAATACTCTTTATTGAACACCAAAAATTAAAAAAAATAAAGCAGAACATGGAACAGTACATTTAAATCAACCAATCAAATCAATCATCTTTGGTGACATTGTCCCGTGATATTATTATTATTATTATTATCTCTATTATCATCGGAACAACTTACCCCCGCCACTTTCAGCCCCGCTCTCCCCTATTTGTGATATTCTTAGTGAATTATTTCCAGTATGGTAGACTAGTGCTAGTTTTGACGTATTCTCAAGGGACTATCTGTTGGAGGACACATACACACGTTAAAGTAGATAGTTCTGCGTGCCGTGACCAGGATCTCAGTAACCATAACGTATTTTTGGATATATATTATTAAACTTGATATTTTCTTAACACTGTTAAACATGAAAACACCACCGAGATAGTCCCGTATTATCTCAGTGGCTTACGTTAATTCCATGCATTTTTCAATCGAAACATAATCGCTAACGATTGTCGAATGCAACTTGTCTAGCCCCACTGTATAGACCGTTCGACATTCTATATTTGAAATTTGACGTAACAACGTATAAGCTTCTACTTTTCTACACAAGTACATACATCAGGTCCTTTACTTCAGTTTTTCATACACGTCTAGAGCTTAGTCTGGGACTGGGTCAATTAGTGTGATTGTCCCCTGTTATTATTTTATTTATCTACAGCCCGAGAGGAATTCTGCCCTGCAAAAACAAATCGCAGTATCTCAGACAAAACTCCTGTAGCAAATACTACCTTATTACTAACGTGATAGGATTGAATATGCTTTGGCTATTGAATTGGAGATACTGCCTATTGGCTTATGAGGGCAGAGTTTTTGTAAGTGGGAATTTGAATCTACCAGCAAGGAAATAAAGTTCACCTTTGCTCTTAAATTTCATTGTTTACTTTAAAACAAATAAAAATTAACTTTATACTTATTGTAATAAAGTTCAAACTACATTGCCATGATTATGAATATGCTATGGAACTCACGAGTTTAAGCTTTTTATGCCTTAATTCTCTGATAAACGTTAATGGATTCAAAATTCGTCATAGCACCGTAAGTTTAGTTGACGACACGCTGGCGTTGGTAGAGCCCTTGGCTTCGAAGCTAGCTATCCTGCGTTTATATCCGGGTAAGGGCAGATATTTGTGCGTGTATTTTATTCATGAGTCTTGGATGATTTGTATGTATTTCTCTTTCGGCGTCTCTGGCGACCACCGGCAAGGCTTCTTTTTTGCTCAACGACTGAGTATTGCAGTGCAACGGGGTAATGCTGTGAGCGTCACCGGCATGATGCCGAAAGTGGATGCAATGGAGGGTTTTATTTTATAAGTTACATACATACATACTATCACACCTTCATTCCCAGAGTGGGGTAGGCAGAGCTACAGAAATACCAACAACTACAAAAAGAGTTGTTGGTAATTCTGTAACCACATTTTGCACAAACAGGCTAAGATGTTTACCAGTGTATTAGTGACAGGTTGCAAGCCCATCGCCTAACATACTACAAGCCCTCATTTCCTTAGTCGCCTCTTACGACATCCACGGGAAGACATGGAGTGGCACTATTCTAACCCGGCAACCACACGGGCAAGTTTATAAGTTAGTTTTTATTAAATAGTAATTAGTTACATTTCTTTATATAAGTATGTTTATCGTCGCCTAGTACCAACAAGCCAAGAGTTTAGTTTGGGACGAGGTCAATTTGTGGGACATTGTTTTGTGATATTTATTTATTTAAGTATACGCCAATCTCTACATAAACGACCACACAGCGGCGTGCGCGGGTCGGGCGCGGGTCCTTTCAATGAACACGACCCGTCTCGCGCCTGCATTCAGTGTTTTGCGCATGCGCTCCTGTGTCTTATTACATCGACGAAGACACAACAGGCCCCAAGGTCGAGGCTCGTCTTATCACCGGATTCGGATGACGATACCAAGAATCCACTGTGACAATATATTTTACGATGTCACTTTGGTAACTTCGTGTCACAGAATACGAGTGTACCTACATATTATACACACACACACACATAAAGTCACGCCTTTATTCCCAGAGTGGGGTAGGCAGAGCTACAGAATTACCAACAACTCTAAAAAACTTGTTGATAATTTTGTAACCACATTTTGCACAATCAGGCTAAAATGTTTACCAGTGTATTAGTGACAGGTTGCAAGCCCATCGCCTAACAGTACTAAAAGCCCTTATTCCCTGAGTCGCCTCTTACGACATCCACGGGAAGACATGGAGTGGCACTATTCTAACCTGGCAACCACACGAAAACATATTATATCTAATAAGAATTTAAGCTTTTTTGCCAATTTCAGGGGATAGAAGACATGAGTTGAGAGAACTCGGTTTTTTTGGGTTCCGTAGACAAACTAGGACACACACCCCGATTTCACCATTGAATTCGTCATAGGATCGTACTGCCCTCCTAAGCAAAAAAGCAGTATCTCAGATTTAATGGCCAAAGCAGATTCAACCCTAAACCGTTAGTAATAAGGTTAAATTTGCTACAGAAGTTTTGTCTCAGATACTGCATTTTATGTTAGCAGGGCAGCGTAGCTAGCGGTATCGTACCGTATCGGTAGCGTATCGAAGCTAGAGGTCCCGGGTTCAAATCCAAGTAAAAGCAGATATTTGTGTGATGAACACGAGTATTTGTTCCTGAGTCTTGGCTGTTTTCTATGTATTTAAGTATATATTTCTCTATATTATTTAGTTTATCGTTGTCTAGTACTCATAGTACAAGCCTAGAGCTTAGTTTGGGACTAGGTCGATTTGTGTGTCATTTTCCCGTGCCATTTTTTTATAGTTTCGCCATGTCTGTCCGTCCTTCTCTTAGTACCAGAAAGCAGTTATTTCTTCAAAAACATTGTGTAAACTTATGCTAATTTTTTTGACAGTTAAGTGTCAGGCCTCGCGGCAGGCAACACAACGACAAAAAGTAAATAAAACCAATAAACAACAATACAACTATTTCTAAAAGAACAAACCAATGCAACCGATTGGGACATCGATATAAGTATAGAGCAGGATTCGGGTTCAGGAAGTAAGTAATAAACATTTGGTGACCTAAAGGCGGGTTATACAACGACAAAAAAGTAAATAGAACAAAAAAAAACGATGAAAAAACAACAATACAACTATTTCTAAAAGAACAAACCAATGCAACCGATTGGGCCATCGATAGAAGTATAGAGCAGGATTCAGGTTAAGGAAGTAATAAACATTTGGTGACCTAAAAGCGGGCTATACAACGACCAAAAAATTAAATAAACCAAAAAAAAAACACAATTAAAAAAAACAACTTCGCAAGTATTTCTAAAAGAACAAACCAATGCAACCGATTGGGACATCGACAGAAGTTTAGGGCAGGATTAATGTTAAGGGAGTAATAAAAAACGCCTACGTGGTAACAATTTTAAAAAGATGATCTCTTATTTCCGCCGTGTGGACATGAATATCGTCTCTTTACTTTGTCAACCTCTTATCTGATCGAATAGTTTGATAGAAAAGTATTGTTTATCGTCCTTAAAACATGAGTGCTTTTCCTACTCGGCTTCGGCCGTCGGCTTCTTAGGTGAAACTATTGTGGTCGCCGACTTCAGTTGAAATAACCTATTAGGTAGGTGCCTACAATTTTAAAAGAAGTTATTTTTTGCATATTTGAAGGCGGTTTATTGTTTTTTAAAACTTTTATTTTAGTGATCATAAAACGAGGTTCCGTAGTCCCACTTATTAGTTGATATTAAACTTTAAGTTCCAAGCACGCCGCAAGCAACGCCGCCGGAAAGTCATAGTCATATTTCAACAAGTAAATATTCTTCGTTGTAGTCGCTCAACTATCTTAATCGAGATATCTTATCGCCACCCTTGAAACAGGTACAGTCAAGGTCATAAATATGTATACACTTTAGTACCTTGTCACTTTAATCGCTGGACAATTTCATATGGCAGTTGAAACATGACGTTAAATAGACAAGGTACTAAAGTGTATACATATTTATAACCTTGACTGTACCGTTGAGGAGTTCCGATAGCTATATCTGGTCTTCATCATCAGTTCCACTTCCGAAGTTATACTTTATGAATGCAAATGCTAGACTTGTTACTAAAAATACTAAAATCGCTATATGTTTGCCTACAATATTTGAAGAGTTCCCTCAATTCCTCACTGATCCCATCATCAGATTCAGATTTGGTAACAATGGGACCACCTCGGAAGTATACTCTATCAAACCAAAAAACAATTTCAAAATCGGCCCACCAATGACGGAGTAATCGGTGAACATATATAAAAACTTTTTTTTTTACATACAATGGAACGTATATCCTCCTCGGTCGGTTAAGTGGGTTTTAAAAGATCTGAAACAGTATCGTCCGTTAGTAGCACCTAGCAACTTAATTATTTTTTATCTTAGCAATTCTATATTTGTTTTTTGGACCGTTATGCGCGGGCGCCTGTGTTAAAACACTTTATCCTGTTATGTTGAAAAAATAATGAGATTCTTTCCGTCGGGTTCGGTAGAAAAATAAGTCTAACAAAAAGCAAGTTTTTAAAAGCCGACCTGCGTGTTGATAATATCGTCTATACATATTAAATACATACACATACATACATAACATCACGCCTTCATTCCTAGAGTGGGGTAGGCAGAGCTACAGAAATACCAACAACTCTAAACAGACTTGTTGATAATTCTGTAACCACATTTTGCACAATCAGGGCAAGAAGTTTACTAGTGTATTAGTGACAGGTTGCAAGCTCATCACCTAACAATACTACAAGCCCTTATTCCCTGAGTCGCCTCTTACGACATCCACGGGAAGACATGGAGTGGCACTATTCTAACCCGGCAACCACACGGGCGCACATTAAATTAAACATTATTAATATTAAATTAAAATTAATAATTAAAAAATATTTTATTGCCAAGAAGTTTAAATACAAATTAGTTACTCTTAATATATTTTTGTGCCGCTGTATTGTTTTTGTTTTAATGTAAGTACCCAGGGACACGTTTGCGACGTTAAGACGAATCTAACGACACGTTGGCCAAGTTGGAAGTGACCCTGCCTCTGAAGCTAGTGGTCCTGGGTTCAAATCCCGGTAAGGGCAGATAGATTTGTTCCTGAATCTTGGATATTTTCTATGTATTTAAGTATTTCTCTACATAAGTATGTTTATCGCGTTGTCTAGTACCCATAGTACAAGCCTAGAGCTAAATTGGGACTAGATCAATTTGTGTGAGATTGTCACCTGATATTACTTATTATTTAACTCGCTTGTTGAAATTGGTCCATCGGCTGGATGCCTCTACGAGGGAACATAGAGTCGGACATACATACAGGTCAAACACATAACCCTCCTTTTGGGCATTGCCGTAGTCGGGTAGTAAAAGGGTATATACCATACTAGTCTCGATCTAAATCTAACCCAGATATTTATTAAACGCCTGCGGAACCCTAAAATGGGAGAAAAAACTAATTAGTGCAACAAGCAAATGTAGTTCGTTGAACGAATTTACATTTAAAAAACATTTTTAAGAACGAGTTTAAAACGGTGTTTATTTTGAAAGAAAACAGTTTATACCTTGACTCTATACCTACTACGTTTTAGGTTATCATACGAAAGTAATAAGATTTTTTTTAATTGAATGGTCATAAAATAACTATTCAATAGATTAAAATTCCCTATAGCAACCCCTTCTTTAGCACCTAAAGAGTATGTATGTATGTATGTAAACTCTTTATTACAACACTAAATTAATGTACAAAGGCGAACTTATCCCTAAATGGGATCTCTTCCAGCTAACCCTGAAGCAAATGAGTAAGGACAATGCATGGGGTTGGACACATACAAGTTTGCACAAAAAGTAAAAATAAATGATAATACTTATAAATAAATAAATAATTTTTAAACAAATTAGCAAGTACACAAACTAATATAAACGTACATGTATAATACACACATATATACATATATACATACATATATATATATATATATATATATACCTACATAAATATATAAATAACAACTCTAGTCATTATAGGAACCTGACTTCACGACTCATTCAGCCACAAGGTTTTTAAATTCCTCTTTAGAGAGACTACAGAAGGGGACTGCCTTAAGGACAACGGAAGTTCATTTTACAGTTGGACACCACGGACTGTGAAGGATTTGGCATAGATACGTGTTTTATTAGACGGAACCGCAAGGGAAAGATTGGCGCTGGAACGCAGGCGATGACCGCTGCCGCAGGCCAGATAGTTGAATCTTTCAGAAAGATAGGGAAGGGAAGAAGGAAGGAAGAGGACATTGAAAAGGAGAGGAGAGAGGAGAATTTTGGGGAGGAGGATTTAAATAGTCTTACCGTATTTTATAAAATCAAAATAAAAACCATCCCGAATACCCTAGCTTTAATTTTTAAAAAAAACAGACCATCCGTTTGGGAGTTACAATGCCACAAATACACTCATACACAGACACACACATACAAACGTTAAATTCACAATATCCCTTTTTTATCGGGATTAATAACCAACCATAGCATATCTGTTATGTTACAAATAGCGAAAGATTAATTGAATTATTTTATATGTATAATTATTTTCATAAAGCTACTCTAATTGCTCATTGTTTCAATTATAGCTATAAGTAAGTTCACAGACTAAAAACAAGTATACCTACATTAAAAATCAACAGGGGCTCTTGATATCCGTAATTAGAATTTTGTCTATTGCTGTCCGTTGTGCTCTCGATGCGTATCTAATTTTCAAAAGTAACGGGGAAATCCGAAGTTCAAATTACAGATTTCAAAGTAAAGCCACTGTATCAGGACTATAGGTGCCAATAACAGTTACCTTTGGTGCCAATGAAATAAAATAAAATTAAATATTATTAAGTGCCTACTTGATATAGGCACTATATAGTATACATACATGTATTAACAGTTGACACAAAGTGTTAAAATATATTTTGGAAATAAATATTCTTCTTTTTTTATTAATGGCGGTCAACCGTGATATTCCGCAGTGATTTCGCCAATGACAATGAGTAAACAGAATAAATCAAAAGTAAAAGCCGGACATCTTTCAATCGGCCATCTTCCCTCCGTAAAGGTTACCCGAGGCCGAAAAAGAACTTCGTTTTTGAAAATAGCACCAGAGAGGCTAGACAAGATGCGTTCGCTATCTAGCGATTCGATTCGTTTTGTTTTTAAACCAATCGCATCACTGGTAGATCACGTCATTCGAAAAGTCAGTGATCTACCAGTGATGCGATTGGTTTAAAACCAAACGAGTCAAATCGCTAGTTCTGGGCGTTTTCCAAAAAAAAGTGAACATCGTTAAGGACAAAATTAAGAAAATTTAACTTTTTCCATTTTGTCCCGAAAATTAACGTATCTAAATGTATGGCTAATTTTCGTGACGAAATGGAAAAACTTAAATTTTCTTAACTTCGTCCTTGGGCGTTTTACAAAAAAAAATACATCGTTAAGGACAAAAGTTAAGAAAATTTAACTTTTTCTATTTCGTCACGAAAATTAGCCATACATTTACATACGTTAATGTTTGTGACGAAATGGAAAAGATAAATTTTCTTAACTTTTGTCTTTAACGATGTACACTTTTTTTGGAAAACGCCCACCTGCTTTTTAATAGTTCCATGACTATGGCATTATACCCTACTTTCATTATATTTATATAATTATATAAATCTTCATATTTACAATAGGTCATTTTCTTAGTGTACGTAAATATACCGCAGTTATGAGCCAAGTTTTACTAATCTAATAACTTTATTGGCTTTCACGATATATTAGACCACCTATTTAGGTTCCAACATGGTCATAAATAATAAAAGCTCTCGTAACACACTGCTAATAGAATCATTCACAAATTACCGCTCTTTATCATCTAGTAAACAGTTTACTAGACCATGGTCATCCATCATCCATCCATCGACTTGAAGGTCACATCACTTAGCTTCGTACCAATTTATCGCCCAAATATTTCGCATCCCTCACACTAATTGAAAATTGGCATTATGTATTTTCAGATGCCACTTGACCGATTTAAAAAGATTTAGTGAAATGGACCGCGGCCATTTTAAATTCGAACGCGTCGTTACTTTTAAAATATGGTGGTTTAAATTACCTTCTTTCGTTTGAGGTTATAATTTATAACACTTTTTATTGTGTTAAGAAGTTAAAGCGTATGGAATTTCAAAACACGATAAAATAAATACTGAGCCATAATTTAGTTTAAAGTGTCTGATGTCTGTTTTTTACTAATATGGCATTCGTAAAGTAATACTTTATGCTTAAAGTATAAAATGTATCACACATTCGTATAATCATGCCTTCAATGCTCAAACCACCGATGAAATGGTTTACTTCATTATTTAACGCATTATCTAGGTACATGGAGAATGTGGAATTATAACCCGGAGTATCCAAAGGAAAGTCAATTATGCCTCTGCTGAACTATGCTGCCTATGAACCACTGACATTTTGTTTCTTAAATTATCCGTAATATCTGTTTCACCTTCTGCGTTTTCACCGAGCGGTCCAACGGAACACCAGCGTTGGCTTCACAGCCAGCTCATGCTGTTGGGATCGTTTCGCGACAGCTATCACTTTTCTGTTGTCTCTTTTCCTTCTTTTATGTTGTTTGATATGTGATTGTTGTGTTTTTCTTTCATTCTTTCCTTCAAAGCTGCCTGCATTTTTAGGTTTCCGTAGTGAACAAGGAACGCTTATAGTTTTGCCATGTCCGTCAGTCTGTCTGTCCGCGATCTAACTCAGAGACGCTTGGTACTACAAATTAGCAATGCATTTAAATAAAGCCGACAAAGTTGGAAACCAAAAGTATAAGGTATCATTGGATAGCTCATAAAAACATTGTATAAGTAACTAGCGACCCGCCCTCGCTTTGCTCCGGATTAAAGTATTATACATATAAACCTTCCTCTTCAATCACTCTATCTATTAAAAAAACCGCATCAAAATCCGTTGCGTAGTTTTAAAGATTTAAGCATACATAGGGATATAGGGACAGAAAAAGCGACTTTGTTTTATACTATGTAGTGATTATCAACTTTTCGATTTATTGGACCGTTTAGGAAATATTAAACGCGAAGTCTGGGACGATATGGGGGGAGTACATACATACATAACATAACGCCTTAATACCAAGAGTGGGTTATACAGAGCTACAGAAATACCAACAACTATAGAAAGACTTGTTGATAATTCTGTAACAACCTTTTGCACAAACAGGCTTAAGATGTTTACCAGTATTAGTGACAGGTTGCAAGCCCATCGCCTAACAATACTACAAGCCTTTATTCCTTTAGTCGCCCCTTACGACATCCACGGGAAGAGATGGAGTGGCAACCACTCGGGACCTTAGAGGGAGTGGTATGGAGATAACTTGAGTCCCTGGAAAGGATATAGGATTCTTTTATGTCCGTGAAAATGAAACAGTTTGCGAGGAAACACTGATTAAGTACTATTACGCCGTCGTTCTGCCCTGCTAACACAAATGGCAGTATCTAAGACAAAACTACTGAGCAAATGCAACCTTATTACGAAAGGGATAGGATTAAATCTGCTTTAGCTATTGAATTGCACATACTGCCTATTGGCTGGCCTATCGTTGTCGCTGGCAACAGGCTAGTAACGTATAAAAAATAAGCGGTTATTTTTTTGCGTTATCTGATTAATTCGTGTCTTCTAATTAAAAAGCTACAATATAATTACGATGTACCTTAACCGTTTATAAGTTATAGTTTTAATGACTGGGAGGAGTTATAATTAATCACCGAATAGAGCTACCAATTATACCATTATTATAAAATAGGGGTTCATCGAGGTGCGTGAGACATAAATAAATGGGGTGATAGAAGATATCTTCGTTTTAAAACTAATCGAAAGATGGTACTTAGGATTCCGTACCTAAAGGGTGCTAACGGAACCCTATTACTACGCCTCTGATGTCCGTCTGTCTATTCGTCATCGGGCTATAGCTCATGGTAGTTAAAATTTTCACAGAGTGTGTAAAAGATCAAGGAATAAAATTAAAATAAAGTTAAAATTTAGAGGGGGTCCATAGAAAAACCGTTAGCCGGTTTATGTTCGATCTTAATATTGCACGGTGCTACGGAACGCAGTGACGACACGTTGGCCAAGTTGGAAGTGACCCTGCCTCTGAAGCCAGCGGTCCTGGGTTTAATTCCCGGTAAGGGCAGATATTTGTGTGATGAGCGCGAATATTTGTTCCTGAGTCTTGGATGTTTCTATGTATTTCTCTATATAAGTACGTTTATCGTTGTCTAGTAGCCATAGTACAAGCTTAGTTTAGGACTAGATCAATTTGTGTGAGATTGTCCCCTGATATTTATGTTATTTAACCCTCCGTGTAGAAGTCCGACTCGCACTTGACCGGTTTTTTCTAAGTAGGCAATGAACCACTCACACTGACTTTTTGCCTTTTTTTGCTGTCAGCTGGGCCCACTGTTGCCCAAGAACGTTTTTTTTTACTACTTTCTGGCAATTATTAGGATATTTTTGAGCAGGTCTGTTCCAATGTGAAAAAGTTCGAAAACATATACCTATATGTATCATAATTATGTAAACGTGTGGTTGCCGGGTTAGAATACCACTCCATGTCTTCCCGTGGATGTCGTAAGAGGCGACTAAAGGAATAAGGGCTTGTAGTACTGTTAGGCGATGGATTTGGAACCTGTCACTAATACACTAGTAAACTTCTTGGCATTGTGCAAAGTGTGGTAACAGAATTATAAGCATGTCTTTTTAGAGTTGTAGGTATTGCTGTAGCTCTGCCTACCCCACTCTGGGAATGAAGGCATGATGTTATATATGTATATAATTAAGTAAACGTGTTTCACTATGTAATGGCGTAATATCTGAATAAAGTTATTTATATCTGAGGTGAATTCTCTACATATATTAAAAGGTCTTTAGCACGAACGAGATAAATCAAGTTTTAGTCTTAAAACTAGATGTAAGAATGATTTCCATACATCCACGTACCTGTGGTCAATAGATAAAAGCTTGTGTCCATATAAGTTATGTTCTTATAATGATAGGTCTAAAGTAGTCCTGACGGCGTTTTTGCGGGAATAGACTTAGCCAAAAAATTAGGCATTAAAAACGGTGTGTCCACAGGAAAGACCTAAATCTGTGTATGACCCGATAACGTTTAAAAAAAAAAGTAGTCAATTTGTACAATTTGTGAATATATCGTAGACATTATGAAAAACTTTCCTTTTTCTAGGTACCTAATCTACGAACTAACCACAAATTCGGATTTGATTTTGGGGTTGAGGAACGTTATCGCCCGGAGCTAAATGTGTTTCAATTTTAAGCGTCGTCTCACAAACCTTTTAACGTTGACTATAATAGTAACCGCCTGTTTCACAATCGACAAGTAAAGCTTATTTGACAGATAAACTTAGCCCTTTCTCTTTCTGACACTTGAAAATAGACAAGGAGAGAGTCATCTTTATGTGACAGATAAATTTACTTGTCGATTGTGAAACAGGCCCTAAGTATTGTAAACAAAGTTAGAGACAAATCGATATTGCGCTATTTTGGTCGGCGTAGGCGCAAGTAATGTCACTGTGGGCGGAGTTTGCAGTTCTTGACCTTCCGCTGCATAATTTGAAGGTCAAAATCAAGGAATAATGGAGAACTGATTTAGCATAATACCTCGGTAGAAGAACTAAACGTGGAAATCATAGAACATGGGGCCAATAGAGAACATGCATGAAAATCAGAGGCCCTAGCCAAGATGTGTTCGCTAACTAGCGATTCGATTCGTTTTAATTTGAAACCAATCGCGGCAATGGTAGATTACGTGACTCGTCGTATGACGCGATCTACGAGTGCCGCGATTGGTTTAAAAACAAAACGAATCGAATCGCTAGTTAGCGAACGCATCTTGCAGGGCCTTAGGATTGAGTTTCATTGAAACGCTATTAAGTAAGTTTTGACCAAAACAATAATCATTTTATTAACGTAATATTTTAATTCAACGATATTGGCTTAAACGTAGTAATTTGGGTCATTCTTCTTTTTTACCGACAATTGCCTGTCCTCATTTTACCATACGTTATCAGTTAGAGTATTGATTATTAATGTTTTAGTGTTTGAATATACGTCCAAACATTTATTCATCTATTAGTACTAAATAATCTTTCACTTTCTCTATCCAGTTTTTTTTTTATAAGTTTGTTTTTCATAGAATCGCGTGACAGAGTGGTAATACAAAATTTAGTCTCCTCTGAAAACGGCCACTCTGTCACAGTATATTCTGAGAAACCACCATAAAGAAATAGTAGTTTATGCAAGAATTGTATAAGAGAGGTCGAAAAAGACGAGTGGTGTGGTTACGATGTGAGCCGCAGGCGAACATCGTAAAGCAAGACGCCACGAGTATTTTTTGACTTAGTTATACACCGTTGCATACAATACTTTTTCTACGACTAGGTTTCAAATAAAATGCAAAATTAAATTAACATTTTTTTATGAATATACCTAGGTTAGAATACGAACGAACGAAGCACAGAACAACAAACGAGCGGGAAACATTCGAAAATGACAAAATATGTGTCTATGGTTAACTTTGTTTTTAAATTGATGTGCACTTACCAGGTTTTATATTTAAAAAAAAGTTGCACAATCGATTAACTTGTGAAATAGGGACTAAAAAACACCTAATGATTTGAGAAATGAATTCTTTTACCTGATTGGTCGATTTTAATATAGCTGCATTCTGGTTGGTTGAAATCATGTTTTTTTTAAAGAGTTAAATTAGTAAAAGAGTTTACATACCAAAAAGAACCTAACGTTCCGATGACAGTCAATGTGTATTGTGATTGGTGGATTAATTTGGTGAAGTATTTTGATTGGTCAAATTAACCTAGGTGTAAGCTTTGGCAGCTAGGCATGTCGTTTTGGCTCAAAAAAGCACAAGTGCTGTTAAGGGGAATAGACTAGATAGACTTTTCTACGGAATGTTCTGCAGACATATTATCTATATTCTTATATTAGTGTTAGTGACTATATAAATGACAGATAAAAGTACAGGAGTAGGAAAAAACTTTTTCGCCACCGAAATAATCATTAATTAGTCCAAATAAAAATTCACGCGACGTATTTTAAAATCAATAATTAAAACCACAATTATCAATAGTTGAAAAATGCAAAATATAGAAAAATGACGATGTATTGTCGGTAAAAAAGTAGAACGACCCATTTACGAAATAAATGCAAGTTTCTTAATAAGGTCCTTATATTTAAAGCATGGAACAACAGCTGTGACGTCATTTCTGTCGTCGATTTAGTATAGTGTTTTTGAAGGGGGTCTGAACTATAACTTTTTAGAAAGAAAGAAAGAAAAGGTTTATTCGGTGTTAAAATAAATTGAACAAAAACAACAACAAAACATATCAAAAAAAGAGTAATACGAACTTAGAGTAGGTACTTAATCTTCTAAAAGTAACACCGAAATGGTTGCCACTCAGCAAGGTGTCCAGGCTTACTAGCCTTGACTGACGCTGATTTACAGGGCCATCGAGTTGAAAAGACCTTCCAGACCCACCGCACCCCTCGGCCGTACCACTGGTGGTACTTTGACCAATTATTAATTTTAAAATCGAATTTAACGTTGTCGACGGAGCTCTGCTATCACAGAGCTCCTATTTCTGGGTAGTTTGGCCCTCCAGGCCTGCTGAAGGGGTGTGTAATGATCGGTATAAACATAATTCATATAATTTCATTTGATATAATAACATTTGATATAATTTTTAAGGATATAATCACTCATTTTATATAATAAACGATTAGTATATTATCAAAATATCTATTTTTATTTACTATAATTATCATTTGGTATATCATTTATTTATTATAAACATCATTTGGTATAATCATCATTTTGTATAAAAATCATATTGTATAACTATCATGTGGTATATTATTTTTTATTGCCACATATTTAAAATAATTTTAACGCCTATGATTATTTACGTAGCAAAGACTTTTAGATTTTTTGGTACAACGCTGACCGTGAGGCAAAGTCGACGGAGCTCCGCTTTGCGGAGCTCCTATTCCGCGTAGTTATGGCGCTTCGCGCCTTGACACAATTCTAACCTAACCTAACCTATATATTAGTTGAGACCTAGGAGTTACCGCTCTGTAGGGTCACAATAGGTAACTAACAAACCGACCCTTGTGGTTGGACACGAGTTAGTATAGACAGTATTTTTTTATACCAACTGTACTTTATATGAAATTAACTTTATATCATAAGTTGATTATAGTAAATATGCATTATACTTAATGCATGTTATATAAAATATTTTTAGAACAAATGATCGTTATATAAAATGATAATTATATCATATTTAAATATATTAAATGTTGTTATATGATTCAATACTTATATCAAATGAGCGTTATATCGACTGATATTATAGAAAATATTTTTATATCGATCGTTACGCACCCCTGCTGAAGAACTAACATAACCTAAACCTACCTCATATTTATGATACAATTTTTGGGTCAGTGGTACGGTTTAGGGGTACGGTGGGTCTGCACCCCAATATACCTATATATATATTTTTTTTTTTATGTTAAGGAGAAGGCACACGAGCACTCAGGCCACCTGATGTTAAGTGGAACCTGAGACCCATAGACATTTGAATTGTCAAGACTATGATCCTAAGATCAAATGCGTTGCCAACCCTGAGGACGAAGATGGAATGCCTCTATGCTAGTAATTTCACCGGTTGTCTTATCCCCACACCGGAACACAACAATGCGAACACTGTTGCTTGGCGGGTGGTTAATGGATAAGATGGTTGTAGCGATCCGGACGGACCCTGCACAGGGTCCTACCACCACTAAAAACTACTACCACTACTTAAATTCTGCTAATATTATAAATGCGAAAGTTTCTGTGTGTGTTTTTTGTTACGCTTTCACGCTGCAGCGGCTGGACGGATTTGCATGAAATTTGGAATGGATATAGCTTATACCCTGGATGGACATAGGCATACTTTTTATCACAGAAAATTAAAAAGTTCCCTAGGGGATAACGATAGTCGAAGTGTATGCGGACGAAGTCGCGGACAGAAGCTACTAATAATCTAAAGTGTGTTTTTTTTTTCAATTCTTCGGCATTCAAATGACCATTTGTGTATGAATGGCGATGATCACGTCATCCAATCGATTTAGACATTGTTGATGTAAGAATAGCGATTGGAATGGCTTTATCGCTAAATGGATTGGACAAATAATGATGTTATTTAAATATAAAGTACTTACCGGTATTGGTTGGTTCTAGAGAGAAAGGGTTAGAAAGCGGATAGAGGCATTCCATCTTAGTCCTCAGGGTTGGCAATTCATTTGAGGTCTTAGGATTATAGTCTTGAGAATTCAAATGTCTATGGGTCTCAGATTCCTCTTACCATCAGGTGGCCTGAGTGCTCGTGTGCATTGTCATTAACATAAAAAAAGATCAAGTGCAAACGGGTAATTAATAAATATCACACTATCAGAAATGACCTACTTAGTCCCAAACTAAGCTCTAGGCTTGTACTAAGAGTACTAGACAGCGATAAACTTATTTATGTAGAGAAATACAAACTTAAATACTTAGAAAACATCCAAGACTCAGGAACAAATATTCGTGCTCATCACACAAATATCTGCCCTTACCGGGATTGCAACCTAGGACCGCTAGCTTCGTAGGCAGGGTCACTACCAACTAGGCCAACGTATCGTCAATAATGATTACGAGGTACAACGTTCCGTCCGTCTGTCACACTTGGTGCTGGCTGAAAATCAACGCTGCAGGTGCCTAGCACCTCAGCAGTATGCTGAGCCAGCATCCAATCATTTGTTTTTTACTTTACTGTTTTTACTTATGTCTTTTTTTTCTTTTACACCCTTTTTTCGTTAAAAAAGTTTGTCATCTTCCAAATAAACGATTTTCTTCTTCTTCCGCTGCCACGTTTCCCTAGCCATGCTCAAATTCGTCCGTCCATCTATCGGTCAGTCCCTCTGTCTGTCAAGACCATTTATCTCGGATACGCGAGGAGGTATCGATTTGAAATTAAAACCATACACTCAAGTCTACAGTCTCTTGAAGCTGTGAAAAAATCAAGCTTCTAAGTTTATGTAAAAAAAAGATACGGCCGTTTATGCTGCAATAAACGTGTATTTCGACACTCAAGGGAATCAAAATTTATAGGATACTTTCTATAGACCTAGGATCCTGAAATTTGGCAAGATTGAAGGAAGGTTTTTACAGTACAAGTAAAGGGAAAAATCCGACAATTTGTTGCTTCAAACTTACTTTATTACATTTATTACATTTTTATTACAAGCGGAAGTCTCTTTGTAACAAAAGGACCGTAATTTGGTAGCGAGAGGTACCTAATTTGTAATTGGGTGAATCAACTTTTAAGGTACTCCCCAATTTTCGACATGTCTCACTATGTCACCTTAATTTGGTAGAATGCAATATTTTTTTTTGATGTGGTCAATATATTGAATAAATCAGACAATTAAACTTACTTTCTAGCTGACAATTTTAAAAATTCTTCTATTGATTTACACAAATATATCAGGTAACGCAGGGGACGACGTTGTCCCCGGGTTTTGTATGAAAAACGTGCATTTTCCACTGCGTTACCATGTTTTTACAAAATTATAGAATTGGTTTATGATTATGAATAGTGAAATCCGAAAATCTGATTATCTAATTTTAACATGTATAAACCATTATCAATCTCACATATTCTAGTAAGTTTTTATTAGCGTGTAGAAAAGGAGGACTTTAAAAGTTGATTCACCCAATTAGTAGCTTTATAAATCAGGGCCCAGGTGTTAAACTAATCGCGACCTTTGTCGATGTATGGAGACAACAGATTTTCAACGTCAAAGTCGTTTGCCCCTCAATTGAAATTTACATTCTTTTAACTTTGTACGGAACCCTCGGTGCGTGAGTGCAGCTCGCACTTGACCGAACAAAAAAGTTGTTTAATCGAGATGATTCTTAGCTAAGTTTCATGAAAATCGGTTGGGCTTTGTAAGAGATATCAACTCTGAACGAATTTGGGCCTTTTTATCTCTTTAATAGTTATTTAAACGAAAACAAAGCATGTGCTCCCTTCCTCATGCATAACTAAATCGGTTGAATACGTTTTCAAAAACAAGCAATCATTTCCGAGCTAGTTTGAGAAAATAAAATTATGATTTCACCTTTGTACATATTGTGGTCACGCGCACAACCACATTACATAACATACGTTTGTAAGCAGATTATGGTATTCCATGAAACAAAACTACATTTAAATAAGAATAGTCTCCTTGACACGCTAAGTAAAGTGGTATTTACCACAAATTTATTGTGGTCACAACTGTAATAACATTCGGCTGGCAGTGTCGCCCCTGGAGTGACGGCTACAAAACACAACACCCTTTGTGTCGTTAAGTTGGCATTGTTTTAAAACTTTTAAATACAGAATAGTTGTTTTTATAACCGACTTTCAACAAATAAGGAGGTTCTCAATGCGTCGGATTTTTTTTATGTATGGGGAACATAGATACATTACACAAAGACCGCTGGACCGACCTTTGAATTTTTTTTGTTCCGTTGGTTATACCTTCTAGTTGGTCCCATTTCTAGCACGTCAAGAAGATGACGGAATCTTGGAGCAATCGAGAGAACTTCCTAAATATTATAGGAATAAATATACTAAGAGGTCACTAAAAGGAAATGAAAAAAAAATTAGAAACAACTTGTTTTAAAATGATAGGTCAGTCCAAGTTAATCCGGCGTCCCACTATATACTGGGTGATTTTGGGCTCATGATCCGGAATAGCCAAAAGTGAATAAGATGGTCCATACTGAAGAACTTTTCCGATGGGACCAACCACGAAATCGCCAAAAAAAACAGCTGTTCCATACATTAACCCTCAATTAATGCACCGTTAATGTATCGAAGAGCTGTTTTTTTTTTTCTTAACCAGTTTTCCGCTCCTCCTCCTCCTCCTCCTCCTCTTGGTAGTGTCGTCTATATTATATCAAATACCAGGTTTATCGCTATTCCCTCGGGAACTGTTCAATTTTCCGGGATAAAAAGTATTCTATGTCCTTCCCCGAGAGCTTAGTCAACTCCATACTAAATTTGATCTAAATCGGTTCAGTAGTTCCTGAGATTAGCGCGTTCAACAAAGAAAATCTCTTCAGCTTTATATATTAGTGTAGATTTGTTTTTTTTGCGGCTGTCTAGCCCCACGGGTTCTAAAGCTATTACTATGCAAAACACGTCTGCTCTTTACACCGATGACGTCACGCGTTAGATTTTCGCGAGTCAATTAGTGTTATGTTAATGAGCATTTCGTTAAACGCGCGATAATTACCGCGGCGCCGGCGCTTCCACCGCGGCGGAGTCCCGTGGTTTTTAGGGTTCCGTAGTCAAACTAGGAACCCTTATAGTTTCGCCATGTCCATCCGTCCGTCCGCAGCCTAGCGCAGAGACTTTTAGTACTAGAAAGCTGTAATTTGGCATGATTATGCATATATTAGTCACGCCAACAAAGTGTTATTTATATATATATATATTTTTTAGAGACATCCCTATACGTATCGTTATTTTTTTGTACCCCATAGTGTGGGATGTCGTTGGATAGGTCTTCCAAAAATATTGTAGGTTTGTGACAAACAATTTTTCGATTAAACGATCCGTTTCTAAAATATTAAGCTTTAAAGTGCTAATTTTTGTTAGAGTCAAGTCCCCCCCCTACAATATCTTTAATGAAAGCGCATATAACCAATTTAAAAGGAAAACTATCACGACTATGTAGACATCATTGGTTCTTGAGATACAGGCGATTAAAGTGTTTATACCTACTAAAATCATCTAAGACGGCACCAAATGACTTTTAATAGAAAATTAGTTATTACTTGTAGCGTTTTATGTTTGTAGTACTTAACGGCTTCGGAACCCTACACTGAGCATGGTCCGACATGCTCTTGCCCGGTTTTTTAATGGTTATCTTAAGAGGCTATGCGGGCGGCGTCAAGTCCATACAAACTTACCTATTCCCCTGAATCCTCTTTGGATAATAACATTAGAGCATTTGATATTTTTTTTACTTTTGCATGAAGAAACGTCACTAAGGAACGATTTCGGGAGCGACCACACCGACGTGTAAATACGTTGACGTTCCGTAAACAAAAGAATGGGTCATACTATTTACATGGCGTCAATTTTGACGGACCGTAATTTACGCATCGTTAAACTCCGGTGTGGTCGCTCCCTTATTCGTTACTAGCTGTTTCCCGCGGCTGGGGGTCTATTTTTTAATCACACCGACGAAAAATGGGTTCACTGCCTTCTCACCGACAAATTTTGACAATTGCATCGTTTCGCAACCTACCCATTTGCGGGATGTCAAATGATATATTTCTGAAATAAGTTATAAATAAATAATAAATAAATATCAGGGGACAATCTCACACAAATTGACCTAGTCCCAAACTAAGCTCTGGGCTTGTACTATGGGTACTAGACAACGATAAACATACTTAAATAGAGAAATACATACTTAAATATATATAGAAAACATCCAAGACTCGGGAACAAATATTCGCGCTCATCACACAAATATCTGCCCTTACCGGGATTTGAACCCAGGACTGCTGGCTTCGGAGGCAGAGTCACTCCCAACTAGGCCAACGTGTCGTCACGTCACGTCACGTCAAAGTTATTTGTGAAACTTTCTCTAAGAATAGGACCTCCTTTTGGATTTCAAATCATAACGCCTTCACCATATCAATTCCAAAAGAAGGGTCCGCTCGTAGATTTTTCGACGGTGTGATTTAAAAATCGCCCCCGGGCCGCGTTTATCGTTATTCCTTCAGGAACCGTCCAATTTTTCGTACACTTCCGGGACTCAAAGTATATCTATACCAAATTTAATCTAAATCGTAACAATTTCTAATATTAGTTTAGATTAATTGAGCGCGGCTGTAATTTTTTTTTCCCGTTACATAATTAGGTACTAAAAAGAACTAAAACTTAGCCCAGTTTTAACGCCATTGTATTCATCAAAAACTTTAACAAATAAATTTAAATGGCTAAAAAAACAGTACCCTGGCCTGCCCCAAACCCAGAATTCGATAAGAATCACATAATATGTGCTAGAATTTAACAAGACTTCTCTATTTAACTTAAGCAGTGCTGGGCCTCTATTCAACTGCGTTATAACGATATCGTTTTTGAACTGTTTCCGTATTGTCACCGTTTTGATAACTCTTATGTCATTTACAATAATGGCGACTGTGACATAAACGATTCTTAAACGTGTCAAACACGATATCATCTTGACCCACCTGAATAAAGGCCCTGGAATTCTACAGGGTAATAACGATATCGTTTTTGACCTGTTTCCGTATTGTCAACGTTTTGATAACTCTTATGTCATTTACAATAATGGCGACTGTGACATAAACGATTCTTAAACGTGTCAAACACGATATCGTTTTAACGCACCTCGAATAGAGGCCCAGGTGAATACATAACCCATTATAATAAAGTAGTATTTCAATTAATGTGCAAGTTTGTTAGCATTTTTAATCAAACTTTGTCCCAAGAGTACAAAAACAGTCCCCTGGCGCTTGATAGTGATTAACATACAAATAATTGATAGCATTGACTCTTGTACACAAATTAATATTGGTATGAACAACACTGTAGTTATGATGCAGAACCATTTTTACTCTTTAATTCACTTTTTTTTTTTTTGTAAGTAGAATGCACCCGAGCACTCAGGCCACCTGATGGTAAGTGAAATCTGAGACCCATAGACATTCGAATTCTCAAGATTATAATCCTAAGACCTCAAATGCGCTGCCAACCCTGAGGACTAAGATGGAATGCCTCTATGCTAGTAATTTCACCGGTTGTCTTATCCCTACACCGGAACACAACAATGCGAACACTGTTGCTTGGCGGGTGGTTAATGGATAAGATGGTGGTAGCGATCCGAACGGACCCTGCACAGGGTCCTACCACCACTATTATTTGGAGAGAAACTGGCAGGGGACTGTTCAATTTTTCCAAATAGTGGAGAAATACCCAAATATAAATCATATAAATACATAGAAACATAGTTGCAGGACAGATGTAATACTGTAATCCCGATTTTGACTAATCTCCATAGCTATGACAGTAACAGTTTATCACTACCAGCTTATGTATTCTGGAATCCTGGTATCTAATCTCTGGATAAGATTAAATGTGCTGATGTTTATTTATAACGGTAACGGTTTTCGAGATTTTTAAATTGAATTGCTCTATCAACAACTAAAGATAAAATTGTGACTTCCAAATAGCTTCTAATCTAGATATAATGGAGAACATGCAAGGAAATCAGAATTGAGTTTCATTGATACTATTTAGGAGACATTTAATTAAAAAACCATAAACGCAATACACTAAGTTTTGACCCATTTATTAAGATTTTATATAGAATCAGAACATCAGCTCATCATTCATGGAACAACAGCTGTGACTGTCGTGGATTTTGTATGGTGTTTCTCTACAGGGGGTCTGAACTATGACTTTATAAATCGTGCGGGGTATTGTCTGATAGGTCTTTCAAAACTAGTACGGGGTTGTAAAGCAGTTTTTCGACTAAGCAAACCGTTTATAAAATATTAAGCTTTAAAGCGCTATTTTTTGTTAGACTCAAATGTCCCCCCTACAGCCAAAACTACAAATGCTAAAAATCTGAAAAAATACTGGACATATAACGAATTTCCAAGGAAATCTATCACGACTAAGTAGACATCATTGGTTCTTGAGATACATGCGATTAAAGTGTTTATACCTACTAAAATCATCTTTTGGCACCAATTGACTTTAAATAGAAAATTAGTTATTACTTGTTGATTTTTATGTTTGTAGTACTTAACGGCTTTGGACGTCCTATACTGAGAATGTTCCAACATGCTCTTGCCCGGTTTTTGAAATAAATACCCATAATGTTCTGTACAAAATTCTCTCGAGGTATCGCTAACAATAGATTAGGTTATTAATTTTCTTAATTGATACAGCAAAATTTGTACAGCATGTCAAGTGGAAAAGGAATCGTTATTGTTGAATGGCGTAGGAATAAAAACTATTTAAACATTGTACCTAACCTAACCTAACCTAACCTAACCTAACCTAACCTAACCCATTATTTGGATAGGTGCAAAGTCGTTTTTTTGCAATTGTGCGATGTTTTTCCTATACAAACTACTTGTACCACAGAATAGATAATACTACAAGTACTTATACCCAGTGTTTGATCTGAAGTTATAAAATCCAATTAGCACCTGCACGGCGGCTCAGGGAATTGAGCTCGGAACCTACGATCACGTCACGAGTCAGCATAAACCACAAGTCCTCGAACACTCTGCAAATGATACTTAGGTTCTTCTTAATTAGTTATGGTTAGGTCCGGGCTCTACTTTGCAAATGTTCCAAGTTACGTTTTCTTCATCTCTTTCTACTGAATCAGTTTCGAATGACGAGTGAAAGAGATGCGGCGTCCGAAGTTTAGAATATAATGGTTCGTAGTAATCACATAGTTTAGCATAGTTTAGGATCGTTAGAATAGTTAGGTTATTTCCAACGTTCTTACAACTAAGTATGTCATTGTGTCAGGTCTCTTTAACTATGTTTTTGTATATTTTTGACTTAAAAGGAAATGCTTAGAATATTTGGAAGGAACCATCGCATATAAAAATAATCTAACTTAGGTAATTGACTAATTTTTTTAAGACAGTTATGTTCTACTTAAGATAATATCTTTCACGCTCCCGTCACAACCAATCTACATTTTCTGTAACTTATATTTAACTTGCGGCGTCCAGACCACAAATGTTCATTGTGCTACCTTAGAAAGTTCCCTGTAAACATTATTTAAATGCAAATACTTACGCATTCGACATGGCGGTATTATCACTAACTAAAACACAGCCTGTTTCAAGACCAAAATGTAAAGAAATGCTAATTTTCAAACAAAATTAGTTCTTCAGAACACTTTACTGTACGGGTTCGCTACATGGTTCGTAAACGACCCATTTCACTTGAAAAAAAAAACACTGGCTGTATAAAAAGTTTTTTAAAGTTCGATACGTCACTTGCGAGCTGACGCGGGAATTTCGTATGTGGAACGTTCGAACGTCAAAGCGGCGCGCTAGTCGCGTTTATACTGCGCTCTGCGCACTTGAACACCTGATTTAAATGGCGGTAAATATACATATATGTTTAATATCAAATCGTGCATTGTAGTAATGTCTCATTTTAGGAATGATTCAATGTTACTCAGAGCAGTTACGGGTTCACTTGTCAGTTTGCAATAATTGTTTTGAATAAGATTAATTAAACTTTGAACAACAGCTCAACTGAACAGCATAATTACCATGTTAGTTAAAAATGAATCACATTCTTCAGGAGGTCATTACTCATAAAATTAGTATCAAAATTAATAGTAAGTTCCATTAATTGCGGTTTAATGAAGGTTGAATCAAACAACTGTCTCATTTATACGTAATTAATTAAGTACAGATAAGGCCTTTTTAACGTCAACAAAGCTGGGCGCTCGTGAGCTCTACGATGCTTACCAGGTTAATAACGATAAAAAAATACTTCAGTTTTTTATTACTATTATTGTAATTTTTTCCCCTGCATATGTTTTTCCATATTGAAAGCTATCTAGCTTTTATACATACAAATGCAATATACAAAAAAAAAGTTTATTTGCTTAATGAACTTTGATAAGTGTAAGTGTGTGTGAGTGAGTGTGTGTGGAATAGTTCCGAAAATGTGAAAATTTGATGTTGAAGCTCCTAAACCAAAGTCCTAAACTATTGAACCGATAGGTATTGATAAATGGGGTATCATTATTTCTTTTTATTATTATAGTATAATAACCCATACATAATATAACAATGTACATTAAATATTTAAAACATGTTTATTTATTTCATTTATAGATACATACATTTATTAGTTGTGTGCTAGCCTAGTTGGGATTGACCCTGCCTTCTGTATACATATAAGTAAGTTTATCGTTGTCTAGTTCCCATAGTACAAGCCTAGAGCTTAGTTTGGGACTACTCTTAGGTCAATAATGTCAATATGAATGACATTGTTGTGTGATATTTATTATTTTATTTATTTATTTTTTAATGTTGCTTTAGTTATTTGACTGTTTTCATTAGTATTTAAAAATACCTAAGTATGTTGTAAATCTTAATGTAAATTCGTATTTTTTAAATACCCCAAACTGATGAGTAAATAAACTCGACTAAACTACAATTCATAAGGGGGTGAGAAACGTTTACCGCCCGCCGCCAAATTTTTTGACAGCTATGTGATTTAAGCGTCTTCTTACAATTTCAAGAACAACGGAATAGGCTGTTGTATAACAGACTATTTCCGAAGTTTACGAGCCAAAAATGAACAATAATCAAAGTTTTTTTTTCGAAAACTAGGTACTCTTAATTAAAAGATGGGATAGGTACCTAACGTAAAACGGAATTCAAATTAAACAAGTACGAAATTCTACTCCAACTGCTTTATTTTGTCAAGTTATTATTATTTTGTTGCGAGTGTTCTCGAGTCTTGGATGTTTTTTTTTCTACACACAATGCAATGTCACTCGGGCAAATTCTTATTTAATCTGTGGTTCGGCTTTTTCTTGCAACTTTTTTTTCTCATATCCACATAAAGATAAGATGAGTATTTTTGCATATCGCAAGGTGACCTTGAAAACGACCGATAGTCTTACCTGAATAGGAATGTACGGCGTCATCCAATTACTCAAGAACTTAGGAATGTTATCAATATCAAGGTTACGTAGGTATTCCATAATCAAAACAAGTGACGTTACCATAACATTCATCTCATTACACATTTAGGTACTAGACCTATAGGTCCAAATGTTGCTTTTTTACCGGGTATGATTATATGTAGGGTTTGCAATTATATATTTTCAATTTAATCGCTCTAAAATGACTCGTAAAAATTAATAGTCATGTACCGGGTGTGGCCTGTAATAGAAGCAATAAATTGAGGGATCGTTTCCACACCACAAACGTAACATTTATTCTACAACTTTTGGAAATAACTTATTGTTAACTTCATATTAATGAATTTAGATTTTCCAAGCAAGCAATGTGTTGCGAAAACTATGAAGTTTGGGGGCTGACAGTAGATGTCAACTAGACTATTGGATGGAGTACATTGAAAATCCTATTTAGTTTATTCGAAACAATCCCAAATAATAAATAACATATTTTTTTAAAGTTGTAGAACTAATGTTGCTACGTTTATAGAGTAGAAACGATCCCTCAATTTATTGCTCCTATTACAGGCCACGCCATGTATAGGCGGACTAAAGTGATGACTTTAACCCCTAGGGACTAAAGTGACATTTTAATCCATAGGGACTAAAGTACATTTTGGTTTTAATTTCCTTATAAAAAGCCTTGGAAAACCACAAACAGCCAGATACATTTAGCCATTTTGATGATTTTGCCCTTGCCGTCGGAGTGCGCGGAGGAGCCGGTGCAGGGCAGGCTGGGGCTGGGCATACAACTCCACCGCCGAGGTCTTCGATTCGGAAATGTTGCTACCGACTATTTGTAATGTTCTAACCTCAAAAACAACCTTGTTGCTGTCTCGTTCTGCATTACAGTGACGAGTTGGGAGTAAAAATTATAGCGCTATTAAATTGTATTTTTTTAAGGTGTGTATGTTAAACTATTACCAACGCTGTTATTGCAGACATGTTTAAAGAGACAGTATTGTATGAATTGACATCTATTTAACAAATTTTCAACGGTTGTTTGATTTTGTAATGACAACATTTTAATTAAACATTTATTATTTTTCTTGGAATCGCAGTGAAAAACAGAGTTAACTCTGGACTAAAAGCCATAATGACACTCGGAATTCATAAATGTCTCGTGTCATAATGGCTTACTTTAGACCCTTTTTGAACAATCTACTTTTAATAGTTGGTAGTGACCCTACCTTCCTGGGTTCTAATCCCGGTAAGGGCAGATATTTGTGTGATTATTTATATGTACTTTTGATAAGTATTTATTTCTCTAGTTAAGTAAATATTTCTATATATATAAGTAAGTTTTCGTTGTCTAGTACAAGCCTAGAGCTTAGTTTGGGACTAGATCAATTTGTGTGATATTGTCGCGTGTTTTTTTTTATTTTTGTAGTTTGACCTATTCCTATTTTTATTAGGATTTTATTTATTCACCCTTTTTACTTTTTTGTCAACAATTTATGTTTCCGTATTGAGCAAAAAAAAAACAAGAATAAATAAGAAACTAAACTTAACGGCTATGGTGTAAGTACCTTTTTTTTTTGTTCATTCTTTTAAGTATCTGGTATGGTGCAAATCCGATGTGAATCGGCGCTTAAATCGTTTCTCACCCCTGAGTCAAGTCCGATTTCCACCACTACTCGTATGATTGTACATGATATTCAAAAATCGGAAAAATCGGATTTGGTATAACAGGACAGGGGCCCTAGCCAAGATGCAAACGCTCCTAACGTTTTTATTTTCTATCGCACAAAATGTATAGGATGACAGTCGACCACGTGGTTTATAGAAACGCACGAGAACGTCACCCCACACATTTTGAGCGATAGAAAAGAAAAACGTTAGGAGCGTTTGCATCTTGGCTAGGGCCCCAGAAACGTTATCGCATGTTGTATGGAAATTTTCAGCCTCACAATCCCCTTAAGTTAAATGATCCATCATTCCATACAACTGTTCATGGGAAGTTTTTTTTAATAATAAGGAGCACTCAGGCCTCCTGATGGTAAGTAGAATCTGAGACCCATAGACATTTGAATTCTCAAGACTATAATCCTAAGACCTCAAATGCGTTGCCAACCCTGAGAACTAAAATGGAATACCTCTATGCTAGTAATTTCACCGGTTCTCTTATCCCCACACCGGCACACAACAATGCGAACACTGTTGGCGGTAGGTTAATGGATAAGATGTTGGTAGAGATCCGGACGGACCCTACACAGGGTCCTACCACCACTGAAAAAATTACAAATAGCACTTCCTGGTTACCCGGGTCAGACTATTGCAGTTACTAATTTAAATGCCTAACTTACAAACCTAACCCTATAGGACGGTTTACTAATTATGATAAAGGTATTTCTATTGGTTGACAAAACAGATTGGAAAAATTGGAATGAAATTGGTAGCATGGTCCAATTTTTTGCGTTTCGTACCTCAAAAGGGAAAAATGGATCCCTTATAGGATCACTTTGCTGTCCGTCTGTCTGGCTGTCATAAGCCTTTCTCTCAGGAACGCGTCGAGGTATCATGTTGAAATTAATATCAAACACTTGTCTACGGCCGCTTGAAGCTGTAAAAAAATCAAGCTTCTAAGTCAATACAATCCAAAGACATGGCCATTTAACCCTTATTTTCTAACACATGAAATTTGGAAAAGAGGCAATCCTTACAGCCACATCTTGTCATTTGTTAAAAAACGTTCCACAATCTGATTCATTTCACAAACTTATCATTTAGTAAACAGCTTTGTTTCCTGAATTGTAAATATTTAAGAATTTATTTCAAGAGCATCGTGTAGAGCCCTATAGGTTTTAGGTTAGGTTACTTTTATAAAAAATCTGAATTCTTTACATACATACATAACCTCACGCCTTCATTCCCAGAACTCTAAAAATACTTGTTTATAATTCTGTGACCACATATTGCACAATCAGGCCAAGAAGTTTACTAGTGTATTAGTGACAGGTTGCAAGCCCATCGCCTAACAGTACTACAAGCCCTTATTCCCTTAAATATTTACATACATACATAACATCACGCCTTCAATCCCAGACTGGGGTAGGCAGAGCTACAGAAATACCAACAACTCTAAAAATACTTTTTGATAATTCTCTAACCACATTTTCCACAATCAGGCCAAGAACTTTACTAGTGTATTAGTGACAGGTTGCAAGCCCATCGCCTAAAAATAATACAAGCCCTTATTCCCTTAGTCGCCTCTTACGACATCCATGGGAAGACATGGAGTGGCACTGTTCTAACCCGGCAACTACACGGGGTCTTAAATATTTAGTTTCGGAAAAAAACCGGTTTGCCAAAAGATATGTTTGTGAAATTAATCAATTTGTGAAACGTTTTTATCAAATGTGAGAAAAATCTTACAGCACAAGTAAAAGTAAAAGTACGAAAATTGTAAATTTAAAGTTTGTGGTTATATCACAAAAAAAAACCCTACAAATCTGAAAGGAACTCAGAGCGCGAGTCCAGCTCACGCTTGGTCCGTTTTTGTATTAAAATAAAATTTAATGTGATGTATGCCACTTGAGAGTATGAAATTCCACCGGTCACGTCAAACGAATCCTCTTATGGGGAGGAATCAATGTGTGTTTACTAAATACATTTTATTGAAGGCTGAACTTAAAACATTCACCGTGAACTCCTCGATTTCCGTACAAAATGGATGCGATGCGATATAGTTCTTGGCAAGGATGGAAGTATCACATTCACTGCCATCACGTCTAATTTGTATGTCATTTGAACATGCCACTAGTGTCGCTGGCACGTAACATATTAAGGTCATCCATTTACTAGTTCGCATTACTTTTACACCTCCGCTCCCGTAGTGTTACAAACGTTAATGTTAGTTACATTGAAATTTGAAACACAATATGTGAAGTAATCTTTCTTGCTCATCATTTGGCCAAACTCCAGACCTGTACTATTGCATCAAATTATTTACAAAAACATGGAAAATCCCACGTGAAAAATTCCTGTAACATTTATATTGACGCGTCAAAAACCAAGACCTTGTCAAAGACAATAAAAACTGACCTCACACTAACCGATTAACCGTAACAGAATGTCGGACCAATATTATTTATTACGACGTAAAAGTTTAAGGGCCCTATTAGAATAGTCGCGAACGTACAGCCATATCGGCAAGGCAATAATTTTACGAACGCAATAGCAAATCTAAAACTGATTTAGTACTTACCAAACAATAGCTCCTAAACCAACTTACCTGTACCAGTTAACGATTGCCTCTCTGTTGCCAAATTGCAGCACTATTTGCGTACGGCATGCGTTTTCGCGCGCTTCTCTCATTCCAAATTCAAAAGTGACGCCATTTTTAATTTTAAAGGGACCGTCATTTGTTTATTTTTAAATGGCTTCGGGTTGCGACCTCAATCAGCCAAAGTGTTTTGTTTATGCCTCTTGAAATAAGTTTCGACGAAAAATATTTTAATTGTAATAAAATTTAACGCGCTATTAAATCGTGAAGTTGTTCAAGGCTGTCCGTCGGTATATCTCTCCTGTCCTAAATTCCCGTTTTGGCATCGAGGTCCTTCAGAAATACCCACTTAAGACTGATATTGAGTGCTTGATACAGAATAAGGTCAGAACAATATTTTTCCTTACGAACAATGCTGACCGATTTAATTGTTATTCCTTTGTATTGTTATTTCAGCTGTCAGGGCGTGTTAAGGAAAATGTTATTTATGGTTTGTGCCTAATTTTTTGTATTGTAAAAATTCGTAAGCAGGACTCTTAAACAACTGAATCAATTAACATCTGACTCCTTTCGAATTGGCGCTCTTATTAACACGGAAATATAAAATATCCAGTTTTTTGTTTAGTTTTAGTTACCTATTTATTTTATTGCGCTAGTTTTAGTTTTGTTTTTTAATGTTAATTTATAATATTTATACTTGTGATGTAATTAATTACTTAACGTTTAACAGTAACGATCAGTTAAATATAAACAATAAATAGGATTATTTTTAAAGTTTTTATCTATGGGTAGAGAATGCCATTAGGCATTAGGGCCGCCATTAGTAGAACATATTTCTGTGCAATCAAGATTAAATAAAAGACGTGTGGCACTCGGGGACTGCCGCGGTAAAGCTATTGCATAGTATTTTGTATCAACTTATACAATTATAATTTTATTTATTTATTTTATTCATGCAGTATTTCTTTTTCTTTGATATTAATTCAAGTTACAATTTTTGAGCGTGGTGACCGATAAGAAAACAAATTTTTCTATTATTAAATAAATAAAAAAAGTTAATATTGTTTAAAATATTTTTATTATTTTACAATACATGTGGGTTTTATTATCTTACAGTAGCTGTTGGTTATTCAGGAATATTTATCATTGAAACTATAGGTTTATGATAATTGAAATAAGAAACATAAGTTTGCGACTTAATAAGTTTGACGACACGCTAGCCTAGTTGGGAGTGACCCTGCCTTCGAAGCTAGGGGGAGTTTCGTAGAGTCGTACAATACGTCTAATCGCACACAACGCCGTGTCGAAGACTGCCGAACTGAAGCGACGTTAGACGATGCACGGCCTTCAAGCCACACCTCCTTGCCCGTCGGAGTGGGGAGCGTGAGGTTTTTTCGTTACGGAATTTCTGGATTCGGTCCCCGCGCTCAAGGCCCGCGATAGAAGCTATGCAATAGCTTAAAATAATAAATATTATATATTTCCTAACCCTTAAACTTATTCTTAAATAGGTACGAACAGCACTACCCTTAGTGTACCAACAATAGGTGCAGGTAGAGCCACACAGTTACTGTGCTGTGCCCTTTTTCTAACCCCCGATGTAAAAAGAGGGGTGTCATAAGTTAAATCGTATATCTGTCTGTAGCATCGCGCATCGTAGCTCTTGTTTATGAAAATCGGTCGAGCCGTTTAAGAGATATCAACTCTGAAAGTTGGGGTACCTACTATTAAATCTATCGGAAGCTTTCAAATTTTCCGGGATAAAATTAGCCTATGTGTTAATCCATCAGTACTAGTACGAGTATTATAAATGTGAGAGTAACTCAGTCTGTCTGTTTGTTACGCTACCACGGATAAACCGCTGAACAGAATGTAGATGAAATTTGGTATGGAGATAGTTTAAGTCCCAGGGAAGGACATAGGGTACTTTTTAAATCCGAAAAATTGGACGGTTCCTGAGGGAATAGCTATAAACGACTTCTTCGCGTACGTCAGAGTCGCGAGAAAAAGCTAGTCCAAATATAATTTCTTTTAAATCCGTCCAGCCGTTACAGCGCGAAAGAGTAACAAACTAACACACACACAAACTTTCGCATTTATAATATTAGTGGCACATAAATACATACATACATACATACGTAACCTCACGCCTTTATTCCCAGAGTGGGGTAGGCAGAGCAACAGAATACCAACAACTCTAAACTTGTTGATAATTCTGTAACCACATTTTGCATAGTCAGGCTAAGATGTTTCAGTGTATTTAGTGACAGGTTGCAAGCCCATCGCCTAACAGTACTACAAGCCCTTATTCCCTTAGTCGCCTCTCACGACATCCACGGGAAGACATGGAGTGGCACTATTCTAACCCGGCAACCACACGGGGGTAATAATAATAATAATATTAGTGGATTTTTGGTATAACTAATATACTTTGTTTAGCTATGTTTAGCAGCTAACCTTGTGATGGATACTTTTAGACACTCGTCTTACTAGTTAAACGGAGATGCTTATTCCATGATTTATTATTTTTATAAATGTTCAGACAGACGGACAGTTTGTTTACCACGTAATTGAGTGGCTATGCCGATGGACAAGCCGTGTGTACATATTGACATAATGGATTGAACCGCGCATCCTCTCATAGAAGGTTTCAATTATTACAAGCTTTTTACTAGCTTGCAATGTTTGTATGTATAATCCATGGTAACTCATCACTTCATCGAATGTATCATTTCATATTTTCTGCTGAAACCATAATGTTTTCAGGGTATCTTAAACATTAATTACGGGTTAGGCTAGGTAAGATAAAAGCAAATTTCTTTATAAGGTCCTTATATTGTAAACATGGAACAACTGGGCTGGGTTCTACACGGTAACAACGATATCGTATTTGACGTGTTTCCGTATTGTCAACGTTTTCATAACTTATGTCATTTACATTAATGGCGACTGTGACATAAACGATTCTAAAACACGTCATAAACACGATATCGTTATAACGCAGTTGAATAGCGGTCCAGATGTCACGTCATTTCTGTCGTCGATTTTGTACATACAGAGTGTTTTGGCAGGGGATCTGAACTACGACTTTTTAAAACTTCATATCTTATGAAAAAAATACTGTCCAGAGAGCATAAGAAAAAAAAATGCATGTACCCTTGTTATTATTAACGTGATATCTGTTCAATATGTTAAAGCTCCAGTTTTAGCAAACGACGACGCCCCAACATTGTTATAAGTATAACATAAACACACCAACGTAAACAAAACTTCCGCGAAGTTTGTGAGATCTCTATCCGCAGTGTTATTCTGAATTCCTGAGTGCTCTTGGGGAATTCAAGTCCGTTTATTCCAACGGATGTTTTCATTTGCAAGTAGTTAGGTTAATAACGTACACAATTTTTTTTTTTTTATGTTAAGGCGAAGGCACACGATCACTCAGGCCACCTGATGGTAAGTGGAATTTGAGACCCATAGACATTTGAATACCCAAGACTATAATCCTAAGACCTCAAATGCGTTGGCAACCCTGAGGACTAGGATGGAATGCCTCTATGCTAGTAATTTCACCGGTTGTCTTATCCCCACACCGGAACACAACAATGCGAACATTGTTGCTTGGCGGGTGGTTAATGGATAAGATGGTGGTAGCGATCCGGACGGACCCTGCACAGGGTCCTACCCCCACTAAACAACTATGATGAATATGAACTAGATGCGACATGAGAAAAGAATACAGCGAGTATAAAAAACCAAAAACCGGGCAAGAGCATGTCGGACCATGCTCGGTGTAGGGTTCCGTGATTTTTGGGGGGATTTTTGGGGGGGGGGGGACACTTGACTCTAACAAAAATTAGCGCTTAAAAACTTAATATTTCATAAACAGATCCCTAAAACGAAAAGACAATAAAATTTCAATTATTTTTTGTTTTTGTATTAATTCTGTACGTCTTATAGGTACAAAGTTGCAAGAGGGATTAATCTTGATAAGCTTATGACATCTGAAAAAAAAGCTAAAGTGGCATTTAACGTCCTCTTTTCTTTCTTTTTTTTAATTGTGCTGATCCAGAGGTTATTCGCTCATTCAGCAATACCAATAACAGATTCTAAAAACGAATGCAATTTTTGATCACCGCTCAAAATAATTCCAATTTTGAATTACGAGTTTGAATGGCACTTCAGTGCAGAGCCGCCCACGCGCCAAATACCTGGGCGTTGGGACAACAGGATCGCCAACTATTTTTTTCTCAATACTGTTCGGAAACATTGCCAAAAATGGTCAGGTCACTTACATGAATGTTTGTTCCGGCCTGTTTGCTGATTGGTTGCCAACATTGTTGTCCAACGTTGAGAACCAGTAAAATTCACCAATCAATTGGAACATAAAATTTAAGAAGGTGGATGAAAAAATCAAAATGCATCCAAACCATAGCAGGTGGATACTTTTGGAATACTGCTATACAGTCGGACTTATAAGTAGTAGCACACTTTGGTACCTTGTCGCTTCAACGCCTTTGAAAGATTAGTGCAACAGTTCAAACATAACGTTAAAGGGACAAAGCACTATACTGTTCAGCTACTTAAAAGGCCGACCGTACTATCTTCAGACAGCGTAGGCATATTAATAGAGTCCCGTTGGGCTCCCTTCGGGCACGGAACCCTAAAAAGGGTTTCTACGATGACTATAAAAACACGTGCTACCCCTTCTTTTTAGTCGGGGGTTAAAGTGTCGGTTAAAACCATAATCCCTTTTTCGGTGTCCCCTTATTTCACCAACACTCATTTCATAGAACGTATCACTTCGCAGAAATTTCTTACGTTCAGTATGGGTTACGTAGGTTAGGTTTGGTTAGACCTGTGGCCACCAAAAAAATATCTAAAAACAATGAGGTAAAAGCAGAAATTAGCTTTCTATGAAATGAAAACTCTGCGAAGTGATACGTTCTATGAAATTAGGGTCAATGAAAAGGTGTACAACCCCCTTTTTCGACTTCGCCTGTCGCGCCAGTCTCGCTTGTTTCGGACGAGCCGGCTATCCGAACTACACGTGGGCGATATCCCTGACGATACATCATTCATAAATTTGGGATCGCACGCTTTGAATTGACTGGAACACTAATAGGCACGAGGCACGCTGGACCATTCATAATGTACACGCCTGAAATAGGCCGAAATAGTGAATATGAATTTTACTTTGTCTGAAACCGTATTTTTAGGCTTTTTAAGTTCCGCAGTCAAACTAGAAACCCTTATAGTTTTGCCAGATCCGTCTGTCTGTCTGTATGTCACACTCCCTTCCTTCCTCGAATCTATCAAAGATTCAAAACTGTTTACACATATAGATATTATACCGCGCTAAAATTAATGTTGAAATAATTAAAATATTTTAGAACCGTACAGAGGTAAATTATATACAGCGTGTAAATTTCATACGGGCATATATTTAAAAAACAGTAAATATATACATTAATTACCGTAAGAACTTGTCTAACAGCAACATTAGTTGTGTTTTTTTTACTAATTAATTCAGCAAGTCTCAATCATCTAATATATAAAATTCTCGTGTCACGGTGTACGTTATTGAACTCCTCCGAAACGGCTGGACCGATTTTAATAAAATTTTGTGTGTATATCGGGTAGGTCTGAGAATCGGCCAACATTTATTTTTCATACCCCTAAGTGACATAAAAAAACAATTGCAGCGGGCGAAGCCGCCGGCGGGTCGCTAGTAATATATAAAATTCTAAATACATAACGGTTCATAATACACAATGGTCATAATATATAATAGTTTTGTTTTTTAAAACCAAGAACATTTCAGGATTTTTTAAAAGGCCATTGTTTAGAACCCGTTAGTTTAGGTTAGGTTTGTTTTGTAACGATCCTGAAAAGTTAACGTTTTCTGTAAAATAAGCGTTATAATTAATTATATTATAGCGTTTTGACGACACGCTGGCCTAGTTGGGAGTGACCCTGCCTCCGAAGCCAGCGGTCCTGGTTTCATATCCCGGTAAGGGCAGATATTTGTGTGATGAGTGCGAATATTTGTTCCTGAGTCTTGGATGTTTTCTATGTTTTTAATTATTTATTTATCTATTTAAGTATGTTTATCGTTGCCCATAGTACAAGCCTAGAGCTTAGTTTGGGACTAGGTTAATTTGTGTGACATTGTCCCGTGATATTATTATTATTATTATTATTCTTTCTTACTATTATTATTATTATTCTATGTCCCGTGATATTATTATTATTATTTGTATGTCTTTACCAAACACTGGACTATGGGATTCCGGGCCTTTGGAAGGCGTACATGGAGCCGAAGCCAACACGCAGAGGCCCTTTAGACAACTTTAATTTAGTAAAGTGGTGGGACACCACCCGGCGATTGTCCCCGAGTTCACACTATAGAAGTAAGCTCCCGCTGACAACCTCTGGTTAGTGTAAGACTATTTAAGAAGGATGGGAACATTAAAACAGTTTATATTAATGAAATGATATGGATTGGTGAACTAGGCTATTAATGAAACTATGGCGTCTGCCTGGCCAATGCTAATTACTTTGGTTGAAATGGCAGACGGTGACTCGCCAACTCAATGGAATGGACCTCCCAAAATAGCCGCAAATACATAGCAGAGCAGAGAGGCAACAGTTCCAGAGGGGCTAAGGATGGAGAGGTGCTTCTGGATTTTAATCGACCATAAGGTGCCCACTCGCCACTTATGCAACACATCCACCCTTCGAGCATAAAGCTCTAGCGACTCCGACCTCTGACCGGCCAATCAAGGCAAGCCAGAGGTGAGGGTCTGTTCCTCGTCATCATACACTCCAGCCGGCCGGTGAAGGCAAGCGTGAGTTGAGGAACAGGACCTTCCCTCGGGAGCACTCAGGTCCTTGGCGTCGCTACTCACCAACAGCTTGCCACTAGCTGCCCTGAGGTGACTGACTGCACTATTATATTATGACCATTATGTATTATGTATGAACCATTATGTATTTTGAGCTATGTATAGATTGATAGATAGATAAAACGTTTATTTGCGTACTACAAATCACACACACAATTGACAAAGGTAATTAAAAACAACACAATTAGGTACATAAAAAATACACAAAAAGTTGCCACAAGAATGTGTGCGTTGCAGCAGTGCAAAGGAAATGGCTCAGCGTACAGCTTTGCTCATGATGAGCAAAACGCTGATATTCTGCCACAACCCCGAGGAACGACAGAGCTACAACAAGCAAATTTATAGACAAAAAGAACAAGATAATAATATTTCAAACAAAAACATACTGTCATGCATTGGCGTGCGTGTGCGTTTGCAACATTGTGCAAGTGTTCTATGTCCGGTGAGTTTCATAATACTTCAAGAGCACTAAACAGCAAAATCCGATACCGAGTAACCGCGAGGTATACCAATCGTTTGTTTCTGTAGTAGTAGATCCCTAAAATGATTTTTAAACGAGTACTTTGATGTAAATGTTTCATCTACAATATTCAAGGTACTTTCCTTCCATGTGGCATAGCCGTGGGACGCCCTGTAGATTGTGATACGACCCCGGTGTATCACACATTGCGCCAATTAAAATAAAACGTAATGCTCATGTCATGACTCATGAATTATTATGGTTCTATTAGGGCCCACTGAAAATCAGCGCCCTGGCTTGCCTCGGCATCGTGCTGAGTAGGTCCCTTATTGACGCAACGGCACAGGAATTTATGTCTTTTCTTTTTTGTTTGTTTTAAACCGTGTCGTTTTTGTGTCAATAAATGTATTTTCTTTCTTTCTTTCTTATTAAAAAACCATTAATCATCAATATCATCAATTTTTAGACTTGTAGAACCTTTTAGTATGTATTGAACTCTTAAAAATGCCATTTTCACGAGAGTTACTTGTAACGTTACGCTTCTTATACTATTAGGGTCGCTGCAAGATAATGTGTCCCTGCCTACGAAGCTGGCGGGCCCGGGTTCGATTTCCGGTAAGGGCAAATATTGGATGAGTGCAAGTAGTAGGTATTTATTCCTGTGGGATGTTTTCTTTGTATTTAAGTATTTCTTCTATGTAAGTATGTTTATCGTTGCCTATTAGGTACCCAAAGTACAAGCCTAGATCTTAGTTTGAAACTAGGATAATTGATGTCAGATGATCCCGTGATACTTAATATTATTATTCATAGGAAAGTCGAGGAAGCTGCTTTGAAGCGTATTTATATTATACTGGCTGTTTCCCGCGACTCCGTCCGCGTAGAGGTCGTTTATCACTATTCCCTCAGTCCGTCCAATTTTTGTGGATAAAAAGTACCCTGGAACCCAAACTCAAACTCAAACTGTATCCATACCAAATTTCATCTAAATCGGTTCAGTAGAACCAGTGATTACCCTTTACAACCTTACTTCTTCTTCATATAAAAAAACTTATATGCACACAAGCTTTATTGCCCACAGGAAAGACAACTTTTGTTTTTAAGAGTGTGTATGACCTAGGTAGATTAGAGGTCACTGAGATCATTCTGCCTTGCCCCGTGTCCAAGAATGTCCCAACTATAGGTATCGTGTAACTCTACATTCTGAGCAAATGCTGAGCATTAGTTCACCTTCATAACTGCGAGCTGACTAACAGTTATATTTAGCACAAGTTGCGTTTTAATCCCTTTCTCAAGCCAGAAATAAACTGCACGATCTATCGACGGACGTCTACGTCCGGAATAGTTACGGATACTTCATTATAAGACTAGGGATGCTGTTAGGCAATAGGCAATATGCATAATGGGTAAGGACCAAATAGTTGGACCATAGTTAAGCTTAGTTAACCATAAAAACAACAAAAGTGAAAAAAGTTCCGTTGTGACATGAAATTTATCCCTACAAATGAATGGCTAATTTTCGTGTCACAACAGAAAAGTTTCATAGAAAATTTAATTGAATGAGTTAGCGTGGCCAACTTTTTGGTCCTTACCCATATATATATTTTATGTTAAGGAGAAGGCAAACGAGCACTCAGGCCACATGATGGTAAGTGGAATCTGAGACCCTTAGACATTTGAATTCTCAAGACTATAATCCTAAGACCTCAAATGCGTTGCCAACCCTGAGGACTAAGATGGAATGCCTCTATGCTATTAATTTCACCGGTTGTCTTACGCTCCTTCTTCTCGCTTGTTTCTTTCTTACGCTCTCTGGAAAGTGCTATGAAAGAGAGGAATAACTGCATACGCGAAATATGTCGTGTAATTTTTTCATAAGATATAAAAGCTTTAGTGGCTTTAGTGGTGGTAGGGCCGTATCCGGACGGACCCTGTGCAGGGTCCGTCCGGATCGCTACCATCATCTTATCCATTAACCACCCGCCAAGCAACAGTGTTCGCATTGTTGTGTTCCGGTGTGGGGATAAGACAACCGGTGAAATTACTAGCATAGAGGCATTCCATCTTAGTCCTCAGGGTTGGCAGCGCATTTGAGTTCTTAGGATTATAATCTTGAGAATTCAAATGTTTATGGGTCTCAGATTTCACTTACCATCAGGTGGCCTGAGTGCTCGTGTGCCTTCTCCTTAACATAAAAAAAAAGTCATAGTTCAGACCCCCTGCAAAAACAATCCATACAAAATCGACGACAGCCTTAACGTCACCGCTGTTGATTCCATATTTAAAATATAAACCTTATAAAGAAATTTGTTTTTTTTTTCGTAAACTTCTATGTTTAAGCCAATATCGTTTAATTAAAATATTACGTAAATCATTTTTGTAAAAACTTTTTTTTAATTAAGTAATCCGTTTATGAAATATTAAGCTTTAAAGCGCTAATATTTGTTAGACTCAAGTGTCGTCCCAAATACAGCCAAAACTACAAATACTAAAAATCTGAAAAAAAACTTAAATGAAAGAGCATATAACCAATTTTAAAGGAAAACTATCACGACTAAGTAGACATCGTTGGTTCTTGAGATACAGGCGATTAAAGTATTTATACCTACTAAAATCATCTACGACGGCCCCAATTGACATTAAATAGAAAATTAGTGATGTTTTTTTATGTTTGTAGCACTTAACGGCTTCGGAACCCTACACTGAGCATGGTCCGACATGCTCTTGCCCGGATTTTTTCATTTTTTTCTAAATCGTATCAATGAAACTCAATTCTGATTTTCATGCATGTTCTCTACATATAATGTGTTATCCACAACAATTTAGCAATAAAGTGTCAAATCTTACTATAAGTTTTAGGCTTCCGTAGTTAAAAAGGAACCCTTACAGTTTCGCCATGTCCGTCTGTCGGTCTCCGGGTAATCTCACGACTAGACAGTTGAAATTTTCACAGATGATGTATTTCTGTTGCCGCTATAACAACAAATACAAAAAAAATTATATCGCACCTTCGGTAGGAAAAGGGCACAATTTCCCCTTTAGTAACATTGTACATTGTGCCTTTGTTCTACCGGACAAGGGCACAATTTCCCCTGTAGTCACATTGTACATTGTGCCCTTGTTCTACCGAAGGTGCGATATATTAAGGGCTTCCATTCAACAAACGTGATTTTTTTGGCGTTTTTGCTCGATCTTGATACAGACACTGTGGTTACAGACGGACACCGGGACAGGCAATGTTGTTAAACATGTGTATAATGTAGAATAGAGGCCCAAGTGGCCTGTATGCTCGTTTGCCTTCTACATGCCTTTTAGGGTTCCTTGGTCAACACACTGACACTGCGAAGTAGGTGAACACCAGGTTTCAGCTGAAAACCAGCGCCGTGGCTCCGGCTGCAGCACAAGCTGAGCTGAGTCCTATTTGACTTCACACAGCACTTCAGTGCAACTTTTTCTAAATTAAATTCACACTAATCTAATCATGTTTTTACTACATATGTTTGTTGTATTGCAGTGTGTTTTTGTCAAATATATGTTATGTTATGTTATGTTTTTAGGTGAAACTAAATAGAAAGGTTAAGTTTAAACTATAATATAGTGTTATGTTGAACATTTCGTGCGCGAGTCCAACTCGCACTTGGCAGATTTTTTGAAGATGTTTTAGCCGTTGGTTTATGTGAAATATACACTGTCTGTGGTATAGGTGAAAGCCCTTTAAGCTGCAAATATGCAAACTGTCAAAGGTCGGGGAATTTATACTCTCTGCGCCTGACCTTAAGGGAGAGGGGTCGTCGCCTGCCCGACTTGCTGCGGGGTCGATTCGCTTTCTACGGTGGCCTGGATTGTACAAAATGTCAATTGCTATACCTACTAACGGCCGAACCCTATATTCAAACCGCGGACAGATAGCCTTACTTCGGATTAAAATTTGACACATTTTGTATGAGCAAATGTCAAATTTCAACCCGAAGTAAGCCTTATCTATCCGCGGTTTGAATATAAGGTTCGGTCGTAAGAGGCACCCTAAAGTTATTTTGACAAGGTTCCAATTACACTGTCGGTAAAATAGTTATTGGGTCTAGGTTAAACACATAGAAAACATGACTCAAGAATAAATACTCTCATTAATCGCATCACAGAAATAATTGCTTTTGGGAATCGAACCTGAGACCGCTAGCTTTGTAAGCAAGGCACGGCACCAACTAGGCAAACATCAACAACGAACGACCAAAACCCGGACAAGAGCATGTCGGACCAAGCACAGTGTAGGGTCCGAATCAGTTATATTATAACTTCTCTCAAAAAACAAGCATGAACTAATTTTACATTTAAAGTTATTTAGCCGCAGTTGTCTCAGGAACCAGCAAAGTCTACTTAGTCGTGATAATTTTAAGTTCGTTGAATGTGCTTTTATTTAAGATATTTTTCAAGTTTTTACTCCTTTTGTTTCGGCGGGGGGGGGGGGGGTGGAATATTGACACTTTTCGAGTTCAACATTTCCTAAACGTTCCCCCAAATCTAAAAGTTAATAATGTAATAAATGTTTTATTAGCTATCCAATAATATACACTTGATGTCGTAACATAAAATTACCACCAATTAGTTACCACTGGTAACAGCTGGGATTTTTTTCCCATTTGTGACCACTAAAATATTTGGTGATATCTACTTTTTTTTCCTTTAGTGGTAACAGCTGGTAACAGCTGGGTTACTTGTTGATTCTTGTTGACCCTAAAAAGCATGTAGAAGGCAAACGAGCACACATGCCACTTGGGCCTCTATTCTACATTATACACATGTTTAACAACATTGCCTTTGACGCGTCATCGTATTGTCAACGTTACTAACGCGTAACTCTTTATATACCTAGTTTAATTTAGATAAGACTTCTTTTTTTTTAAAACCGCATTCTAAAATCCAAAAAAAGTAAATGCTTGAATAGTTATAGGTCAGTCAAACAGAAGTGGGCTTTTGGTTAAAACTATTGTGCGAAGCCGACTTTTTTTTTTTTTGAAAGTATTTTTTTTATCCTTTTTTGTTTTATTTAACCTTAGGATATTTCACGCTCGCCGCAAGCAACGCCGCGGGAAAGTCATAGTGCATATTATATTTAAATCTTTCAAAATATATGCTTCGACATAAGTAGTCGCTCAACTATCTCAATTGAGATATTTTATCGCCGCTCTTAAAATATTAATTGGAGGACAATTTCACCCAATAAATAAAAATAAATAAATAAATAAAACAAAGAACAATGTCACACAAATTGACCTAGTCCCAAACTAAGGCTTGTTGGTTGGCTTGTGTGGCTTGTACTATGGGTACTAGACAACGATAAACATACTGATATAGAGAAATATATACTTAAATACATAGAAAACATACAAGACTCAGGAACAAATACTCGTACTCATCACACAAACATCTGCCCTTACCGGGATTTGAACCCGGGACAGCTGGCTTCGGAGGCAGGGTCACTCCCAACTAGGCTAGCGTGTAGCGTGTAGCGTGTGTGTGTGTGTAGCGTGTAGCGTGTGTAGTGTAGCGAGTGTCAATAGGTTGAGTTTGGGCAGCAAAAAAAATATGTGTCCGTTATTTTAGACTAATCTCTAACATAATTATATGAAAATCAAACATATCGGAGCCGGACAGTTGGGGTACCTTTCCTTTTTTTGTAATCTGTATTTTATCGATGTCTAACGAAAGTCGATAAATGGGAAGTCACTAGCGTTATTGAAAAGTGCCACGAAAATGACGGCCTCTGGTTATATGGGAAACGTTAGGCCTTATTTAAGTAATGTTTTGAAAAGTAATTTCTTTAAACGGCTGTGAACGTACTCGACAGTAATTGTGGCCGATTTAAAAACAATACGATAACATTTTAAATTCAATTTGGTTTTACTCGGTATAATGGGTAATGGCGGTCGAGTTAAAAAAAATACCATAACAAGTCCAGTTTTTTCCGTGTAGAATAGACTTTGATGGTGGACTCTGAAGCCCATAGAAATTTGCCGTTTCAAGATTGCAATCTTACGATTACAATCTTGAGACCGCATATGCAGCAATGTTAGCGTTGTTGTGTTCTGGTGTGGGGATAAGACAACCGGTGAAATTACTAGCATAGAGGCATTCCATCTTAATCCTCAGGGTTGGCAACGCATTTGAGGTCTTATTATAGTTTGAGAATTCGAATGTTTATGGGTTTCAGATTCCACTTAGCATCAGGTGGCCTGAGTGCTTGTGAGCCTAGTCAATAACATAAAAAAAAATGCGCTGCCAATCTCAGCATTAAGATGTCTCTATGCTAATCATTTCACCGCTTTTCTTACCCCCGCAATCACTCATGCGGCCTCTATCACACAACTTGGAACAATACATACTGCCGTCGCGCCGCGCTGCTTACGATGTGCTTCTTTTTTTTTTATAAATGGCGGTCCACCGCGATCTTCCGCAGTGAATATCAAGTGAGTAGAGTAAAACAGTAAACATAATAAATCAAAAGTATGGCACCCCACAGATGATCAATTTATTTGTGCAATCACACTGATTGCCCAAACTTTTTGATCAACTATGGCTATGATTGATGTTTACGCAATCATTTCAGAAAAGTTTGACGGAGTTGAATTTTGTTTGTGCCATCACGTGTGATTGTGTGGTCTGTAGTAGTGATTGCTCAATTGCCCGTTTTGTTATTTCTTCTTTAATTAAATTATCAGCGTAATCGCAGCAGCCCAATCCTCGACATCAGACATCTTTTATAATATCTCGACGTAGTTGTTTTTCACGTGACGTTTACCCTGATGATAACTTAGTCTTAGTTTTTAATAGATCATAGACCATAGATGATAATGATTGGTGATTGACTCAATCAATTGATACGTGTAGGGGCAGAACCTGTTTCAATCTGATTGTACAAAAATACGATTGCAAAAACATTTTGCAGGTCTGTGGGAGGCCTAAAAGCCGGACATCTTTCAATCAGCCATCTTCAATGCACGAAGGTTACTGGACTGCTTACGATGTTATTGTGCATGTTAACCAAGAAGCTTATACGGGTATATGACACTGGAGATTGCACGGCAACGCCTTCAAGCCATGAAAAGTGACCTTGAATGACGTCGCTTATGTTTTTGTACCTTTCTTTAGGATGAAAAGAAAGGGACAAATAACATAAGCGACGTCATTCAAGGTCACTTCTCTTGGCTCGTGATACTGTAACACTGTGTTGCCATGTATAACGATTTATTTCTTAATTGCTTAAATAAAAAACTACTTGTTTCTATAAGATTTTATTTATTTAAAATCAGTATAAAAATATCATAACATTTTTACTTTGTTCATGTTCTAATTTTTTTACTTAAATTACCTATGTTTCTAACGACTAGTTTACTCAAAATGCACTGTAAAATATCACAATTCACAAAGTATTAATATGAAAATTATAATATATTATTATTTTTATTTATTTCTAGTTTTACTAGATTGCAATTACTTTTTACTTAGAGACTACAAGGCCATTAAAATTGCTTAACGGCCGAAACCTATATTCAAACCGGGGATAGATACGGCTTACTTCGGGTTAAAATTTGTCATTTTTGACGATATAAAATTTTAATCCGAAGTAAGGCTATCCATGGTTTAAATATAGGGTTCGGCCGTAAGTAGGTTAGTAGGTAGGTAACGAGAAAATATACTATCGTACAAGTTACGGTAATCCTTCTAATTTCATTTGCTATCAATATCTCACATGATCTAAAATCCGAATCAATAGCGATCGAAATATGTATAAACATTACAATTTCCAATCTTATTATTTTATAATAGTGAAATCTATAACACTCATTTGCTCTAATATTCATGTAAAATACAATTATATAATCACAAAAATAAAGATGTCAGTTTATGTTGGGTTAGTCCTGCAGCAGCCGCGGAACCTAAACACCCAGATATAGGAGCTTCTTTTATACCAACGTTATTCTGTCTATAGAGCTTTATAGCTTTAAGACTAAGAATTTTACTTCATCGAATGTATCATTTCATCGAATTTCATTTCATCGAACGCTATTTGCTGCTGAAACCATAATGTTTTCAGGGTATCTTAAACATTAATTACGTAGGTTATGTTTAAGATACCCTCAAAACATTATGGTTTCAGCAGAAAATAGCGTTCGTTGAAAAATATTTCGATAAAATGATAGACACCCCTTCAAGACAGATACGCGCTTTATAGGTTTATTTTTTAAGATAGGTTTTATTAAATTATAGAAAATAAATTTATAGTAAATTATTTTATAGATTTTGAATGATATAGGTTTTGTATTTTAGAGATTTTGAAATCATAGAACATAATAGTTATATACTTAAAGTAAAGTTTAGAGCTAATTAATGATTATTAGTAGCATGACTTAGATCATACGACGTTATATGAGTTTAGAGCAAACTTTTTTAGGACAAAAAATCCTGACGTAGCAGAGTTTATTTGTTTGTATATCCTATATCCTATTAAAATATAATTGTATAAATTTGTAAAAATGTAAAAAGAAAAAGAAAAATACGTTATGAGTAAGTAACTAATACACTGACTCAATGACAAATCTAGGGCTCGCAAATAACCGGTTAAAACCGGTTATTAACCGTATTTACCCCAACTTAAGACGTCTAGGACTGATCTTCCTGCTTGTTCCTTTTTAAGAACAGCTTCTTGAGCAAAGTGGAGGAGGTGACAGGCATTTGGAACACCTTCTCCAGAGCGATCACGTGCTTGACCCGCCTGAAGATCTTCTCCAGGTGTTCTTCGTCAGCGTGCTCCAGAATCTGCTTGCAGATGGTCTGAATGAACCACGTGCCCTCCTTTTCGATTCTAGAAAAAAAACGTCCATTAACCACGTACGTCACGTTTTCGTCACGACTTCGTTTCCATAGGTATATTAAATCTTTATGTTTATTTGAATGTGGAAGAAGCGACAGAGATTGCTCAGGATCGTAGATGGAAAGAAGTGGTATCTGCCTACCCCTCTGGGAAACAGGCGTGATTTTATGTAAGTATGTATGTATATTTATTATATGTATGAGTATTATATGTAAGAGAATGATATATATTTACTGTAGTAAATATTAGCAATTAATAGGATTGAAGTGAGAACTTCGTATTGGATATTTGGTAGACTGGTAGATAATGCTATTAGGCATGAGGTCAGCAAATTGTACTTATTTATATATGCATTGAAGATAAAATAAATAAATAAATAACCTCCCGGCTCCCCGGGTTGCCGGGAGCATGCCAAATATAAAAAGCACACTATTATTAATAGAAGTAGGTTGCATTTGCAATGTTACTAAAATAGGTATTGGGGGTATAATGGCCCCTAATTTCATGAAACCTATAGTTTAGAACCATCCCGATTGGACTAGCTTTCTCTTCCTCTGACAAACACAGATAGATACGCAACTTATATCTAGACATCTGCCCTGCTAATCCAAATAGCACTAACTCGAATAAAACTCCCGTAGCAATCACAACCTTATTACTAAGAGGAGAGGATTGAATCTACTTTGGCAATTGAATCTGACATACCTAATGTTTATTTGCTTAGGAGGGGAGAATGAGGGTTGCTAGGTGCGGTAGTAAATTTTACTTATTTATTTAGGTAATATGTATTATATTACAGAAAATTATATACTGTTTATTGGCTTAGGAGGGAAAACATCGGAATTTTGAGGGCGAAATTGGATGACAGCTAGGGAAACTCACTAATCAATGTTTTTTCTATATACTAGTGATCGCTCCAAGTTTTGTTTGTAAAAATATATTTATTAAATTTATTAAAGAAGAGAAAATAATAAATTATTTCCTCTTCTTTATTTGAAAAGGATTTTCAAAGTTGATTTTTCTCAGTGTGAATTTCGGAATAACTGTTTTGTGCTGTGTAACGTTTATCATGGTCTCAAAAATAATACAAAAAAACACACACTTACTGAGCAGCACACAACTGAGAATGATCACATAACTCAAGGCATCTATAAGTGAGTTTATCGATATAGGAACGCTCTATCTGTCATTAAATTTCGCCCTCAAAATTCCGATGGCTGCTTATTATAGGGTAAACGATACAGTTATTGCCCGCGATCTGTGATTGCCCACTACATTTTTTAGAGACTGACTGAATCACAGAAAAAAATATTTGCTTACATAGAAACATAGCTGTGTTGCTGCTTGTTACACTTATGTAGCTTATTTTTTTAGGATTGCAGTCTCCAAAAAAATAAAGAGGGCAATCACTGGTCGTGGGCAATAACTGTATAATTTACCCTACCTTTTTTTCGCGTCAGGTTTAGTAACACAACGAACTGCCCTCGCTCTGCTCCGGATTCATAGGATAAAATAAAATCTATTTTACTCAGGGATAATGTAACTTCGTACTAGTTTAACCTTTTACCATATCGTTTGAGTAGTTTGCCCCAAAGATAACAAACATACAATTTTAGTATAAAAACTATTTCTAGGGAGAGAGACAGCTAAATATGCGTTCGTTAGTTATTTTACGAACACCAGACTATAAAATTGAACACGTATGTTTGACTTTATTTAATATGGCAAGTTAGAAAGAAATGTTCTCATGGGCTTGTTCTTTTTTATTTGTTAGTTCATCACAAGTTGAATATAAATGTCAGCACTGTATGAAGTAAGTCAAGGAGAATTAGTTTTGGTTTCATTATAGTTGTTTCTGTTCCTATGCTTATTTATTTTATTTTTTATTTAATCTTTATGGCACCAAATACAAATTTGAGTACAAAAGGTGAATTTAATGTCTAATGGCAATCTACCTCTGGTACACGCCAGCACACACGCATATGGCAATAAAATGTATAATAATGTACCATTATGAATGTAGAAATAAAAAAAATAGAAAAGGTTCAAATTTTTGCAAAAAACTGAGTAAGAATATGGGTAGATTTAGGTTAGATTGTAGAATAAGTTTTGTGTTGCTGTGCCCTAAAAGGAATTTATGCTGGGACGTATTGCATGCTCAGTTATTAAGATCTTGTAAAACCCATAACTGCAACGAATAAATGAATTATGAATTACCAGTTGACCTTTGGGCAAATCTGTAAATTGTAAATTGCGTGTTGTTGTTGTATGCTTGTACTTATTCTGTGTTGTACTAACCTAGCAGAAGCTCTTCCGAAGAAACAGCTGTGAAATATAATAATGTTAGCTTCCGTTGGCAAAAAGTATCTCCCTTCATTCCTGTCGGCCCGGTCGAGTGAAATGGGATCGGCCGGGCGTTCTCCCTGCGGCACGCGCACGCAGCGAGCGAGGTGTGGACCGCGACAAGCCTGAAAACCACATGAACAATTTCCATCAACAAATTGATTATTGAGACAAGCTTTTGTTGCCCATTGTCTTTTTTTTGCAGTCATTTATCATCAAGACCAACCTAACGAGTTGAAACACGGTGGGTCCACCTTTCGACTCCATCAACAGACCAGCTCGATGGTACCATATTATTGTATTGTAAATTCCAGCGCGAAGCGGGAAGCTGTTCAAATCGTCCGTGAAAAAATCCACCCGGACAAATATACATTGTAAGTGTACTATTTTTACAAGAAACTTACAAGATCATAAAGGTTCTAAAATAGTACATTATTGTAGAGGCCGCGAAGCAAGCGCTTGCTGGACGCGCAACGCGCGACGCGCGATAACTGCCATTTTTTTTATATTTTTCCTTGAATAAATATGCAAAGGACAATGGGCAAATTTGTATAGGCACTGTCCCCCTCCACCAACAGTAACGGGATGCATGTCTATATGTTTATAAGGACCCAAAAAAAGACAAAATACTTATTTTAGTAGCAAAATCAATGGGATTTTTTTTAATGAAAACAAGGGCCAAATAAGGCAAATCATCCATATATGTGTTCATTTTCAAACAAATTCCATACGATACGATTATGGTTTTCCAAGAAAACCCCATACATCTGGTGATCGTCTCCATAGTAAAAATACATAATGTTGCTGAGATCTATTAAATGAGACATGTTTCATTTCTGTTGGTGGGGGGGGGAAATTTCTGCCCATGGTCCTTTAAGAGTTAAAAGTGTACAGCAGCGGCCAGTAATGGATTTCCATACTTACTTCCTGGCCTGACAAACTTGTAACTTGTATCATGGACGATAAACATTTATATCGAGAAATCAGGAACAACTCGGGCTAAACACACAAATATCAAAGAACCGGAAGTGTTGTTCCTCATCAAAATATTTCCACATTGTGTCATTTTTGTAAACTTGATGTTTAAATGTAAAAAAAAACTAATATTGTGCAATGAAACTCCCCGACTAAAGCCAGTAAGAAAAATAAATACAACAGTGTTTTTTTGTTCATTTGTTTTCTGCGTCTTGGCAATCTGTCCAAACAAAAATAAGCCATTTATAACGCAAAAATTGGGGTGTAAGTTTAACGGGTATATCTATGTTTCTGTGTGTCTGTCTGTGGCATTATAACTCCCAAACGGTTTCATGAAAATCGGTGGGGCCGTTCAAGAAATATTAGCTCTAAAAGTAAGGGTTGGCAATATCTTGGGGAATTTTAACTATTTAATACATGTATTGTTTTGTAGTTGCTTAATGTATTCATTGCCGGCAACGCATATAGGCGTTCTCCTAAATTTTACCTAAAGTTTTAAACTAGGGCTTGGAAACGGTTTGAAAAATACCGGTTAATACCGGTTTTTTTCGATGTTGCTCAGATCATTCCTAGGGAACGCGAACGTTTTGAGAACTTTATTTTAACCTTAACTAACCGGGTAAACCCTCGAGTGGCGAGACGAGAACCCAATAAAGTTTTGTACCGAATAAAAACACAAAGCGGCGCAGGATTATTGTGCGTGACGTGCATCTGGACTAACCGATTTATTTAATTCGAAACCGGTTAATTCGAAAAGAACTTTATGTAATGTTCCTCCAAAAATTAATGCGAACGGAAACGAAATGACAAGGTTTTGCGTAAAGTACATAATAACGGTTTGAAAACTTAACTGGTATTTGAGCCCATCAACACTTAGATAAGTGACTGACACTGTGTACCGATGGGTTAATGCATTCACTGCCGGCAACGCATATCAGGCGTTCTCCTAACTTTCACCTAGTGCTTTTAACGCATATGTGCGTTCTATCAATATGCAAGCTTCATATATGCAGACACGGTGGCCTAATTGGGAGTGACCCTGCCTCCGAAGCCAGCGGTCCTGGGTTCAAATCCCGGTAAGGGCAGATATTTTTGTGATGAGCGCGAATATCTGTTCCTGAGTCTTGGATGTGTTTTATGTATTTAAGTATATATTTCTCTATATAAGTATGTTTATCGTCGTCCGTGTGTTGCCGGGTTAGAATAGTGCCACTCCATGTCTTCCCGTGGATGTCGTAAGAGACGACTAAGGAAATAAAGGCTTGTAGTACTGTTAGGCGATGGGCTTGCAACTTGTCACTAATACACTAGTAAACTTCTTGACCTGATTGTGCAAAATGTGGTTACACTGTCTTTTTGGGGTTGTTGGTATTTCTGTAGCGCTGCCTACCCCACTCTGGGAATGAAGGCGTGATTTTATGTATGTATTTATCGTCGTCTAGTACCCATAGTACAAGCCTAGAGCTTAGTTTGGGACTAGGTCAATTTGTGTGAGAATGTCCCCTGATATTTATATAAAACAAAACGCTGCCATAACTTTATCGCTGCTTTTATGCAATAACAAATCGAAAACAAATACAATTTGATTTAAAACTTTAATTAAATTGCGTTTCAAATTAAAATGCAACAATGACTCATTTTGATTTGTGGCACTATTGCATAAAAGCAGCGATAAAGTTATGGCACCTGACGAAATTTCTAAAAGCGATGCCGGCAGTGAATGAAGAAAAACCTTACCTGAATTAAGAATATAATAGGTTTGCCCCGCAACGACTCGTTGGCTTCTTCATCAAAGCATTTGAACACCCTTTTCTCACTGTACAAAGAGTCGCACGCCAGAAGTTGTCCGTGATCACTGCCGTGAGTCAAAATAGCAACACAAATGCAACCGTAATCGTTGAATTTTTGTTTAGAAACTGAAACAAGAGTGTTACTATTACCTTACATTGCTGTGAATCCGTCCGTCCGTCCTACACGCATTGCTCTTGTTAGGAAACATTGCGACCATCTTTCAGTTAAAATATACAACAAATTGAATGAATTGTTAAACATTCATGTACTTACATACTGGGAATGTAAGAAAAAAGTGACCAAGCTTTTAAAACATCTTTCTTATGATGAGACTGAGACACATGGTAACTAATGGACTTATTTTGTATTGTTAAAACTCGCAAGAGATATCTAGCAAAATTTGACTACTTACCTACATGTTTTTACTATGGATCCTACAAAATATCCTATTCTCATGTAATATTAGTTATAATCATTATTATACTACCTGACAGGCAGAAGAACAATGAAAGTAGGATCAATGCAGTTGAAATGAGAGCTCTAAGAAGTATGTGTGGAGTTAGGATGATAGATAGAGTAAGAAATAGCCAGATCCGAGAAAAATGTGGATTGAAGGAAGATGTAGTGACTAAAATCGAAAAGGGTATGCTAAGATGGTTTGGTCATTTAGAAAGGATGGATGAAAGCAGAGTTACGAAAGAGATATGGCGAGCGAGGGTGAGTGGAGATGTCAGTAGGGGACGTCCTAGACGGACGTACAGTGATCAGATTCGCGAGGTACTGAATAAGGGCCGAATCAAAAGCACCCGAAACCGACGTACGTGCATAAAGAGATTGATGAATGTTGAGGAAGCGAAGGTTGTATGTTTGGATCGGTACACCTGGCGTTCCATAGTCTCTGCCTACCCCATTGGGAGACAGGCGTGAAGATATGTATGTATGTACTACCTGTATAACTATGTAGAACATTTTACCTCTATGTCCGGAGGTGGGCGTAAACAGCTGCGACACAGTTTATACTAATGTGGCTGCTTACGATCTAAATTGTTAAAACATGCATGTTATTACGTTCAATAAAAATCTTTAAGTCTTTAAATCTGTAAATGGTGGTAATTGGTTAGGTTAGTTCATATTCATAGTACCTACCTACTAAATCTTGGTAAGCACAATCTCAGCATACTAACTGGTGTTACGACTGGGCACTGTCCGCTCAACAGACATCTAACGGTAGTTGGCATTAAACAGGATCCCCAATGCCCACACTGTGGCAAGGAGACAAGCCAACACGTCTTAGCCGAGTGCGTCATGTACTCGTCACTGAGACACCACACATTCGCTCGGAGAGAACGAGCTATCGTCAGAAGCACTTAAAAGCATTAACCTACAGGACGCACTTTTGTTCTGTAGGAAGACAAGATGGGATCCATGCTGGATGGGAGCGTCGCCGGCCAGTAACCCACGGCTCAACCAAGGGGAACAGGGCGGAGTGACCGGGAGACTGATCGACCGCCCGCCTGCTCCGGCCGGGCGTCCCCACCCAACATCATCATAGTTTCTAAATTTTAATTCTGATTTTAATTAATAAAATAACTTTCACTCTTGCCCATATTGAGTTATTTATAGCCACTCCCATAGCCTAATTATAGAACAGTAAGGAAGATAAGCACATTTTTTTTGTAAAAGAGTATTTCCTCTTGTGGGCTAAACAGAAGCACATGGGGTTAGCTCCACGGCGCCTCTGTCAAGTCCTAATTAACAGATCCCGGAATTTTCGTAGCAATTTTTATGTATCATGGGGACTTCTCGTTTATCAACTTCCGATATACTTAATTTTATTGATACATTATAGAACACAACACAACATATCAATGAAGATTAAAAGTAAAGGTAAAAAACAGGCGGTCTTATCGCCAAAGAGCGATCTCTTTTAAATAACTTTTGAGTGGCTGAAAATGTTAAATAGAGATTTGCAATGAAAAGTTAATAGTTAACAATTCTACATTTAATCAGTTCAGTGTTTTAACATTGATCAATTTAATGTTCAAAGTCAGTTTTCGTGCTAACAAGTGTTTCATCATTAGTTTATCTATAAAAGAAATAGATACTTTGTCATAATTATATCTTGTCTCGATGAGATCGGTCATTCGCGAATAGACTGCATATTGTTTACTTCTACACATGTATATCGGAAGTCGAAAACGGGAAGTCCCTATGACAGCTCAAAAGTGCTACGAAAATTCCGGGTTCTGCTAATTAATAATCATTCTCAACTGTAGGCTCAATGTAGTATGTCTGTTATATCCTTGTGTCAAGACTTTTAAATTTTAACAGATAATTGTAAAGACACTACTCGACAAAGGACCAATGTTCGACACTAATTCTTACTCAAAGAAGATAAGAGTTATTCATTTGTTTTGCAACAATCAATTTATAACCCTATGATCTTAGAATTAAAAGCTTCTGTCGATTATTGGTGCATGTCAGCTAAAAGTGTTGAACATTGGTGTTGTTACCTTATACAATTGAGTCCAGAGATTATTAAAAATAGCGTAAAGACTCTACCAGGCCCTGGTGATAAGTGACACAAATAGGTTTCACCATTTTCCAGGCCGCACCAATCTAGATGGTTTAACATGGAATGTAACACTTATCCAAGTTATTTCCATGTTGAGAATTAATTTCATAGCAAGTAACTTTTCACGTTTATTCGATCATATATGATCCCTAAACTAAGGTACTAAGGTTGAAATTGTAACTAAACCTATGAGGTCAATATAGAACCTCTTCCTGGTAAAGGTGTCAGTTTTGTATAATATATTATGTATTAAGCTGGGTACGAATCTGAGCGGCTCAGCCTGAGGCACGCTCGCCCCGCGCGGCGAGCTGCTCGCGACCAAATTGTTGCACATAAACATACGCGGGTGAGGCAGCGTGCTCGCCGTGAGCCGACATTTCAAAATGGCGTCGGACGCAATGACAGCCGCGTCTGCGTTTATCATTTATAACTTATAACTCACAGTATTATTAACAAAAAAAAAGAAGAAATCACCTCTGTCGTAGGACGGCACAGCAACTTTATCAAATTTGTACATGCCTTGCCCACAGACAAGTTAGTACGTTTTTCTGCTCGCGGCACGCTTGGATACACGTCCAAATTACGCGAGCCACGCACACTGAGGCGCCTTTGAGAGCATAGTTCCCTAGGGAACTGTTCAATTACCCGGAATAAAAACTATCCTATGTCCTTTCCGGGGACCTTAGTTATCTCCATATCAAATTTCATGTAAATCGGTTCAGTAGTTGCTAAGATTAGCGCGATCAGGCAAACAAACAAACTCTTCAGCTTTATATTTTAGTATAGATGTAATTACAAAACCTATTCAAATAAACTAACAGTCGAGTTCATAAATATGTATACACTTTAGTACCTTGTCATTTTAAACGCTGTGACAATTCATCTATAGCAGTTTAAACAAAACATTAAATAGACAAGATAAGGTAAAGACACCAGTACTCGACAAAGGACCAATGTTCGACACTGACTCTTATTCAAAGAAGATAAGATGGTCCTTTGTCGAGTACTGGTGTCTTTACCTTACTGAAGTGTACACATATTTATGGATTTGCCTATACTATTTATTTTTAATTAATTTTACTTTATAAAGTAAGGTAACTAAGGACATAAGAGGTAAACAAAATGTTTTGCATTGTATTATAAATTGTTAAATATTAAATTAAATGCGCTACAGTGAAATAAGATCTGCTAAAGTTAAACAAGCATATTATATATAAGTTTCTTACAGTCCTCCAACTTCTCAAATATCTCCTTTTCCTCAAGATCTTTGTGTGTAGTCACTTCAAATCGAAACTGCTTAAATGTTTTTTCCAGAGCCGCTGCATCTAGATTAGTGCCTGTTCTGGAATCGGCATCAATAAATAACTCATGATTAAATATAATCATTATGTTTTTAGAATAATTTTCCAATTCATAAGTATTTTTAGTTTCTTTACTTTGTTTATCGACAGTAATTGCATGTTCATCTTCAGTAGCATTATAAATTATTGATGTTGGATCTGCAATATTTAGATCCCCAAGGTCAGGCTCGTTTATGGGTATAGAGAGGTCATTATCCAAATTTGACTGAGCTGAAGGCAGATGATCTATTTTAATAAGGTTGCCTTTACTTTCATTATCCAGAAAACTCGAAAGTTGGTTACTCAAGTCTTCAATGGAGTCTGGGTTAGTATTCGCTTCATGATCCGAACACTCGGCTGAGTTTTCTGTTGATGTTTCAGGCTTCTTATCGCTGTTATAATAGCTCATATTAAACCGGTAAGTTACACTTACGTCGATTTCGACCCAACAATATCCTGATAATTCGTCAATAGGGTGAACTTTAACGCATAACCGCGTTTAATCATAAGTTTATAAAACTGTATAATATTCAAGCTCAATTCTTTGTAACTTAGAAATACTTTACGGCTCAAACTACTTAGAGATAGGTACTACGTCTTTACTGATAACAGTGATATGATAACGTAGTATCTCTTTAGTAGTCTGTGGTGATAACTTCTGTCAAATGATCAAATATACACAGACAATACATGAGGACAACAGATTAGAAGGGTATGCCCAAGGGTGCGTTCCGGATCACGCTCACGGTGCTCACAAAGTTCACAGTGCAGTGCATTCACGATCTTTTGGTTCGACACCTGTCAAGCTGTCACTGCCTCTTCACTATCACTACATATTTAGTATAAAACAAAGTCGCTTTTTCTGTCCCTATATCCCTATGTTTCTTAAATCTTTAAAACTACGCAACGGATTTTGATGCGTTTTTTTTTTAATAGATAAGAGTGATTGAAGAGGAAGGTTTATATGTATAATACTTTAATCCGGAGCGAAGCGAGGGCGGGTCGCTAGTGTTTATTAAAAGGTTTTATACCTTCTAGAGATGGGCAAAATGTATCACTTAAAAGAAAAGATTGAAATGTATCTTTCGATCATTGGGATATGTATCACTCTTTTGTATCTTTATATCCCTATGTATCAGTACTTCAGTAGCTCACGCTCGACCGCACGAGCCGCAGCTATTGCCTGCACCGCTCACTCTCTCAGCGTGGCTCGCTTAGCTCAACTCAATCCAATAAATCAGAACCAGTATAAAACTTAAATGTTCACATACTGCTGAACGACTTTAAGCCCTACGCACCAGTAATAGAGTTATCAATTTACCTTTTTGTGCCGACGTATGTCAATTTATAATGGTCATACGGCATAGCAACCCATCCAGTTCACCCACTCTCTCCATCCGACCTCTCAGTCTTGCAAAAGTGCAACACAACATACCAAATAGTGAGGTGCGAAAAAGACGTCAGTTCGCGTAACCTTGGCGTGGCCGGCCGTAGCGGCCGAGCCGAGCGAAGCGACACAGATAGAAAGAAAATTACGCCGTGAGTGAATGAGTTATAAAGATACACTGATACATTCGGATGTGAAAAGATACAAGGAGTGATTGATGAGAACGGATTGATACATATCTTTTTTATCTATCTCTCCTGAGTTACCCATCTCTAATACCTTCTAATCTGTGGGTTTAATTCCGTCAAAAAGATCGAGGTGATTCATCTCTAGTTTGCTATTAAATTAAAAGAAAATATTAAAGATAAGATAACGTATTAATATAATAATTGTACTTAGTGACACATTTTTAATAAGTATCAGAAGTTAGTTTGAATTTGTAGTTATTGTTTTACACTTCAAGTGTGTGTCCATGTCGTTTGATAAATTGAAAGTTACGTACTTGCAATCAATGTTCGTCGATGTATTAATTAGCGAAGATTCAAATTTCAAATTGTGATTTTCTAAAAGTTTAGTTGAACCTTACAGTATAGGTACTGTCACTTCATAATATTATAGTGAAGCAAGATTGCAAGAAACGCAAACGAGATCAAAGAACTTTTCCTACTTAATGAAACAACTAACAAAACCAGAAGAATGCCTAAATTAAATGATTTGGATGGAAGTACATCTGATGAAAATGAATCCGTTTCCCGAACTATCCTTAATTCAAATGATTCAGATGGAAGTACATCTGATGAAAATGAATTTCTTTCTCAAACGATCCCCCCAAACCGTGCTGATACCTATGAGTTGGAAAAGTTTAAGAAGAACCTCCTGATTATATTTAATCATCTAGAATTCAATGATAAATGGACTCCTCGAAATGGCACAGAGAGAGATGAACAAACTCTTCTGAACACTTTTAAAAGGTTGAATTTTAAATGCTTAACATATAGGGATTTAAGCATGTATGAGATTCAGGAGACAGTGACAAAATGTAAGAAGTTTAATATTCACTGAGTGGAGTCTGTGACAAATAAACTTAAGAAATTTAACTCGTAGTAATAACATTCTTTGTACTCAGTTGGTGAAAAGGACTTCACTGATTACGGATGTGTGTTTGTGGCCATCATGACACACGGTGACGAGAGTGGGCTACTGTATGCCTATGACCGTAGATATAGCGAATATGACCTCATTAAGTACTTTACTAGCAACCGTACTCTCTTTGGCAAGCCAGTCGTTTTCCTAATCCAGGTAAGCTTTTTTTTGGTATTACTTATCTACATTGTTTATCACTGCTCACCATGGTGCTCCCATACTGCGGTTGTATAATGTTATGATACATTTTATACCATTTTACAGCACAACAACATTCTTAGCTTTAGTAGAATGTACTTGTAGCGTTATAAAATGTTTCATAATTATATTAAACACATATTTTGATTTTATGTATGTATGTATGTATGTATGTAAATACTTTATTGTACAAAAGAGAAACCAAAACAATACAATGAATAAAAATAAAAAGATGTACAAAGGCAAACATATCCCTTTAAGCTTCCAGCTAACCCTTGAGAGATTGAGAAAAGTGAAAGGTTGTGCATCTAGTAAACAGCAACCCAAAAACTGAGTGCGTCGATATGTGGCCTTAGGAAGCTGCTCGGTACTTGTGAGCAATATGCTACTGATCAAGGCCTAAATTATAACTCAAAAAAGAGTGAGTAGATGGTATTTAGAGCGGGGTCCAGGTGTGCTACCACTGTACCACCGGTGTCGCTGAACGGGGTCCCGTTGCTTCGTGTGACAAAGATATGTAATTATACATCAATAAACATACTTAAACTTACATAATCTACATATTTGTATATATCAACATTTGGATAGTTGATACAATATTTAGGAAATAGAGTCAAGCCAGAACTTTTTTAATTTGCCTTTCAGGGAATCTACAACATCTTACTTGCTCACAAATTGTTGCTTCCTTAGTCCCAAACGCAATTGGTCATGATCATATTTCCTTCTAGGCCTCAAGAGGTCTTGACAGAAGTAATGACGGGATTTCATGCAGCGGCTTCTCTGGTGAAATGTTTGGCCAACAATTAAAAGCAGATATACTGCTGTTTTACAGTAGTCCTATTGGCCTACCTTCTTTCAGGTGAGGTCAGGCAGGATGGGAATGGGTAAAAAACAAAGACTAGACTGGAAAATAGATAGAATCACACTGTGCAATGACATTGAATGCCATACTGAAATATATTGTAGTCCAGCAATGTCCAGTCATTGTCCAGATAATGTTCCATATGACGTGAAACGGGCCAATTTTTTAAGCTCACGGGCGGAAAATGACTAAATTAAAAATATTTTTCTGCAGAGATTTAATCTACCAGCGGGCTCACCTTTTGGATTTGATATGACAATGCCTTTATCAAATCAAATCCAAAAGGAGGGCCTGTCCCCCAGCCCAGTCATTTTACATGCTAGTATGGTGAAATAATTGATATCTTTTTTTCTTGTGTATCATATAAATTATAATTCTAGTAATTAGGTAGAAACATAATCCAACTAAATATGAGTTAATAATATAAACATTTCAAAAAATCTATTAAGTTTGTCAAAAATAATTATAAAAATTATTTTCATATTGCTGACTTAATATTTGATCTATAATATTCAAGATGAATCGCACAAGAAATAATTAAGAATGTTTCATTTATATTCAATTCAATAGAATATTATTCATTTTGCATGTTTCCGTATTTAAATATCGTAATTGGCTATAGTTTGTTGATTACAATAAATATAAACGTTGCAAGCAAATCATACACTAAATAATACCTTTCTTCTACTACTACTACGACTATGCAGTCGATAATGCCGGTTGATGCCGTGGCATGATACACGCGATCAAACACAAGCAGGGTTGCCCCGCGATGACGGACGCTCCCGGCATCGAAAGCATTTTCGGGCGGCAGATCATTTTCCATGCCTTGCCTTCCGCTAGGTTGAACTGGGCCTTAGATTTCCACGTGATAAATGGGGTTTGGGTAAAATATTGTCTAAGTGATTAACTTTTGTAATATTGTAGGCGGGGGCCATTCGTTAAAGTGGTAGAATGCTAATGATAGGTCTATTCAAAATAAACATGTTTTTTTTCTATAAATGTAATCCATGTAATGTGGATGACGTAAGAGGCGATGGGCTTGCAACCTGTCACTAATACACTGGTAAATATCTTTAAACTTGTGCAAGATGTGGTTACAGAATTATCAACAAGTCTTTTTGGAGTCGTTGGTAATTCTGTAGATCTGTGTACCCCACTTTGGGAATGAATGATGATGACGATGCGTGATGCTATGAATGTATGTATGTTCTGTAAATGATTGCTTAGATCATTTATTTCCTGAAGCGTATTCATTCAGTAATAACATTTTGGCTTTTTCCGAGTCTCCTGTTTGCCCTTTAGTGAATTTTACAGGAGGCGTAGGTAGTTTTAGGTTATGTTAGTTTTGCAGCAGGCCCGGGCTGACGCGAAGCTCCGTTGACTTTGTATAATTTATTTTTGATATGGGCGAACATGCGGCTCGGAGTAACCCAAAATGTTATTATGCGTGTGGTTAAACTTATATATTGGGACAAATGATATACATGCATGTGGTTAAACTTGCTACGATTAGGGAAAAACACGTTTGGAGAAAACGCTTCACGAAATAAAACTAAATGATTTTGAGAAAATTATCTCTTAACCAGTTTTTGAACAACGAACCAAACGACTTTCAACAGGAAAACCACTTCATATGGTTTTTATTCCTTTTCAGAGGACCCGACGGCAGTTTTTTTATTCAGTCCCTTTGCAGACAGATCGACTTGTTAGCCGACCAAGAAGACTTTGAATCAATATGCAAGGCTGTCATGAGAGAATTTGCTCTAGACATTGAGGCCCGAATATTTTTTAATGGTGACAGGTTTAAAAATTTAAAGCAAAAGCCAATGCTAACGTCCATGTTGATAAGACGGCTGTATTTCGGTAAGGCTTTACAAAACTGCGTAGATAATCTCACTGTAGAGACTCTCTGGAGGTCGACTTGGTTAGCCTTAACCATATCTGGGATCCTATCATTTCATAACCAACATTTCACAAATGATTTATTTCACAAACATATCATTTGACAACCCGCGTTTTTATCCGAAACTGTAAGTAATTCTGGATTTATTTCAGGACCATTGTGTAGGTACAACCCTATAGGTTAGGTTAGGTTAGTTTTATGACAAACCTGAAATATTTGTAGTTACAGAAATAAAAGCGGGTTGGCAAATGAATAGGTTCGAAACGATGCATTTGTCAAAGACTTGTCGGCGAAAAGGCAGAGAACAGAGAATAGTATACACCGACCTATTTAGTATCTGTAACTTAATTTGTAGGACTAACCATGAAGATGCTACAACAACTAACGGACTGTAAAAATCTGCCTAAATGTATACAATCATATAAAGATCTCCATTTAGGCGCGGAACCGATGTCCGTTGGAATACTTGGAATAAAGTTGGAAGTTATATATATGCAACTTACCGGATGTTGGCGGCGGTGTTTTTCGCCCAATTTTTTATTTAGGTAATTAAAAAAGAGGGCGTTGCCTTTTGAATAAATAAATAATGATGTTCATCAAGATTTCAAAGAAAAAAAGGCACCTTTTAACCACTCCCTCACCGAAAACACGCGGCCGTAGGCTTGGGCATTTTAGTATGTTTATGCCTGGGGGCTGGGGGGTCACCTCCACCTCAAAAAACCTTATCAAAATATATAACCTACCTACTTCGTTGACAATGTTATACCTGTTTCCTATTAACTTATAAAAACACTTTTTAGGACATGTAAGAAATAGGAATATTTCTCAATTTTATGAAAGAACACGAGTTAAAGAAAATTATAGTGTGGCTGAATACTACCCAGATTTGAATGCACCAACCTATGAATTGGAGAAGAACAAAAAAAATCTCATGATAATTTTTAATCATGAAAACTTTTTGAACAACACCAGAAGGGAAAGCTCTGCCGCGGATGCGAAGAAGTTAAAAACCACATTCGAGGAGTTTGGATTTGAAGTAACCACGCATAAAGACGAGAACATGACGGACCTGTTCGAGAAGCTGACCGCATGTAAGTGTTGTGGGCGTCTCCTCGACGTGGCAGTTGCTGGGTGTGGCTGCAGGCGTCCGTTGTCACGCTCCCTGTGTTGCAGTCAGCAAGCAGGACTTCAGCGCCTGCGGCTGCGTGTGCGTGGCGGTGCTGACGCACGGCAGCGCGCACGGCTTCCTGGAGGCGTGCGACGTGGGCTACAGCGAGCGCGCGCTGTTCGCCGCCTTCGACGCGCTGGCCAACCGCTCGCTGGCCGGCAAGCCCATCGTGTTCCTCATCCAGGTGGGACCACCGACTTCCGTACTTGTGCATTATATTATGTATATATTCTGCGGGTCGGTGGAGGACTAAGGTGGTCGCTGTTGCTGCAGGCTAGTCGAGGCGCGAAGCCCGCCGGCCGAATATGCGTCCCGCGGCTGGACGAGGTCCCGGACAGCAGCATCCAGCTGGACACCGCCGGCGGCAGCAAGCCCACGTATGAGATCAAGTACTTGCCGACTGAAGCCAACATGATCATATTCCACAGCTGTTTCCGAGGACGAGCCGTGCCCAAGTTAGTACAAATTTTATTTCGTTATTGTTACTCGTAACTTCTCAGCAGAAGTAAAGTTAAAACCGGTCAAGTGCGAGTCGGACTCGCGCACCGAGGGTTCCATACCGCCCGCACAGTAGGTATCATTGGATTCCATTTTGAATTCGATTACGAAAAGAATCAGTGAGAGCCCTTCTCACACTAGTATTTGCTGTTTTTCTTTAGGGTTTGTACCTACTATTACCATAGCAAAGACGCTTTAGTTTAACCGTTTTTACGTTAGAAAAATCCGCTTTCTCTTACGGTTCATTAGATACAGCTGTTTAGACTTTTCAACGCTATGTCAAATACAAAAGTCGTCACTCACACGCCATTGACAGCTCAACAGCAGAGCTAATGTCAACTTTACCTCATAGACAATTAGGTTTATTTTCCACTGTCAACCGTGACGGATATATCACTCGTTGGCGTTGAACCTACGGTGCTGATATATGAGTCGTTGGCGTCGAAAAGGTTAAAGCTAGGACGGACGGACAGACTTACAGCGTTGGCTTAGTAATAGGGCCTGTTGGACACCCTTTGGAAACATACGTAACATCACGCCTTCATTCCCAGATGCTAACTCGGGGCTCGGTCTAGGGATTTCATATCGATAAATAAGATGACGATATACAAATTTATTAATAAAAATCCTCTGCTACTGCCTCCGAAGCCAGCGGTCCCGGGTGTAAATCCCGGTAAGGGCAGATATTTGTGTGATGAGCGTGAATATTAATTGTTCCTGAGTCTTGGATTAGGTCAATTTGCTTCACGCGTTGAAAAAGTCCTTGCCACTCTTGCTAGCATTAACAGACCGAAGCTCTGCTACTGTTACAGGGATGACAGGACCGGCTCGTGCTTCGTGCAGACCCTCTGCGAGCAGGTCCAGAGGTACGGCGCCAGCGAGCACCTGGAGAAGATATTCCGGAGGGTCCGCAGACTCGTCGCCGAGACCTCGCCCCAGATGCCCGTCACCTCCTCCACCCTGCTCAAGAAACTCTTCTTGCAACGAAACAGACCTGCACCGACTCTAAATTCAGAGAGTTAACCTGTGAAAAGATCTTATCGCATTCACTAGGTACCTAAGGAGGCCATGGAATTTGTTTCGTTTTTGTCGTGACTTCAGCGGTTCCAGGGCAGCCTTCCAGTGACGTCAACTTCACGAATCAGGACCACTCTGTTTTGTTACCCTGGAGCAGAGCTAGGAAACCCGTTAATTAAACTGGTTATTGATTAATTTGCCCCAGGTGCCCGTCATCTCCTCCACCCTGCTCATGAAACTCTTCTTGCAACGAAAAAATCCTGTGTAGACTCTAAAACAGTAGCGGGTCCAGGTTGTCGGGGGGTTCCAGGACGAGTGCGTCGCGTTTGGACCCCCATAAGGTCCCCTACCCCGCACTCTTTGGATCCGCTCCTGGGTCATACACACTCTTAAAAACAAAAGTTGTCTTTCCTGTGGTCAATAGTTAAAAGCTTGTGTTTTGTGCATATAAGTTTTGTTTTTATATGATAGGTCTAAAGAAGTCCTGACGCCGTCCTGGCTTAGCCAGAAAATTAGGCCTTAAAAACGTTAACTTCTGGCGTGTCCGCAGAAAAAACGCTAACCTAAATCTGTGTATGACCCTCCTATAGATTGCCAAAAAACAGTAAAATTGGTAACATGATCCAATTTTCATGTGGGGTAGGCAGAGCTACAGAAATACCAACAACTCTCGTCCCACAATATTTTTAACCATAAGCCGAATTCAGTGGGACTGACCTATCATTTGATTAAGGATAAATAGAAAGGGTTTATAATTTTTTTGCTTTTCAGTTTTAACGGTGGTTGTTTTTTTTTTGTTTTGATTAACAAAACTGTCGATGTCGTGGTTGCCACATGAGAACGTCACATAAACAGTAATTCATATTGAAACTTCTGTAGCCAATCCAACCTTATTACTAACGGGAGAGAAATGAGTCTGCTTTGGCTATTGAATTTGAGATACGGCCTTTTAGAATATGAGGGCAGAGTGCCCGAGTGGCAATAGGTACCAGAAAGGGTTTGCACACAGACCGGCTCGGAGAAGAGAGCACATTTTTATCACGTTGGAAACAGAGTTTAGAGTCATTGTAAAAAGGTTTGTTTTTCCATATGCACTTCGTCATTAAGAATGCTTGAACGCGCTTCGTGTGAAATAATAAGAGGAGCCGACCGGCTGCTTGACGTGCTCTTCCGCGCTCGCGCAGCCGACCGGCTGCTTGACGTGCTCTTCCGCGCTCGTTCCGCGCGCGCGCAGCCGACCGGCGCCGGTCCGTGTGAAGCGAGCGCGGGCCGATGCCGGAGACGAACTACATTTATATTTTGTACGGCCTTGTAAGTAGCTGAGCACTAGTGCTTTGTCACTTTAACCTTAATATGTCAAAGAAGCTAAAGCAGGGTTTCCCAACCAGAAAGGCGCGCCTTCCTAAGGCGGCGTAGAAAGATGGCGAGAGGGGCGCGGAATGGTTTAAGTTTAAAAAAATTAATAATAAATAATATAGGTAATGACAGATTGATTATAATAGTAGATTATACACCGAGGGGATAAAGCACAGTTTTATGTCACGGGCGCGATATTGAATCCTGAACGTAACGAAGGACTCCAGATTTAACTCCCGAGCGCAGCGAGGGTGTTTCGAGTTAATTCCCGAGCGAAGCGAGGGAATTAAGAAGAGTCCTGAGCGCAGTGAGGGGTTCAAGCGCGCCCAAGACGAAAACAGCTTTATCCCCGAGGAGTGTACTCTACTTTTCTCACCTTTTGCGAGACAATAAAAAAGCGAGTCTACTAAAAACAGCGTTTTATTATAGTAAATTAAAATTAAAAGTGAAAATTGATATTTGAGACATTAGTCCAGTTGTGGAAAGACAATATTTATTTAAAACTTTGCAGTTATCACCAATGTATTTTATTGCAGCGTCTTACAATACTCGCGGCTTTTGTTTAATTTCAAATGTGTTCCATTCAGCTTGCCGTGGCCAGCTCGATTTTAGAAAATGATCGATTTTCAAATTAGGTTCGACGCGGCGGTGGCGGCGGCGCCGCACCCGGCCTTCGAGTATTAGTTGATCTTTTATTACGAAATTAGACTTTAAGGCCATTGTAATAAGAACTATGAAAAGTGAAAATATTACAACCCAGCGAGTTATAATGAGATTCAGTACAACATTACACCCCGGCTAAAGCCAAGGGCTTTAATGAGTTGGTTTGCGTAAGGTTTGCATGATATGTAATTTGACATTGTCGAGCAGGTGGTGTGAAAATATTATTTACCATCCAGGAAAGGCTAGACGCAAAAAAGGTTGGGAAACCCTGCGCTAAAACGACAAGGTGTCAAAGTGAGCAGCAACAAATAATGGCGTTTTAAAGAGTGAATGGTTTAATATTAATAAATAAATGTACTGTTGTTATAAATGTTATGATGTTCAGAAATATATAATATTTGATATCTTTGTATAACATTATCGTTAAAATTCTGTAGTTTCATTTAATACAACCAAATGTCGAGTTGCAGATAAGAGGTAGAGCTTTGCGCTGTACCGAGTACAGAGAAGTTATACCTACTCGATTCTACTCGGTAAAAACGATATTGCCTTTGACGTGTTTACGTATTGTCAATACAAAACACCTCTGGGCCTCTATTCAGGTGCGTTAAAACGATATCGTGTTTGACACGTTTAAGAATCGTTCATGTCACAGTCGCCGTTATTGTAAATGACATAAGAGTTATGAAAACGTTCACAATACGGAAACAGGGCCTCTATTCAGGTGCGTTAAAACGATATCGTGTTTGACACGTTTAAGAATCGTTTATGTCATAGTCGCCATTATTGTAAATGACATAAGAGTTATCAAAACGTTTACAATACGGAAACAGGTCAAAAACGATATCGTTATAACGCAGTTGAATAGAGGCCCAGGTCATAAACGATATCGTTATTACCTTGTAGAATTCCAGCCCAGGCAAATATCGTTTATCGTTTGGATTGTTTCCGTTGCCGATTCTATAAAAAAGCGGATTAACTGTGGTGTGGTTTATAAAAGTAGGGATACCAGTAGGGCAGTAATCTAGTAGTGATCTGATTGTGATACCTTGCTTGGTACCACCACCACATCACGTTGGTCTTTTTTTATGTTTAGAAGGCACACGAGCACTCAGGCCACCTGATGGTAAGTGGAATCTGAGACCCATAGACATTTGAAATCCCAAGACTATAATCCTAAGACCTCAAATGCGTTGCCAACCCTGAGGACTAAGATGGAATGCCTCTATGCTAGTAATTTCACCGGTTGTCTTATCCCCACACCGGAACACAACAATGCGAACACTGTTGCTTGGCGGGTGGTTAATGGATAAGATGGTGGTAGCGATCCGGACGGACCCTGCACAGGGTCCTACCACCACTAAAATGCCACTGGCTGTATGATCTTTGATCTTTGCCTATCCCTCTAGGATGCACTAAAAAACAAACCACGTCACATGACCATGGAACTAAAGCCGCATCCGCTGCGCCGTGTTTTCGATGTTTGTAAACATCTAACATGTTTTTCGAACAGAAAAGGGGAGTGGCCAAAATGTTTTTTGTTTAAAAACACAGAAACATGTTTTCCGTCACGGATGGAAGACATTCCCCGCGTTCGTCTGCGGGGGAGGGGGTCCTGTTTTTACCTTTGAAAGTTTTGAGTTCGAGTGAGGAAATCAAATAGGGCATTATTTATTATTTATAGGAACTCATTTTGATACCTCTAATCTATAATATAAAAATGAATTGTAAAATGTGTTGGTAAGCGCGTACCTCAACAACGCCTGGACCAATTTGACCAATTCTTTTTTTATTGTATTTGTTACTGTCAGGAGAAGGTTCTTATGAAAGAAAACAACTGAAAATTCCACCGGGAAAGTCAGAAATTTGTAGCGGGGCGAAGCCGCTAGCGAGCCGCTAGTTATAAATAAATATCCTATAATCCAACAAAAGATGACAAATTGTACTGGGATTACAGCTGTCAAAAGAAAAGTGAAATGTTATGAATTATGATAAACAATACATTGTTCACTCTTAAGTCGCGATGGACGTGCATTTGTACCTAAACATGTTTTGCTAACATGTTTTGTTGGTTTTTAGCGCAGCGGACACGCCTTAATAAGTACAACGTACATCTGTGGCCCATCTTTCGAAGCTACAATTACAAATTAAAAAGGAGTTAGAAAGAGACATCAGGGGCCTATTGCATAATAAAGTACAAGCCCATACTATTAGTAAAAATCCATACAAAACCACTAATACTATTAGCTTGTACATTATTATGCAATTGGCCCCAGCTTGTAACTTGTAGCTTCGTCAAACGGGCCTCTAGTGTGCACAGCTACTGAAAACTGTCCTATCTAGTAACATAGTAGGTAAGAAGGAGTTTATTCTGACTCTAATGAGGTGACCCTATTGTTTAAAACAAATAGACGTTTCATCCGCGTACGAGTAAGATTCCTAAGTGTGATCTAGAAGGGATGCCGCAATAGGTATCGATAAATACAGAAGATAAATTATAATAATACTTCACACAGATCTTACGGAAACTAATACATTTTGCAAAACCTGATTATACATGAGAGAGAACTGTATGTCGGACATTACTAAAAATGTTACATTTTAGAGAATTCACTTTTTGTGACTTGCGTGTTCAGAGGCGTCTTTAGCCCATGTAGCGCCGTGTGCGAACATTACCCAAGCACCCCACTAGTAAGCTCGGCTCCCCTTAGGATCGCTAATGCTGCAATGCGCCCGTGTGCAACACACACCCTGCACCATAGGTAAACTCCTCTGTCCGTGTTTAAAAACCCAATGAAATGGAAAAATAAATTTATTGTCACCCTAATTGTTCCATATTAAGAATTCGCGTAACTATCATAAAACTATCTCACCTGTTAATACAAATATTGAAACCTGCAAATGAGTCGTTTCTGCAACCCTTAAGTAACACAACATCTTTTCACAATATTCCAAAAAACGCCGTCGGTATTCGCAAATATTTTGGCCGACGGTTGAAATAACGAAAAGTTGCAATGTTGCCTTCTATCATTTTATTCAACCCTAATAGAAATAAGCTTGACGTTAAAACATTTGTATGTATAATAAACTGAGCTAACGATGTTTTCTACTGACTAACACTAACAAGGCATTCTTTTTGCATTATATTATTTTAATAACGAAAGTTTTGTTCCACAAATTTACTACTTAAACTTGTTTTTCACGAGTGCTGGTAATGTTCAGGAAAGGGACACCAACAAACAAAGTCTATTTTTCTACACAGAAATACGGAGAGTACATTCTAGTCTCTTTCTAGCAAATGGAGTTAGAAAGAGACTGCCGCATGTAATTTATAGAGGGCCCAAGGTGTACACAGTACTTAATAGTTCCATACATTTAACGCATGTCTTAGGTTGCGATCCGAATCACGCTTAAAGTGCTCAGAGCGCGCTCACGATCGGACCGAATCACGCTCACCAAAGCTTACGGCGATTCGATTACAAGAAATGTCATGACGTCATTGATGACGTCATGGATGACGTCATGGATGGTGCTTACGGTGCTCACACTTCCACGCATGGGCACCGTGAGCACAAACGTCAAGTTGACGTTTGACATACTGTTTGGATATTATATTTAAGATGTTTTGAAAAATCATGCAACGTATAAAGCATCATACATGTTTGTTACCTCATTGACCTATACCATCTCATCTGTGACACAATAATTTCACATTCCTATTTTGATTTGACAGTTGACCAATTTTAGGTTTTAAAAATTTGCGCGCTAACGAGGTCCGAAACAAAAACACACTATACGGCCTTGAGCGCGCTAACTGAATCGGACCGGCCGTCAGCACTGTGAGCGTTGTGAGCGTGATTCGGAACGCAGCCCCTGATTGTCCTGTCACTTTCATTCACCTCGCATTTCATCAATTTCATGTTCAAACTTTTCAAAGTGGTTTACACAAACTCGAAGTTGTTTAAAAAAATAACATAGTTATTTATTGCACGAAGGGTATGATTTTTTAAAGGTAATTTCTTCGCTATAAGCAGGTAAACATAAAACTGGTAATTTGTTATCGAACTTGACAAAGAAAGAAAAGTCATTGATAAGGTGATTCATCTGTATTTTTACTAAGAAATCTGCCACCTTCACTATAAACGTGTTAATATCATTTGTTTCCCATCTATTATTACCTGAACAGCGGCTTTGCATCCCCACATAATTTTAATTGTCCACTAGGGCATTCTTTAGTAGATTTCATGTCATTTAATAACCTTCAACAATGCAACTGTATCAAAAACGAAGATGATCGAATTTTAGATTTAGTTCTGTGTAACTTACCAGGCTGCCACGTTACCAAACCGCTTGATCTTCTGAGCAAATTAGATCCTAAACACCCTAACCTACTAATCTCCATACCCTCTGCTAGAAATCATTTTCTCGCTCAAAATAAGAAAGTAGATTTAAACTTCTTTAAAGCCGATTTTCCTGAAATGACTTCAGAACTTAAGAAAATCAAGTGGCAGGAAAGGTTCGGAACGTGTGTGAATGTAAATAAAATGGTATCCTTGTTCTACGTCATTATACGTGAAATCATTGATAACCATGTACCCAAACGCAAAACCCAGAAAAGCAAGTACCCTGTATGGTTTACGCACGGCCTCATAAACCTCTTGAAGGAAAAGGAGAAGTTGAGACGTAAATATCGTAAATTTGGCAACCCACGCGACAAATTTGAGTTCGAACTGCTCCGAGAGCGTTGCAATAGGCTTAGTGATATATGTTTACAAAACTATAAAAGCCGCATTGAAGCCAATGTAATCAAAGACCCAAGGGCTATCTGGCGGTTTATTAAACACAAACGCAAAGGAAATTCCTCTATTCCAGCTGAAATGCACAGGAACGATGAAGTAGCAACTACGGGCCCTGGTATTGCAAATCTCTTTGCTAGTCAGTTTTCGTCGGCCTATGCATCTGACAATCTACCTTCGAGCAACGAACATCTGGATATTTCACAGTACTCTGCTATGTCCACACACTATCTATCTCACATAAAATTCAGCGAAACTGAAGTACTGCAAAGAATCAAGCAACTCGACATTAATAAAGGTGCTGGCCCCGACTGCATTCCTCCTCTTCTTGTGAAGCGATGTGGCTCTGCATTTTCCCTTCCACTGACCCTAATTTTCAACCGTTCCTTGAAGGAAGGGGTCTTTCCAGACGAATGGAAAAAGGCGAGAATAGTACCAATTCACAAAAAAGGTAATCAAGCTCACGTTAATAACTATCGCCCCATTTCGGTCTTATCCTGCTTCTCCAAACTGCTTGAGGCTCTCGTTTGCCCCATTATCACACGGCATGTTGATAACTTCATAACGGACCATCAACACGGTTTTCGCACTGGACGTTCAGTACAGACCAATCTGGTTAACTTCACAGCTGATTTATCACGAGAATTGGACAACGGTCTACAGGTAGATGCTATATATACTGACTTTAGTAGTGCTTTCGACAAAGTCAATCATCCACTCTTAATAAAGAAGCTACAGTTTATTAGTATTGCGGGAGAGGTACTCGGCTGGTTTGAATCATATTTGCGAGAAAGACCTCAAATAGTCACGGTTACCGGTTACGAATCCCGAACCTATTACGCGCGCTCAGGAGTACCCCAGGGCTCCCACCTCGGCCCAATACTATTTCTCATATTTGTCAACGATATAGTACACCAGATTAAAAATTGTAAATTTTCCCTGTTTTCAGACGACCTTAAGATATATCGTACAGTAACAACGTCTTTTGATACTGTTTTAATTCAAAACGACCTCAATGGTATTGTTTCCTGGTGTATTTCTAACGGTATGGAACTGAATGTAGGCAAATGTTATCACATTAATACACAAGGAAGAAAAACCCACTTCAGTCTCAGTATAGGGTAGGGGGCGCGGAGCTCGCAGAGGTGGAGCAAATTCGGGACCTAGGTGTTGTACTCGACAGCAAGTTGTCGTTCACGCATCATGTGGATGGAATTGTTAAGAGGGCGGCGCAAATGCTGGGATTTCTAAAACGCAACTCTAAGGGATTTCGTCTACCCCAAACCAGAATAACCCTTTACAATGCACTTGTGGCGCAGTCACCTGGAATATGCCAGTGTTGTCTGGAGTCCCTCTTACGCTAACCATTCACAACGAGTTGAAAGTATCCAACGAGCGTTTACCAGACACTTGGCACGTTTATCGCAGGGCTTCTCACATAGAAACCCGTACGACCAGCGCCTGAAGCATTTTTGCATCACATCCCTCCGCGACCGTCGTATGCTGCATGATCTTGTATTCTTACACAACACCATCAATGGCAAAAACGGTTGCAACCAGATCACCGAGCGAATCCGACTAACTGTTCCCTGCCACCTTCCCAGAACACCTATAACTAAGATCTTCAACAATCCGTTTTTCAGAACTAACCTCGGAATGAACTCACCCCTGGCCAGGGCATGTTCCGAGTACAACCAAATTAATAAAAAAGCGCCGCATCTTGACATTTTCCACGACTCCCTCCATACATTTTAAAAAAAAAAATTAAATTATTGTTAAATGATTAAATTATCTGCATCTTACCAATTCTTAATTACCTAGGCTATTTTATTTGACTTTTGTTATTTTTATTTTTATTTTATTATAATTTTTTTTTTGTACATTTCAGATTTTATTTTACTTTATCATCTTTGTATTGTATTTTATCGTAATTAGTTAAATTTATTGGCTTATTGCAAATGTCGTGTACGCCTATAATTGACATTCATATCTGATATTAATGTTCAAATTTATTTTATTGTAATTTTGTTAATATGTTTGTTGTTGGTGTACCTTATTTAATAAATAAATAAATAAATAAATTATTAACGAGGATTCGTGTTCGGGACCCTGATATAAATATTCCGGCTTCTCTTTAAAACTTCCTTCCTGATTTTATCTCTTGCTTAGTTAGCCCTAATTATGTTATAACTGGAACTCATCATCGGGAGTGCAATATATAAACCTGTTTAATTTTTGTCTAAGACAATCATTGTGGTAGAGAAAAAGTGTTGACAAAGCTATATTTCAAAATTATTTTTACTTCTGCCTAAGAACGCCCAGCTACAAGTTATATCCTTTGTAAATTCTATGTTTGCATATATTTTACCTTAATTTAATAGGAGTTGTAAGTGATTATTTCGTATTTGTAAATTTAAATAATTATTTATTTTCAGAAACCTGAAATATCAAGTTACTTAATGATGATAATATATCCCTGAAACTGAACTGAAGATCCACCAACAGATGAAACAGAAAACTAATTTGGAAGAACATTATTAATTTATTACTGATCACCTGTAGCTTTCATCTTTTTACGCTGGCTGAGTTGTATAACATATATATGTTATGTAACTTAGGCTACAATTATAAAATAAGAATATAATGAAACAAACCAAACAGTAACCGTAAATCAGACAACTTGATACTATTTAACTCTTATCAGTGTAGCGAATGATAAAAATAATAAATTAATTTTATTATACAGAGTAACAAATTATATTTAACAATCAATAAGTAGAAAGTCTAAAAGAAATCTTCTCACTTGTGATATTTCTTACAATTAGTAAAACAATACAGCAAAGTTCAAGGAACTTAGCTAACAGATACAATAACTGAAACATAATAAACATAATCAAAAGAATGGGTCGTTCATTTGATTCGGATAAAAGTGCATCTGATGAAGATGAATCTGTTTCTCTGAGATATCCCCCAAACCGTGCGGATACCTATGAATTGGAGAAGTTTAAGGCAAATCTTCTGATAATATTTAATCATATGCATTTCTCAGACTACAGATTTAGACCAAGAAGAGGCACACATAATGATGTTGGATCTCTGCTAAAGACTTTTGAAAAGTTAAATTTTGAATGCCATACATATAACGATTTATCTAAGCATGAGATTTTTGAGACAATGAAAACATGTAAGAAAACATTGTTTACTGGAGTTTGTTTATATGCATTTAACCTGAAAATATTGGGTTATAGTAATAACTTATTTTGTTTTCAGTTGCTATGAAGGACTTTACTGATTATGGGTGTATGTTTGTTGCCATCTTGACACATGGTGATGACCGTGGCCTACTGCAGGCCCGTGATCATAACTACAGCGAGCACGAACTCATCGAGTGCATCAGTGAAAACCATACTCTCGGTAACAAGCCAGTCGTCTTCTTGATTCAGGCAAGCATTTTAAAGCAAATAAAATTATTTCCCGGCTGTTCTATAACATTAACCCTTTTTGTTCTGGCTGACGAGTAAACTCATTTTGTGTGATCGGGTAGACGAGTATACTCGTTTTAATATTTTTGTCATTACATCTTGGATTAGGGCAATCACTTGCCCAACTGGACACATTTGCGTCCCGTACTCTTGGCCTCGAGTCATACTTGCTATAGGACTGAGGCGCAGATATTATTTCAATGAACATGACATACTCGATAGATTTCTCGTTCGACTTTGCCGGAACAAAAGGGTTAAAAGGGCAAAAAGGGCCGGTTCGGTTGAAAAAAGCTCTACCCATACTCACATATGCTTCTCGGATCATATGTGGAGTCACACCTCCTCACGTAGTCATTAATGGTGTCGTTGGTTAGGTCATCAAAATAGACTCCTCTGTTTGGGTTGATTTTAAGGAAACCACGCCCCCTCATATGATCATTAATAACGTCGTTAGTGAACATTAGTGAAAAAAAATAAATGAAAAAAGGTTTATTGCATAGATTAAACATAACAGTAAAAGTAAATCATTACAGTGGGCCCTGTGCTAGGAATCCCTGTGTTACAGGACCCGGTACGAGGTATATCACTAACAATTCAACTTGTACAGGGTTAAACAGAGATATTGATTAATTCCTTATTTACTAATATTTCTTAATTACTAATTGTGTGTGAGTGTATATGTATGTGTGTTTGTGTTTGTTTGTGTGTGCGTGTATGGACGATTGTGGATAAGCATTTGCATAATAAATGTAATTTTATAAATATGGGTATGAAAATATGTACAGACACCTATTGTGTCACGGATAGTAGAAGTTCCGTCTCGTGGTAGTCCTTCTGCATAAGCCACCCCGTCAGTAGCAGTTTGCTGGGGGGTCTGTTAACCTGATTATGTTTGGTATAGGTTTTCATGGCTACTGGGGAAATAAATGCGTGAAATCTTTGAGCAAACTTCGTGCAGGTTTTTGGAGTTTTTTCAACGCTGACGCCGTCTTGTATCTGCCCTAAAGATTTGGTCATGCTTCCTTCCATAGCTGTACATTATTTTTTTGAGGAACAGTTGGCGAACAGTAAGAACCTTAGCGGTCTTATAAAGGTCTTTGGTGCAGTGGCGGGATGGCTTTCGCAAAATTACCTTTAAAAGGGAACGTTGTGCCCTTTCCAAACTAATTAAATGGGTTTTTGCCGCTCCTCCCCAGACCAAGTTGCAGTAGCCTAGTACGGATTCACAAAGAGCGAAGTAAACTGTTCTAAGCAATTCAGGGTACGCAAAACTCCTTAAAGTACGAAAGACGAACACAAGCTTTCTAACGCGAGATTTAAGCGATTCAATGTGTTGCCGCAACGAGAGGTGTATGTCGAGTAGTACACCAAGGTACTTTATATTGTCAGAGCGCTCAAGGGGGCTAGCATTGCTGCGGGTAGTAAGGCTTGTCAGAGGCTTGCTCTGAGGTGTGACGTTGATACAAAAACTACCACCAGGTTGACCTCTAGAGTTAATAGAGAAGCATAGATATTTAGTTTTCTGGATATTTAATGTAAGTAAATTTGCATCAAGCCAATCAACTACTAATCTCATATTTGACTCTGCAAAGCTTTGAACCTGCGACCAGTCTTTTCCCCGTACCAAAATTGCCGTGTCATCTGCAAAGGATATAGTTGTAGCGCTTGATAGTTTGAGGTTACAGAGCCCGTTAATATATGTCAAGAAAAGCGTAGGGCCCAAGACACTTCCCTGCGGGACCCCGAATGCTACATTAGAAAATTCGCTGCAATGTTCACCAACGCGAACGCATTGCTTTCGATCCCGTAGGTAAGATTCGAACCAGTGAATCATTAGTATAGACTCCTCTGATTGGTTGATTTTAAGAAAGCCCCGCCCCCTCACCTGATCATTACTGACGTCGTTAGTGAACGTTACTAATATCATTAGTGTTATATAGTTGTTATATCCCTATGTGATATTAGGTCCTCCTAATGGTTGTTGACAACTTTGTATAACATAATCATGTGTAAGCTAGCATTTTTAACTTCAATGTCCTTATATTGGAAGTAGGAATTATATTATTTATTACTACTTGCTCTAGAAATCCATGGAACATTAAATCCCCCTATGAATTGGTACATATCAGCCCATAAATGTAGTCTTATAATTATAAAGGTAGGATATAGTTGTACGTATAATACCTAATCATGTCTCACGATTACTATGATACCTAGATTAAATGTTATTATTTATTACTAAACTTATAAAAAACGTATTATTAGTTATAAAAATTTACATGTCTAAATTTAGATACTCTTACCGCCTGTTTCACAATAGTCAAGTAAAGCATATCTGTCAAATAAATTTAGCCCTTTCCCTTTCTTACACTTGAAAATAGACAAAGAGAGGGCTTTCTTTATTTAACAGATGAATTTACTTGTCGATTGTGAAACAGGCCCTTAATGTTGGGATCATTAATTTATTGTTTTGACTATTATCACATCTTCGTTTCGAATGAATAGTTTGTATAACTTTATCTATATTGTTAGAAAAAGGTCGATTCTGGCGATTCGCCGGCCGCTGCCGCGGCACGCTCGCTACGCTCGCTCGGCTCGCGCGCCAAGGATTGCAGTTCTACCTAACACTCCTCGTCGCTGCGCTCGTCGTCGTACTTACCTATCTTTCACATATCAAACATGATATTTTTTTTTGGCTTAGAAAACTAACTGATTGGAATTCAAGTATTGCAAGAGGCACTCAATTATTGAAAATTGGTTTCATAATTACTAATTACAAAGAATGTAGTGTATGTAATCTTCTAATATTTCATCATTATTTATTCCAAATGAGTTGTTTTGAAATTGTAAACGAGATTTTAATCGACAAAAAATATATATAAGGTGTACTGTGACCCTACAGCAGTATTATTGTTGTTTATACTGTCTATTATTACACGTCTGCGTTCATCTACACCAGCATGGCGGTAAGTTTTTTTTTTGTTGAACACGTCAATTACATATGTATATCATCCGTGCATTTGTAGTTAAATGAGCTTTCATGAGGCATGCGTCCTTTTACTTTTATATATAGTACATTCTCGTGTTCTTGAACATTAAACATGGTACATAGATAATGAAACTCGACCAATGCTACCATCCATTCTCCTCCTAACTTAATCGTTTTGGGTAATTTGGTTAAGAAATTTGCAGTTGTATTCTCTGGATAATAAATTGCTGAACTATTACTTAGTAAAGTTAGATATAAACTGTCTTCACTCATATTGCTTCCAATTTTGATGCTGTTATCCAACTGTTCAGTTTGTTCGGATATCCTTCCCATTTCACCAATACTTCCCTTCACGTCAATCACGCGTCGTGTTGGTAGCAACCAACACGACGTGATCGTATTATTTTATCTATTTTATGTAAAGTGGTGGGGTTAAAGATTACTTTTTGCAATTCTTTGGAATAAAAAGTCCCCGTAATTGATTCATTGTTCGTTCAAGTCTTTTAGGGTATATACAATCCAAGGTGATCGTTTAATGATTGAATCTATTATGAATATTTCATCACTCCAGTTACTCTCATATCCTTTTTGGAATATATGTTTATATTTCGTTATTCTTACATAATCCCTTAAATGTAATTTTGGTGATTCTACTGCTTGAATATTGTCTTTTGGGCTTTTATATAAATTACACCAAACCGTCATAATATTATTAGAGTTAACATTGACGGGGCACATTTTTATACTCGAATGGTAGGTATGATTATAAGAATAAAGCAAGTCTTGTAAGACATCAATATATTTATATGTATTTTTATGAGTAAAATGTCGCCACATTTTACCTTTTAAGGTTCTCTGAAATCTTTCCACAATACTAGCTTTTATATCAGGATTATTGGTAGTGTAATAGTTTACATTTCTAGTTTTTAAGTATTCTCTTACAACTTTCGAAACAAATTCAGTTCCTTTATCGGATTGAATATGAGTAGGAGTAGTGTGAGCTTCTGCAAATATGCTTTCGAAACACATTTTGACCGTTGTCGAGTCTTTCTTTTTCATAGCTCTCGCGAAAGCATATTTGCTAAAAACATCAATAACACACATAATATATTTATAACCATCATTATATTGACTATAGGTGCGCATATCGCTTAAATCAGCTTGCCAAAGTACATTTAAATTAGACAAAACATATTTATTTCTTGCTATGCGTCTCTGAACAGGTTTATGAAGAGTGTAAGTTTCTTGAGCGCTTGAATGGTTGACCATTCTTTTACATCATCTCTTTTCATTTTACCACGCATGGCTTTGGCTAAATTGTTAACACTACTGTTACCAGCTAGATTAGAAACATCATAGTAAGTTTTATAAATGTCTAATAAGGGCTCCATTTTTCCCAATCGATTTTTTTATTTACCTGTTTATGATTTTTTCTTATTATTGATGTTTTTTTATTTTCAATTGACGATTTAGGAGTAACGTAGTTGTCTGTAAGTTCTTGTTCCTGTAATTGATTAATGAATTGCAAATTTTCTGGATTACCGATACAAGATGCGGGGACTTGTAATTCTTTTAAAGCTGTAGCAAAATGTTTCCAACCAATTGGTTTAGGACGTTTTAAAGGTCTAACAGCATCATTAATTAAATCCAATATATTACTTCCAAGAATAATTTCATTGTTTACAACAACTTCTCCCTTATCTTTCCACCAAATAAGAGATTTGTTTTTATAATAAAATCGAGTAACACTTCTCCTTTCTTTTTATATGTTTTAGGTAATACATTAAGCATATAAGATGGTGTATACTGTTTTGTTAATGACTTAATCTGAGTGGGCGTCACGTTGTCTTCCTCTCGTGGTGGTAGAGTTGTGACTACTGTTTTGACATTGTTTTCTTCTTTTAATGGTTCTGCCCCCGCTTCGTCAATTTGGTTTTCAAAATTATTCATTATAATTGGTAATGAAATAGGTTTCCTTTGTGTTTCTGAAAATGTAGATATCGCTGTAAGGCTTGAGAATACAAGGCCCATTTTTCACTTTCATAAAGCCTTTCGGTATTTTGGCTTTAATGTATGAAATGCTTCCAGGAGGTGTTTATGGATAATTACTCTATCAGACATTATTTAGTACTGATAAATATTTGGTGATGTTTATCGTATATAAATCCTTTTTTGGGTACATAAACACTGCAATAATTATCAGATGGGAATATCTTCGTTTTAAAACGACACATGTCATTTGTATTTTGTTTAAGATCAATTAATAAATAACCATGAGGTTCTTTAGTGGCGTCTTTATAAGCTTCTTCTACAAACTTCGGATTTTCAGGGTGAACTTGACGTGCCAAATAGCGGATTTGTGTTTTATCTCTAGGATTTTTGAAATATATAATGTAACTAGAATTTAATGAAATATCACGTTGACCTTTACCTTGATGAAATAAATTCTGCGTTATGTAAAAAACGCTTAAATTTCGATGATGACTCCCTTTAGTAAAAATGTCTACTATTCGACCGTCGGATTCTCTCATTAGATCATCCATCAATAATAAGTAGTTGTGGGTTTTTACCATCAAACATACTTAAGTCTGGAATACCCTGATTATAATTAACGTTACTCAAATTATATAATGGTTGCATTTCATCATAACACCATAATGTATTATAAAACGTTTTAGTGCAAATACTATCCAAATTATTTAAGAACTTAGTAACAAAATTAGATTTACCACAGCCGCTTGGACCGGCAACAATAGCTGTAAATGGATGAATAAAGTGAATCATTTTTCTAATAACACAAAAAACGTGTTGTAGTAATAGATTTGAGACAAGAATAAAAAAAAAACATGCTTCAAATATATATAAATTTAATGAAGTGTATTGTTTTACAAACATCTTAATATATAGCTATTACATTTCATAACATTTCCACAAATATTAAATACTTTATACAACTTTTTTTTGTACAGTTTAATCAGAGCATTATGACTAATTATTCTATAAAATGTTAGTGGTTGATATTTAAATTATAATGACTCTACACCAAATAAATTTACAAACCATACAATTACAACTTAATAATTAAAGGATGACCTAAATTAATACTAATTGCTATTTAAGTTCTTAAACTATAATGAACCCATGCCAATGTATTTGTAGAATTTGGAACAATATATCGTTTTGTATCATTATACGATAGACTAGTTTTATTAATTTTTTGTGTAAATATTACATGTTTAATTGACCGGAATCTATACATTTCTGAGTTTAAATATATTTTTTAAAAAGACAATCTTTATAATTTTCCATTTTTATTTTTTTGCTTACACTTTTGTTAACACTTTTAGCTTTAGCTATGAACTTATTATCAACAGACATCGCATACATTTTGGATCTTAAACCTACAAACTCCTTTAAAATCTTACCATTATTTTCATCTTGAAAATATCCAAGTTTCTTTTTGTTCAATTGTGGGAAACCAAAGACATTATCAGTGGCATAGTCCGACGTATCAAAAAATCGTGATAAATCAGGTTTTATATCAGAGTAAAAATTGTCTGTGTAACATTGGTAAATTAAGCTATCAGTGTCGGTATACAACAACTTAGCATTGTTTTGATATTTTTTTTTCATGTAATTATAATGAAAGTCGACAACAGCAGTTTAATGTCGATGTAAACAATGCTATATCAAAAGTAGTCTATTGGTTTAGTGTTAATAATTTATTACTGAATGAAAAAAAGACGAAATGTATAAAGTTCATGACTACTAATGTGAAAAATAGTCAAACTACTGTAACTATTAAAAATGACAAACTAGACCTAGTTAATGATACAGTGTTTCTTGGTATAACGTTAGACTCCAAGCTCCAATGGGGTCCTCATCTTGCTGGATTGGCGGGTAGACTCAGTTCAGCAGTTTTTGCAGTTAATAAGATTCGGCAATTAATAGACTTAGATACCGCTCGATTAGTTTATTTTAGTTACTTCCATAGTATTATGTCATATGGTATTTTACTGTGGGGTAGTGCTGCTGATGTAAATAGCATCTTTGTTCTGCAGAAGAGGGCTATTCGTGCTGTCTACAAGATGGGCCAGAGAGACTCGCTTAGAGATAAGTTTAAAGAAATTAATATATTGACCATGCACAGTCAATACATTTATGAAAACATTATTTATGTTCATAAAAACATCGCTAAATTTAGAAAGAACTGTGACATACATAATGTTAATACCAGAAATAAATATAAGCTCGCAGTGCCCTTCACGCGGCTCCATAAAATAAAAAACTCTTTTATGGGTAATTGTATTGTATTGTATAATAAGCTCCCAAGTAATGTTACTGAACTATCAGTAAATAAATTTAAGAGTTACGTTAAGCGTAAACTAATTTCTAAAGCATATTATAGTATTAAAGACTATATTAATGATAACAATGCTTGGGACTGAATTGCTTGTAATAAAATGTTTAGTCCTTACGACAAAAGGTTGCGAACGTCGAAAAAAAAAAGACATCCGACAGAGTTTCTTACAGGTTCTCTGATCGGTCGCGATTTGAACCTGCAGTCAATTTAGGCTAAGTCGCTACTATGACGTTTCAAAAGAGTTTATTATTTGTAAACCTACTTGAATAAAGATTATTCTGATTCTGATTCTGAGTTATACATTAATGTCTTTGATATTTCTAAAATACAAAAACCTAAATATGTAGGTTTGTTGTAAAAACTTTTGTTTTAGAAAGTTGAATAGCCACCAAGTTTTCAGAGAAAATAGAAAGACTATGAAACTCGGGGCGTGCAGTTAATGATTCAGCACCTTGCACCTTACCTCTATTATTCCAATGAGTTAACAATTTCACATTAACTCGCTTCTCAATGTTTTCCATTGTTTTGCCGAAAATAGAATTATTCATTAATTTATAGAAATCCTTTTCAAAATCGGAACTAGCTAAAATACGCAGACTCGTATTCAAATCAATAATAATAATAATAATAATAATAATCACAGGACAATGACACACTAATTGACCTAGTCCCAAACTAAGCTCTAGGCTTGTACTATGGGTACTAGACAACGATAAACATACTTAGATAGAGAAATAAATACTTAAATACATCCCCAAAGACTTAGCATCAGTTAACTCCTTAATAGACAGTAACGCTCTTACAACTAATGAAATTAGTAGTATTGAACTTACATCGTCCTTAATTCAAAAACATCTCAGCAGACTGGATGAATCAAAGGGGAGTGGCCCAGACGGTCTCCACCCTGTCTTTTTAAAGCGATGTTCTAAAACATTGGCTTTACCTATTACCTTCTTGTTTAAGTTATCGTTAGCGTCTGGCACGTTACCTGAATACTGGAAGCGTTCGCTTATTGTCCCTGTTTTTAAGAGTGGTGATAAGCACGATATAACCAACTACCGTGGAATTTCTAAATTATCAGCTATCCCAAAACTATTTGAGAAAGTAATCCATGATGCCCTTTTTCCCGTAATTAGACCAATGTTGAATATATTCCAGCACGGTTTCGTCAATAAGCGCTCCACAGAATCTAATCTGTGTGAACTTATGGAATATGTATTAACTAATATGGACAAGGGTTATCAAATAGATGCTATTTACACTGATTATTCCAAGGCTTTCGACAAACTATCGTATACAATTTTAATAAATAAAATCAGAAATTTTGGAATCCATGGCGACCTTCTCAGATGGCTCACTTCATATCTTCGTGACAGGTCTCAAGCGGTGACGGTTAAAGGCCATACATCCAGTTTTGTTCCTATTACCTCTGGAGTACCTCAAGGCTCTCATCTAGGACCGCTTTTGTTCAACATTTTTATCAATGACGTAGTGGATTGCCTACAGAATTCTAAAATATTATTGTATGCTGATGATACTAAAATATTTAGGATAATCAAATCGGAAAGTGATTGTTATGATTTGCAATGCGATTTGGATAGGCTGAGTGCATATTGTTCAGAAAATAACCTTTACTTAAATATAGATAAGTGCTGCGCCATTTCTTTTTCCCGTAAACGATCTCCCATACAATATAATTATATAATTGGAGGCAAATCTCTTAATAGAGTTTCACAAGTGAAGGATCTAGGTGTATTTATTGATAGTGAGCTTCAGTTAACCACCCACGTTGAAAAGATAGCTTCTAAGGCGTACAAGATGTTAGGATTTATTTTTCGTCAAGCTAAGGATTTTGAAGATCCTAGTACCTTGGTCCTTCTGTATAACTCATATGTAAGGTCATGTCTGGAATATGCATCTACTGTTTGGAGTCCTTTTTATTTAGTGCATATCAATACTATTGAAAAAATTCAAAATAAATTCATAAAACGGTTAAAATATAAATTTCCAAACTTTAACACTTCTAGAATATTATCACTTGAATCGCGTAGAGAACAAAGAGATATAATATTCTTATATAAGCTACTGAGTAATTTAATTGAGTCGGAGTGTCTTATTAATAAAATACGTTTTAGGTGTCCAACTTTTAGAACTCGCTCAAATCACTTATTCGCCATCCCTACTTGTCGCACTAAGTATATGAAAAATACATTTTTAATACGAGCGTGTGCAACTTATAATAAGAAATACTCACACATTGACCTATTTAACATAAATTCAAATCAGTTTATGTCTGCAATCAAGAATCAATGGAATCCGTAGTAAACTTGTTAACTTTATTTTTAATATCATTGTAATTTGATTTTGTAATTTTTCATTATTTTTGCTTTCTTAATGTGTCACTCTGTCACCCCTGAGCAAATGTTAATGTATTTAACTTTAAGTGGAAACTGTTTTGGCTTACTGTATTATCAAATATTTTTTAAGATATGTGAATTTATGTACGCTGTTTGTTTCTCAATAATAAAAAAAAAAAAAAAAAAAATACATAGAAAAATCAATCAATGTATTTTTGAAGCCAAGGACTTTGTTTAAACTTTAATATTCTCTGTATTTTAGTTAATTTTAACCCCATATTTAAACACTTTACAAGATTCCTATACTGAATTTTATACTTTGCTTTTTGTTTAAATTGGGAACTAATTTGCGATCTTTGCTATTCCCGGTGATAATATTTTCAGGACAAAGAGGTAAATCGGAATGAGTATCATGCAGTTCATCAGGGTATTCAAGATCTACTTCAAGTATATAACCATAATCAGAAGTGTTAGGAACATTAAAATCAACTTCTGTATTTACCCATTCAAATTCTCCTATAGGCAAAGACTGAGACATGGCCCATCCGTACAAATTATTTGCATCAAAATAAGCCAAGTATGATTTGCGTTCATTAGTGTTATAATCTTCTAAATACTCATTATTAGCTTTTACATAACGGTTACTACATTGCGATATTCCTCCTCTTATACCCGATTTAACAAATTATATTTTTTCAAAGTCTGTTAATAACTCTAGTTCTACATTAGTATATTTAAGCATTGCGTCCCAACTTAAGCCAGGTGCGGTATAATAGTGTGTTGGATCCAAATCATAAGTCTCTATACATATTTTGCGAAAGTTTTCAAATATATCAGTTAATAGCATGACATCGCTTTTTAGGTACAAGTTTGACAATCAGACATATTTTTACATTTAAAATGACTCCAAACATCTTTTGCAAAAGCATAGTCTTTATCAGATACGTTACTATCACTTAACAAATTGTGAATCTCAGCTGCTCTGGAAGGAAGGTTGCATTTAGTGAGTCATAAGATTTAACAAACTCATATGGGAAAATGCCTTTTCTTATCAGTCTTTTAAAATCATCAAAGTTTGGGAATTGTTTTCTCAGTTCTTCAAATTGCTCTACTTTAAGATTTTCTGCCAGATTATTTAAGCTCGCTGACATGAACTTGTATGAATCCAAAAATCGCAAGCTAATATCACGACCGTTTTTTTTTTTTTTTGGTCTTTGAAATATATTTCTCTTTGTTTTGGGGAATAATTTTGGTGTTTTAAATTTTGAACTGCACAAAGAATGTGCCATCCCCATGAATTGCCCCGTACCCCAATCATAGTGTTCGACACAGTCTAATTTTAACTCTTGGCTACATATAAAACATGATTTGACTTTGGCATTTTCTTCTATATTTACTGCTGTTAATGGTAAAGGGGCTTTCTGAAAACACATTTTTCGCTGAATATCAGTAACATCCTTAGTTATACTCTCCATAAAGTGACTAGCACAGTCGGGGCCTGTATGCGTACGATACTTCGATAGTTTATCATCGTAAGAACATTTTACGTAATATCCGTAGCTGTACACTTCATGTTCATGTATATTATTTGTATACGATTCAGTCGGGTTGGGGTCACAAGTTTGAAGCGGTTTCACAAAAGCTTCGAAATCTGCGTAAATTGCAAAAGGCAATTTAAGCTTTCTTTGAAATTGATCAAATAGGTACGACTTTATTACTTGGTTGTTCATTATTAAACCTATTTTTTTAGTTTTTTTCTATACTCGGTATTTGTGTAAGTACATGAATGCAATCATTTTCCTGGTGCTTTTTTAAATTAAGCTTAGTGGCGAAATACAAAAGACAGCCATCACAAATATGAATGGCATCATTCCGACCAGTGATTTGTTTTTTGACTAATCGTGACATATTCTTAATAAAGCAGTAATGTCCATTTGATCCATTATCTAAATATAATAAATTAACATGCTGCTCCTTTCGCGATTTTAAAATACAAGGGATCGATTACGGTATGACATTGGGAGCTATTGTTATATTCTAATCCGAAGACGTTAATACTAATATTGTTAAGTTTTTCTACATTCTTGATATCTGTTAATTTAACAGGAAAATTAATATTATCAAACTTTAATTTATTTTGATTTTTAAAATATGATGTTGGTCTTTGAGTGTTTTTGGTAACCGGATATAAAGCAGAGAGCCCATTTAAGACATGCTTGATCCTCATTTTGAACATTGATTACAGCCTTTTTATTTTGTATATCTTTTGGTAATTTGATATATGAAGAACCCCTTGAAGGGTTAAATTTATTAATATTCATTTCTAAATGGAGTATTTTCTTTAGGGACCAACCACTATCTTTTTTTTCAAATTCACTCATTCGTGTTGAAATCGATTCTTTTAATTGACTAACAATAGGTTCATAATCATCACCGAGACTTATATTGACATTAAATGTAAAGTCAAACGTATTTTTTTGATCTTTGGTTTCCTGCACAAATTCAGCATGAACTAAAAAGTTTACTTTAATAATCGTTAATTCACTTAGACATTCCTTAATTAAATACATAAGTTTATCATTGCTGGACTCGAAGAAAACTTCTGGAGTTTCTAATGTTGAATCTTCAATATCAGAACTTATTCTGTAAGTTAATATTCTCGATCCAAATGCTGTATTAATTAAGCGAACATTTTTAAGTGCATGTGTGTTTGAACCAATAACACGATTTTTTTTTATTTTTTTTTTACTTCGTAAATGATGGCTAAAATATTTTTGTCTCACCCATGTATTACAGACCTCACATAATCTTTTATCAACGTTGATGTCAACAGGTTCTGCTGTACTTGTTGATGGTTCGTCCATGACGTTAGAATTTCTTTTTAATCCTCTTCCTACTTGCTGGTATAATACACTTCATGAATGATAGTTGAGTTTATACTTGGATCACGATCAGTAACTCCAACATTCATTTGCTCGACTTCCACAGAAGCATCCACCAATGCCGCATCACACATCCGAAATGCATTGTTTGTGATATATATCTCCATATTTTGTTTGTTCTGCTTCCACGCACGCATCCACCAATGCTGCACTATGTTCCTCCGAAGTATGTAAGGTGCGATTAATATTGTTACTTGCAAAGAACTCACTAACAACGATTTCTTCCATTGAGTTATCCATTTCTTTTCGTGACTGAATTCACAAACGACTATGATGCTTGTCATGTAACGCAACATTATTAATACTAATGTCAACTAATTACCTTAGTCTATTAGTTAAAAGCGTAGCGTAGTACGATTAGCGATTCCTATAAGGAAAATAATTAACTAATTGAATTGATATTTCTTGCAGCTTTCTAAGTCCGCGATTTCTTTTGTTATTTCATATATTATTTCTTGACTGCTCTGATAATGCCTGTTATTATCTTTGTCCTTTACATAATACTTTACTCGCACATCTGCATGTTTCCAGTGTTCGTGGGCAGGGACTTTCGCCAACTTTTTAAAATCGTATACTTCTATTTTAATCATATGAGAGGCATGCTCACAGTCTTCGGTATTAGTTGATATGTATGATATCCCACCCTTACATCCTCGACCAACCGTTGATGATGTACATTTTTTCTTATTCTTCGGTTGCTCGAAGAAGACGTCTATGTTCGTTTCAGACGCGTTAGATTTTCGTTTTAAAAGCGATGAATCGTCCTGCCCTTTGATGCGAAGTGGTGGACTATCATCTCCATCAGACAGGGGATAGTAATAGTGCTTGAAGGTGTACTCTTCATCATCCACCACATCAATTTGAGTATGCTGCAACGATAAAAATAAAACATTGTTCAAACTACAAATGCACGGATGATATATTTAATTGACGTGTAAAAAAAAAAAACTTACCGCCATGCTGGTGTAGATGAACGCAGACGTGTAATAATAGATAGTATAAACAACAATAATACTGCTGTAGGGTCACAGTACACCTTATATAATTATATTTTTTGTCGATTAAACTCTCGTTTACAATTTCAAAACAACTCATTTGGAATAAATTATGATGAAATATTAGAACATTACATACACTACATTATTTGTAATTAGTAATTATGAAACCAGTTTTCAATAATTGAGTGCCTCTTGCAATACTTGAATTCCAATCAGTTAGTTTTCTAAGCCAAAAAAAAAAATCATGTTTGATACGTAAAAGATAGGTACGACGACGAGCGCAGCGAGGAGGAGTGTTAGGTAGAACTGCAATCCTTGGCGCGCGAGCCGAGCGAGCGTAGCGAGCGTGCCGCGGCAGCGCCCGGTGAATCGCCAGAATCGACTTTTTTCTAACAATATAGATAAAGTTATACAAACTATTCATTCGAAACGAAGATGTGATAATAGTCAAAACAATAAATTAATGATCCCAACATTAAGGGCCTGTTTCACAATCGACAAGTAAATTCATCTGTTAAATAAAGAAAGCCCTCTCTTTGTCTATTTTCAAGTGTAAGAAAGGGAAAGGGCTAAATTTATTTGACAGATATGCTTTACTTGACTATTGTGAAACAGGCGGTAAGAGTAACAGGGGGGAAATTTAGACATGTAAATTTTTATAACTAATAATACGTTTTTTATAAGTTTAGTAATAATAACATTTAATCTAGGTATCATAGTAATCGTGAGACATGATTAGGTATTATACGTACAACTATATCCTACCTTTATAATTATAAGACTACATTTATGGGCTGATATGTACCAATTCTTAGGGGATTTAATGTTCCATGGATTTCTAGAGCAAGTAGTAATAAATAATATAAATCCTACTTTCAATATAAGGACATTGAAGTTAAACATGCTAGCTTACACATAAATATGTTATACAAAGTAGTCAACAACCATTAGGAGGACCTAATATCACATAGGGATATAAAAACTATATAACACTAATGATATCAGTAACGTTCACTAACGACGTCAGTAATAATCAGGCGGGGGGGCGGGGCTTTCTTAAAATCAACGAATCAGAGGAGTCTATACTAATGATATCACTAATGTTCACTAACGACGTTATTAATGATCATATGAGGGGCCGTGGTTTCCTTAAAATCAGCCAATCAGAGGAGTCTATTTTGATGACCTAACCAACCACACCATTAATGACTACGTGAGGAGGTGTGACTCCATCCGAGGAGCATATGTGAGTATGGGAAGAGCTTTTTTTAGAATACCGAATTTCTTGCTCTTGAGCCAGAACACACGAATCCCTACTACACCTGGGCAATAATGTAATTTCCTTCCAGGCTTCGAGAGGTATCGGGGAGAAAAATTTGGAGATTTCAGTCAAAAGTTTCTATGATGAAAATTTTGGCTATCAAATAAAATCAGATATACTTATATTTTACAGTAGCCCGATTGGACAACCTTCATTCAGGTGAGGTCAGGATGGGAATGTGTGAAGATACTCGTTCAGTAAGACCACACATATAAGTTACGCCGGCAATCTTCGTCCACGCAGAAAGGTGCTCACTAATGCCGAAGATAAACGAACGTAAAAATCAATTCAATACAAACCTTGTCGTGTTACGCGTAAGGTAGATTATGAAATGACAGTTAAACTCGTGCTTTCTCGCTCATGGCGATTAGCGCTTAGCGCTCGTGCGTCTCAGCTTGTGTACGAATGAAAACTGACGCGACGCTAAATAAAATGGCGGCCGACGGCGTCGCTGCAATGGCTGCCGAATATTTGACCAATAACCGTCGTAGTTTTACCCGCGCAAACGTTCTGCCTTATAACTAGCCAAAACGTTTTCGCGCCTTCTAAAAAAATGCTTTCTGCGCAGGTACATCGTTGTAACTTATATTTGTGGTACTACTGTACTTAACTAAAATACCTATGGCCTAATATAGGGGTGTCTATCATCTCATCGAACGCTATTTTCTTCTGAAACCATAATTGCTAAAAAACACTTAAAACATGTAGAATAGAAAAGTTCATGGTATTTACTCGTTTTCAGGCGTCATGATGGCAGTTTTTTCATTCAGTCTCTCTGCAAACAGATCGAGTTGCTGGCCGACAAAGAAGACTTTGAATCAATATGCAGAGCTGTCAAGCTAGAATTTGCTTTAGATCTTGAGGCCCAAATGTTGGTTAAAGACAAGATTAAAGCGATAAAGCAAAGGCCAGTGCTCACGTCTATGTTGATAAGACGGCTCTATTTGGGTGAGACTATATTAAGTCTACGTAGTACCTGTCCCCTCCTCTCCTACCGACGCGTCAATGCACGTCACGACGTATATTATTGTTCGCCGACAAAGCAGTCTAAAGCAAATACCGTCGTTTTACTCCCGCCTTGTCACTTTCCTCGGTAACATTATTGCCCGTACAAAACTGAGCCAATCTGCTTTTAAAAATGCTCCACTCCTGTATTCTATGGTCGAAACTGAGACTGCCACCGAACAATACATTTGCACATTTAGCCATAATTATTTGTTTTTTATTTTTCCAACCAATTAATTGAAAAACAATTCTGCACCCGCAGATAACGATTTCGTCGCCAATCCAATTGTTGCGTATGTAACTCGTAATGACAATAAAACACTTCAATGTGCTACGTTTAATGTTCGATTCCTACTGACACTCTTATTCTTCCCTTTATACCAAAAATATAATAATTAAATTCACGTCGCCGCCGCTACCTTCCCTTATATCCCGATACTGACCCGCTCGTACGCGCATCTTCCTCAAACAGAAATTGAAGAGGCCACACATTATCCTGAAGTTGGTAGCGTTTCGCAATCTGGATCTCATTTACCATAACGCGTCAGTGTCTGTTCTTTGGATATATTAAACTTGGTCATATTTCCTTGAGACTGTTAAACGTGGAAACACGATTAGGAAGAAAATCCTGGACAGTTTTATTTTTTGAATATGACACCTTTGCATTGTTTTTGGTTAAATCTTCGAAACTAAACGAACTTTAACAACTTCTTAATCCAGGTAAAAATTTAACGCTGCAATCAAGGCGCGCGCACCTCCTCGTCTCAATGTTTACAACATTACGGCTCAGGCTCAGGCACGTTATGACCACCTTCCTAAAATGACCACAATCAATGCGACCACAACGTAAAAAGCACCTGGGATGCAGTTTTTTTAGGAAGATTTTTTAGTATTAGGGACAATAACGGTAAAGCAAAATGGCACCTTTTAACCACTCCCTCGCCGAAAACACGCGGCCCTAGCCTGGGGCCTTTTAGTATGTCGTGTCTGAGGGTCACCTCTACCTAAAAAAACATTATCAAAATACTTACTTCGTTGACAATATTATACCTATTGCCTATTAACTTAATAAAAACACATTTTTAGGACATGTAAGAAATAGGAACATTACTCCATTTTCTGAAAGAACAGAAGATAAAGAAAATTATGGTGGTGCTGAATGCTACCCAGATTTGAATGCACCAACTTATGAATTGGAAAAAAGGAAAAAAAATGTTATGATCATTTTTAATCACGAAAACTTTTTGAACAACACCAGACGGGAAAGCTCTGCCGAGGATGCGAAGAAGTTAAAAACCACATTCGAGGAGTTTGGATTTGAAGTAACCACGCATAAAGACGAGAACATGACGGACCTGTTCGAGAAGCTGACCGCATGTAAGTGTTGTGGGCGTCTCCTCGACGTGGCAGTTGCTGGGTGTGGCTGCAGGCGTCCGTTGTCACGCTCCCTGTGTTGCAGTCAGCAAGCAGGACTTCAGCGCCTGCGGCTGCGTGTGCGTGGCGGTGCTGACGCACGGCAGCGCGCACGGCTTCCTGGAGGCGTGCGACGTGGGCTACAGCGAGCGCGCGCTGTTCGCCGCCTTCGACGCGCTGGCCAACCGCTCGCTGGCCGGCAAGCCCATCGTGTTCCTCATCCAGGTGGGACCACCGACTTCCGTACTTGTGCATTATATTATGTATATATTCTGCGGGTCGGTGGAGGACTAAGGTGGTCGCTGTTGCTGCAGGCTAGTCGAGGCGCGAAGCCCGCCGGCCGAATATGCGTCCCGCGGCTGGACGAGATCCCGGACAGCAGCATCCAGCTGGACACCGCCGGCGGCAGCAAGCCCACGTATCAGTTCAAGTACTTGCCGACGGAAGCCAACATGATCATATTTCACAGCTGTTTCCGAGGACGAGCCGTGCCCAAGTTAGTATTTTATGATGCCATTCAAGCATTTTAGAAAAAAAATCTCAATTTTTACTCTTATTTGTCATCAAAAGTCAGCAGTAAGAGATAATATGACTGACTATACTGTTACAGGGACGACAGGACCGGCTCGTGTTTCGTGCAGACCCTCTGCGAGCAGGTCCAGAGGCACGGCGCCAGCGAGCACCTGGAGAAGATATTCCGGAGGGTCCGCAGACTCGTCGCCGAGACCTCGCCCCAGATGCCCGTCACCTCCTCCACCCTGCTCAAGAAACTCTTCTTGCAACGAAACAGCCCTGCACCGACTCTAAATTCAGAGAGTTAACCTGTTCAAAGGTCTTATCGCATTCACTAGGTACCTAAGGACGCCATGGAATTTGTTTCGTTTTTGTCGTGACTTCGGCGGTTTCAGGGCAGCCTTCCAGTGACGTCAACTTTGACGAATCAGGACCACTCCGTTTTGTTACCTCGGAGCATGGTTCGGAAACCTGTTAACATTTAAACCGGTTTCGATTATTGACCCCAAGCCTGAATCGATTATATCGCAAAAATTACGTAAATTAAAATTGGAACATAGGTATTTGTCATACGAAGTTCAAAATAAGTTCTGCAGACGGCCTTTTAAAACGCCTTGCGGCATCATGAGGTTATACCTAAGCAGTGATTGGTTAGATGAAATTAGCTATGGAGATAGTTTGAGTCCCGGGGAAGGACCTAGGTTACTTTTATCACGAAAATTGGTCGATTCCAAACTGTTCTAAGCGGACGGAGTCGTGGGAAACAACTAGTCAATGCAGAAAGCAAACCACCTATTTGACATTTAAGCCGCACAGAGCTAAGGCATACCTTTAAGTTAGTTTTCATTCTATTTTTTAATATTTGTTATACCTAGTGGCAATATAAATTCTGCATTTTACGGTTCGTGAGATACAACCCGCTGACAAACAGATGGGCGGACAGCAGAGACTTATTGTTAGTAATAATAATTGACTGTAAACAGCATAACCTGAATGTGCAAAAAATGGTTACAGAATTATCAAAAAGGTTTTTTAGAGTTGATGGTAATTCTGTAGCTCTGCCTACCCCACTCTGGGAATGAAGGTGTGACATTATGTATGTAATAATAACCCGTTGGCATCCATTGAGTACTAGGTAGTTAACCTTTTCACCGCCACGGCCGCCTGCTACTTTTTGTGCCCCTGACGCCAACGACGTCATATGCCGCTACCGCGCACATACGGCGTCCCCAGCAGGAATATCCGGTGACGTGTTAGCCGGCTTTGACGGTGAAAGGGTTAATTATGATATGTTTAAAATAAAGTAATAAAAGTGATGTATGTATGTAAACACTATTATAGAAAAGAAATACAATGAAGATACAATTAAAGAATGTACAAAGGCGAACTTATCCCTTTAAGGGAACTGTTCCAGCTAGCCCTTGAGAGATTGAGAAAAGTGAAAGGGACGTTGTTTTAATATTAAGAAATATATTTTATACTACATTATTCAACGTAAAAATACTCTAGTTTCATTTTACCTTTTTCGATGATAATTGTGTTGAGCTCTGCTCTCAAACAGCTCACTTTTCAATTCGACGACGAAGTACAAACCGACCAACTTGAGTGTCCGCACTCTTAAGTGCGTAAACCGGAGAGAGTAAGTAGGTACTTACCGCTTCAGCCGAGCTACTGCGCACTGTCACTGTCACTGTTGGAAGCGTAGGCAAGGGTATGTGTCGGACCATGCTCATTGTAAGGTTCCGAAGCCGTTAAGTACTACAAACATAAAAATCAACAAATAATAACTACTTAGTTTTCTATTAATATTAGCCTACTTCTGCAAAATGTGGTTACAGAATTATCAACAAGTATTTTTACATTTGTTGTTATTTTTGTAGCTCTGCCTACCCCACTCTGGGAATTAAGGCGTGATGTTATGTATGTATGTATGTAGCTTTCTATTTAAAGTCAATTGGTGCCGTCTTAGATGATTTTAGTAGGTATAAACACTTTAATCGCCAGTATCTCAAGAACGAATGATGTCTACTTAGTCGTGATAGTTTTCCTTTAAAATTCGCTATAAGCGCTTTTTTTTTTGTTTTTTAAGATTTTTAGTATTTGTAGTTTTGGCTGTAGGAGAGGGGGGGGGGGGCACTTGAGTCACCAAAAAAAACCGGCCAAGTGCATGTCGGACCACGCACAGTGAAGGGTTCCGTAGCTGGGATGAAAGTTCATGGTTGAAATTCATTTTTTTTTTATTAAAGTCTCAAAAACTACACAGCGTATTGTGTTCAAAACAATTTTGGTTGGAAGTATTTCGTATGTTCTACTACTGTGATTTTAGAATGTTCTATTTAACAGTTCAAAAGCTACCCACCCGGACAGAATTTTTACGACTTTAGAAGCGTATATCTCGCCAACTGTTCACTTACGTAAAAAAGTCACTTAAAAACCTCATTATGTAACATTTTGGAAGCCCTATCTAAAAATACCCCACACGCTGATGTAACTCAAAAAAACTTTTTTCGTCCCTTAGTTAGGTACCTACAGTCAAGGTCATAAATATGTTTACACTTTAGTACCTTGTCTATTTAACGTCATGTTTAAACTGTCATATGAAATTGTCACAGCGATTAAAGTGACAAGGTACTAAAGCGTATACATATTTATTACCTTGACTGTACATGTATGGAGTGCCACCCCTAAATGTTTTTTTTTTCAATTTTACTACATCATTGTATAGCGGTTCATAGAGTAAATCTATCCTCCAAATTTCATTTATATAGTGCCAATAGGCTCTGAGTAAAATGGCTGTGACATACAGACGGACAGACGGATAGACGGACATGACGAAATTATAAGGGTTCCGTTTTTGCCATTCGGCTCCGAAACCCTAAAAATTAGCGCTTTAAAGCTAAATATTTCATAAACGGATTACTTTCAAATTTATTTTCACCGAAAAACTGTTTTCACAAATCCGTAATATTTTTGAAAGACCTATCCAATGACACCCCACACTATAGGGTAGACGAGAAAAAAAATACATCCCCACGTTTACGTGTAGGGGAGGTACCCTAAAAAAAAGTTTTATTACTTTTTATTGTATCACTTGGTTGGCGAGACTAATATGTATGTTCATGCTAAATTACAGCTTTCTAATACTAAGAGTCTCTGCGCTAGGCTGCGGACGGACATGGCGAAACTATGAGGGTTCCTAGTTTGACTACGGAACCCTAAAAATGCGTCCGATTATAATAATCACTATTTATTCAGAACCAGAATTCAGGATACAGATTCAGGAGGAGATTGTCCGGTGTCAACGGCCGGTGGAGGAAGAGGCAGAGTTGCCAGTATAATAAATTTAGTTGTTTTTCGTTTTATTTGACGCCAACAGTCATTATTGTATGTGGCCCGTTTCACGAAGCTACAATTTACAAATTACATTCTCTGTCTAGCAAAAGCAGTTATCCTCTTGAGACCCACCATACTACAATCCGGTAGATTTTTGTTAGTAGGAATTTGAATCTACCAGCAAGGAAATTAAGTTCAATTACCTTCGCACTTAAATGACATTTACAATTTTGAAACAAATAAAAATGAACTTTATACTCATTGAAATAAGGTTTAAATTGAATTGCCTGGATTATGTACTTTCTATAGGACACCGGGTCTTACGAGGTTAAAATAAATAAATATCACGGGAGAATCTCTCACCTAGTCCCAAACTAAGCTCTAGGCTTGTACCTACTATGGGTACTAGACAACGATAAACATACTTGTGTAGAGAAATACATACTTAAATACATAGAAAACATCCAAGACTCAGGAACAAATATTCGCGCTTATCACACAAATATCTGCCCTTACCGGGATTTGAACCCAGGACCGCTGGCTTCGGAGGCAGGGTCACTCCCGACAAGGCCAACGTGTCGTCAAAGTTAGAAAGAGACTTCCGCTTGTAATTTGTAACTTGTAGCTGGGCGTTTTTCAAAAAAAGTGTACATCGTTAAGGATAAATATTAAGAAACTTTAACTTTTCCATTTCGTCACGAAAATTAACGCATCTAAATGTATGGCAAATTTTCGTGACGAAATGGAAAAGTAAATTTTTCTTAATTTTTGTCCTTAACGATGTACCTACACTTTTTTTGAAAAACGCCCAGATTCGTGAAATGGGCCTCTGGCCTGACAGTGAGGGGTCATGCTCCTACTAAGTTCTCCTACTGATCAGCACAAAGGCAGTAATATACCTACTGATGCTGTGGCAGGGTGGGTGAAAGGAGACAACCATGAACCATCCAGGTTAATTCTTTAATGAGACTCTTTAAAAACCACAAACAAACACACGAGCGCGCAGGCCGTGACATGTCCCAGGCTCGTTATCTAACTAACTCCCGCGCGGCGCGAGCAACACAAAATCTTCCTCTCGCGTCCTTCTAGTGTTGCCAGGACTCTCGCTAACGACCGTCCGGCGAATATCGCGCCGGGCGGTTCCCGCGGTTCGCGCGATACGGTAACATACACGCTACAATGCTCTTACTGTAAATTAGGAGTAGATATAGGAGTGAGACCAAATTGGCTGGGTTCTAAAATCGTCATTGTATTGCACACGAACGGCACTGAATGAGTTAAACTTTTTCAAGCGATTGACGGCTATATCCGCACCACTGCGGCTCTACTTTGAAATCAGTAATTCGAACTTCGGATCGCCCTGTCACTTTTTGCAATATAGTTACGCATCGAGAGCAAAAGGGATAGTAATAGACGAAGTTCGAATTACGGATGTCAAAGTAGAGCCCCTGGTTCAACGCCAACGACGGATGTTTCCGTCATGATTGCTAGCGCAAAATCGACCTAAGTGCCTATGAGGCAAGTTTGACATTAGCTCTTGTTTTAAGCTGTCATTGTATGTGAGTGACGTCTTTTGACGTCTTTTGGGGCTTTCTCGAACCGTCATTCATTAGGTAGGTAAATAAGTATAGATCGCACCTACGGTGCGACACTGTCACTTTTGCAAAATTTTGAAAATTGAGTTAAGTATGCCATAACGTCGCTTTCAGTACCTACCCTGTCCTTGAAGCAACATAATAAGCTAAAAGTAGCAGTCACCAAATCATATCAAACAATCGCCTTTTCTAGATCAGAAAGTATAATAATTCTATACCACACTAAATCTTTAAATGCTTCTCCTGGAAAAATGCTTTTTTGCATAAGTGACAGTGTTGCACCGTAGGTGCGATATACGTATGTATATATAATATATTTTTTTATTTATTTATCTACTCTTGTGATAATTCTGAGCTTTGACACGTTGTCCTGCTTATCAACGCATATTTTTATTTTATGTAATGCTTGGTAAAGTATTATCATTGGCATAAGGAATAAATTTAAAGTGACTGTTGAGTTTCTTGCGGCGTTTCTTCTCAGCAGTTGTCTCTTGGGAAGCGCTAGTAGATTTTTGAGATTTAAAAGTCCCGGCGCGGCGGCCTGCTTACTGAATAAACATCTTTTATCATGTAATATCTATTATCCCTGTGTGGTTGATGGGTTAGAATAGTGTCACTTCATGTCTTCCGTGGATGTCGTAAGAGGCGACTAAGGGAATAAGGGCTTGTAGTACTGTTAGGCGATGGGCTTGCAACCTGTCACTAATCCACTAGTAAACATAGCCTAGTCGCCTCTTACGACACCCACGAGAAGACATGGATAATGGATTAAAGGTAAATAAAAGAGATGAAACGTGGTCAAGACTTTGATAATAAAATAAATCACAAATCATATCACAAACACAATATTCTTATTCGAACAATTAAACAATATTTATAGTAGATTGTTCAACAAGGGACTAAAGTAAGCCATTATGACACGAGATATTTATATTGCTTTGCTTGGATGAATGAAGTTCGAGTGTCATTATAGCTTTTTAGTCTAAGTTTAACACTGCTTTTTACTTCGATTGCGAGAAAAAATAATCTTACATTATAAACAAAAAACTTAAAGAACCGTTGAATATTTGTTTCATAAATGTCAATACATGTAGTTGTAGTTGTAGCTGTTACTTTAAAAACGTGTCTGAGGCGTGTATAAGTTTTTTGTAATAATAGCGTAATATTTTTTTCACTTCTCATGCTCTTTAAATGCTACTTAAATCTCTGCGAATCGGGACAAAAGCTCCTTATTAATCTCTAGGGATTAAAGTTTTTTTTTAATTTACTTTGGAAACCTCTAAACAACCAATCACGGTGTTTGTGAATAGAGGACTCTTTTATTATGCGTGGTCCAATTACTTTTAAAATGGTTTCCAAGTTTGAATCTGTTTGCTAAATATGCAAGCATTTAAAACATCACTTTACAAAAAAACCGCGGAACTTTTTTTTCCTATTTGTATTTTGAATAGATGTTCATAACTTGTATTGAGCGTACGTTGTTAAAAAACAATATTGTTTAGAACGTCGTTTTTTCCTCGCATTCAAAGTGAAAAGTAGAGTGTTTAACGCGAGACTAAACAACCATAATGACACTCGAACTACAGCCACCTCGTAAACATCTCGTGTCATTATGGCTTGTTTTAGTCCCTTGTTGAACAATCTGCTATAAAATAGACACCTTAAAAAAATACAATTTAATAGCAATATAAATTTTACCCTCAACCCGTCACTATAATGCAGAACGAGACAGCAACAAGGTTGTTTTTGAGGTTAGAACATTACAAATAGTCGGTGGCAACATTTCCGAATCGAAGACCTCGGCGGTGGAGTTGTATGCCCAGCCTCAGCCTGCCCTGCACCGGCTCCTCCGCGCACTCCGACGCCAAGGGCAAAATCATCAAAATGGCTAAATGTATCTGGCTGTTTGTGGTTTTCCATGGCTTTTTACAGGGAAATTAAAAAGAAAAATTACTTTAGTCCCTAGGGATCAAATGCATCACTTTACTGGGTAATTTTATTATTGATTATACTTGAACATTACCAGAATTTATATAATACTTAGATAAGGTAAATATACTGAGCAATAAATTATAAATATTTTTTTATACTTACAGCTATAATAACAGAAGGCTTTTACAGTACAATCACCTCTTGTTGGTTAAAGATACAAATCGATTGATTAAAAGCCCTCGGATAGATAATGAAAATAAACTAAGTCGAATTCTGGGAAATAATCACTGTTATCTTTTGAGCAGTATTTTAAATACCAATAAGCCTCTTTGATGAAGTCCAACTGCACGTTGCCGATGCTTGGAGCGTTTTCGTGTTTTTCCACTTGATCAAGCATGTCCTGCGGGATAGCCACGCTGAAATCTGCTTTTCTTTTAATGTACAACCTGAAACATACAAATCAAGTTTCATTTGACAAACAGTTACAACAAGTTTAACAAAAAAACTTAAAAACCAAACTGCGACCAATAAAAAAGTTGGTTAAATAGCGGTTTATTACGTATTTATTTTTCATCTTTATTAAAATAGGGCATAATAATGACTCAAAGACACTTTACTTCAATATGGCGATAAATAAAATAATAATTTCAAGGCAGACGAATAAAAAATACAAATTACAGCGCTATCTTTTTTACTCTATCACTCAAATCGACGGTTCTGTTACTCAACCTCGTATATAGAATATTGTCCAGTATAAACTCACACGCACTAAGTATGCACTCGCGTACTTAATGAGTGTCAGTTTATACTGGACATTACTCTATATACGAGGTTGAGTCACAGAACCGTCGAAATGCATAAAGAAACTTCGTAGTTATTTTTATGGTGACTTAGGGAACCTAAGAAATGGTATATATGGTATATATGGTAATAGTAATGGTATATATAATATATGAAGTTGTCTCAGTGAATGAAAGTGACAAGGTACTAAAGTGTAAACATCATTATCACTTCAACTGTACCTACGGTCTACGTCAAAGATACACGTATGTGTTTACGGTTCCCTAAAGTTGTACTAAATCATCGCTTGGCAAACTATATCATTTTACAAACTTTCATTTCGCAAAGAGACACTTCCCGCCGCATTATTTTACAATACTTTGTGGTCTAAAGTGTCACTTAACCTAACGCCATGTAACATAGTACGTTTAATTTAAAAGGTACAAGCACAAATCGTTGGTGATATTTCAATACCGCGTAACTAACAAAGAAGTTCAGGTGCAAAATACACCTTAGCAAGTAAGGCAGTAAGGTAAATTTTGCAACTTACTGGATTTGTTAGATACGCGGTATTGGAGTATCACTGACGAAATACGTTTTTGCCAAACGAAAGTTAAATGATGAAATTGTACATTAGAGCTTATTAGTATTTGTTAAAGGTCTATAATCATACCAATTTTGACCTTTATATGTTTTACCGTAGCAACACAACAAAATTAAAATTACGTTGAAAACCATAATGTCTTGCACTGGACCTTTTAGACTTTTTCTGTAAATCCGCCGGATTAACCTTTTTGACGCCAACGACTCTTATATTATCAGCAATGCAGGTTCATTGCCAACGACTGATATATTCGTCATGGTTGACAAAAAAATACCTGATTGTCTATGAGGTAAAGTTGACATTAGCTCTGGTGTTGAGCTGTCAATGACATGTGAGTGACAACTTTAGTATTTGACATAGCGTTGAAAAGGTTAACACATTTTCTCACAAACAATCCGCCATCTCTTATGGCTAAGAGATACATCTCTTTAAAGTTGGGACAGACGGACGGATGGACTAGGCTTATTAACAGCCCGTTTGACACTTTGGTTACGTAACACTAAAACACGAACCGACAGAATCGGCAGAGACATAAATATACACGTTATGACTTATGGTATATAGTTCAACAAGGGACTAAAGTAAACCATTATGACACGTGATATTTATCCACCAGATCAACGCGAGGGGGATGAAGTTTGAGAGTCATTATGGCTTTTGTGTCTCGAGTTAATTACTCTACTTTTCAGTTCGACTGTGAGAAAAATAAATCTTTTTAACATAGACACCAAAAAAATAACTTTATAGTACTATCATCTTTACTCTCAACCCGTCGCTGTAATACATAAAGAGATAACATGGTTGTTTTTGGGGTTAGACTAAAACATATCAAATAGTCCATAGACAACTTTTCCGAAACGAAGACCTCGGCGATGGAGGTTTTATTCCCAGCCCCTGCCTTCCAACGGCTCCACTACGCACTCGCACGTCAAGGGCCACATCACCAGTAAATGACAACATGTATCTAGCCATTTGTGGTTTTTCCAAGGCTTTTTACTTATAAGGAAATTAAAAAGAAAAAGTTTTTTCGTCCCTTGGGAGTAAAATGTCACTTCAGTCCTTAGGGATGAAATGCATCACTTTAGTCCGCCTATACATGGCTATTGTTCGGAGCAAGTGGGATATTAGTAGGAAAACGTTCCGAACTTAAAATATGTTTAATTTAAACAAAATGCAGCCTACATTTTTATCTAAGTAAGAGAGACGTGTTTTTCGTCCGGATGAAGTTAGCAAGATGGCGGCCGGAACTCCCCACCATCTCACGCGCAGCTGACGTTACGTCGGTATAGTGTTGCCAGTGGCAACAGCTATTATGAACCATTTTAGAGCGAGAGAAGTGAAAACTTATAACACCCCTCTTTGTTCGTCGGGGGTTTTTACCTTTTTCCTGGCCGCACCAATCTAGATGGTTCACATGGAATGCAATACATATCCAAGATATTTACGTATTGGGAATTAATTTCAGAGCAAGTAAAATTTCACGTAATTTCAATTAGATTTGAACCCTAAACTAAGTTTGAAATTGTAGCAGTAAAAGGGTTAAAAAGAATGAAACTTACCGCAAACACTTCTTAATGTATTTAAAGTATTGCAAGAAATACGTGGGTGGCATACGCAGTGGGTTCTGATCGTTCTGCAGAAGCCCTGCTTTAGGTTCAGGGTCTTTAAGATACAGTTTTCTTAACAACGTGGAGGTGACGACAGGCATCTGATTATCTTGGAATTCGTCGAACTTCACAGCCACTTCCCGCTTGACCTGGAGGCAGATGGACTCGAAGTCCTGCCCGGGGCTCTCTCTGATTTGGTGGCATAGACTGCCGATGAACAGCGAGCCACGTTCCGGATAGCTGTTAAAGGACAGAATAAATAGTAATAGGCACAAGAACAGAAGTTTCACAGGAATAATAAACGTACCTACGTGATGGTTCTCTGTCTATAGTAGTATAACCATGTATAACTCTTATGTATTCGCACGCGACTCGTTGAGCACTAGGGCTGTCACGCCATGAAGACATTAATTAACAGAGCCCGGAATTTTCATAGCACTTTTGAGCTGTCATAGGGACTTCTCGTCTATCGACTTCCGATAAATACAGATAACATCTTTTTAAAAATATGATTACAAGTAGAAGTAAACAACATGAAGTGTTATCGCGAATGAGCGATCTCTTCGAGATAACCTTTGGATACCAACTTTTAGGAAATTATAAATAGAAATTAAAATAATAATATTTTCTTGTTTCTTATTATGAGCAAGAGCAAGCGAAGGATTCTAGAATTTAATCACGAGCGCTCGAGCGTAGCGAGTGGTTCTAGGTTAGAATGCTGAGTGCAGCGAGGGGTTCAAAGACACGAGATGTAAATAACTTTGGCTCACAGGTGACATTCAGGTGTATACATTGCAAAGTCGATGAGTTACGTCACTGGGCTTCTTCGAAACCACGCAATGTACACTGCGTTGTCACCAAGCTTGTAAAAAAAAATAACTTCGTGATGGCAGCGGGTCGTACCGATTGGAAGCGGTGTTTGTATAACAGCTGTGGAAGACGAGCATGTTGGCAAAGGTCGGCAGGTACATGAACCTGGGTTTCTGGTTATCTTCATTTCCCGCCATTGCCAATTCCACTTTCACATTATCAGTCACTTCTGTACCGCGACACGCCTGTATGAAAAACACAGTAGGTAGGTACATAAATAATAAACAACATCTATACTACTTTCTACCTACCAACTTTATGAAATGGTGAATATGTGTAATGACTAATGAGTACCTTTACCGTTACCTACCTACCTACCTGCTTACGCCGCGGCCACATCTGCGGGTTCCGACAAATATTCGTCTTGCTTGGCAACACGAACCTTCGCTCAAACCCGTAAATGTGGCCGTAGCATTAGAATAAACTTGGTAGAGTCCACAGATTAGAAGGTATGTCTGTAGAGTCTGGCAAACGAAAGCGTGACATGAGAAAGCGCGGCAATTCGAAAAATATACATGTGGTAGGTATTACTAATTATAGTAGGAAAAAATGTTTTGATAGAGTCTGGCAAACGAAAGCGTGACCTGGACTTATATAAGTATCAAAACATTTTTTTCCTACCTACTATAATTTAGTAATACCACATGTATATTTTTTGAATTGTCGCGCTTTCTCAGGTCACGCTTTCTTTTGCCAGACTTTAACTATAGTGCCCGGCCGTTGTGAATTAAATCCTGACACCTGTCATTCCAGTACAAATTATAACCTCAAACCTAAGAATAGGCTATAAATCTGCCGGGTAGGTACAGCATTTAACTAGCATGTAACTAGCCATACTCTTGAGATAAACCAAAAAACTACGAACCTCGCACTCCCAAATTCGTCAAGGCACTATGCTTACGGAAAATTACAAAGAGTAATCTAAAAACAAAACCCTCCTTCCAAGGCTGTCTAGGTAACTTGCGATTCTCAAGTCGATTACTGCAAACCGGGGTGAATAGAAATACAATCTAAAATAAGTAATAATTCGTTACGAATAAGAACCAATATCGAATTGACTAGTCTATTGGAAAATCACGTTCAAATCTGTCTTATAATTAGTAGATAATGCTTTAGTTAAGGCTGTATTTCTTTTCACCCCGCGAATCACTATTCATGCCATTTTACGGTACCTACTCGTAAACCCTTAGCGATTATCGATTATTTAACCTTTTCACCGCCCCAGACGTCTATTTGTGACGTGACAGCCAATGAAAAGTCTTATGTACGCCAATTTCATCTATACGTGACCAACATTCAACTCGAAATAAAACCTTCAACGACGGTATTAAAGTTCTTTTTATACAGCGTGTAAATTTCATACAGGCATATATTTTAACAATAGTTAATATACACACTAGGTAATTAACATAAAAACTTGCGTAATAGCAACATTAGATGTGTTTTATTTTTTCTTACTAATTAATTCAGCAAGCAATGTAGGTATCACACATTGCGCCAATTTAATTAAAGCATCTACATAATGGTCATCTCATGTCATGACTCATGCATGAGTAATGATTCCATTTGTTTACTTCGCCAATAAAAGTAAAAAAATAAAGATCATTAATGCAGGCGGTTCACTCGCCTGAGATAGGTATTTATTTTCCACACATTTCGTCCGTGCACTTGGATACAGGCAATACATTGACGACCGATGGACGCTCGCACACTTCGTACATTGCTCCTAAGACAAACTTTAACAAATTAACAGGGCCTCTATTCAGGTGCGTTAAAACGATATCGTGTTTGACACGTTTAAGAATCGTTTATGTCACAGTCGCCATTATTGTAAATGACATAAGAGTTATCAAAACGTTGACAATACGGAAACAGGTCAAAAACGATATCGTTATAACGCAGTTGAATAGAGGTCCTGCTCTTCACTACATAGTATAAGAGAGTCGCTTTTTCTGTCCCTATAGCCCTATGTATGCTTAAATCTTTAAAACTACGCAACGGATTTTGATGCGGTTTTTTTTAATAGATAGAGTGATTGAAGAGGAAGGTTTATATGTATAATACTTTAATCCGGAGCGAAGCGAGGGCGGGTCGCTAGTCAATAATAAAAGTTACCAACAAAATATCTTTCTCACATGATTTGTATCATCGTTTACTAGGTCTGGATAAAATATATGCCCGTATGAAATTTACTCGCTGTTACGTGACCAACATTCAACTCGAAATAAAACTTTAAACGATGGTATTAAAGTTCCTTTTATATACTACACGGTTTGTGGCGTACAGAGCACGTCACTTCGTTTGTTTTGTGGCGGTGAAGAGCTGTAAGTCTGGGTACTTAACCTATCACAAGTTTTAAGTTTAGCTAGCATGCTGATTGATTAAAAAAAAAAAACAGGAAAATGTCACACAAATTGACTTAGTCCCAAACTAAGCTACAGGCTTGTACTATGGGTACTAGACAACGATAAACTTACTTAGGGGAAACTTGCTTAATTCGTACCCCCGGGAAAATGAGAAAAAACATAAAATATAACAAAAACAGAAACATGTGACTTATGTTTTAATAAACTTTATTCTATGAGTATTCAATAACAGTACCATATTGCACTTCCAATTCGTAAACTTTAGAGTAATAATCTTTTTTTTTTTAAGTGGAAAAAGTACGATTTAGGATTATGTACGCCTAATTTGTACCACGTTATTCCTTAATCGTACTTGGTTATCTTATAATTAGTTTCAGTCTCAAAATCACAGCAAATCATTTAAAGATACGTCTTAATATTACTAGATAAATATTTTTTAATTCTGCATAGCAAATATAATAGTTTTCTGTAATTCTTTACAGTCATCACAAGCATTTTTATCAACTCCAGCACAAAGCTCGTGAACCCAGGTCTCACAGTGGGTGCACTGAATCATATCTTCTTTTCGATTTTCTTCGCAAAACTTACAGTACCAGTTTTCTACATTTTCTTTTTTTTTTGTTTTCTTTACATTCTTTTTCTCTTTGGTAACATTTTCCCTTTTCAAGATGTTTAGTTCTTGGAAGTTCTTGCATACAGATTTATTTTTTGAATCAATAGGTTTTTTATTTTTATGTCCACTTGTTTTTTTTCCAACTTTTATATTCTTCAATCGCTTTTTTCATATTGGCTGGAGCCCAGGAGTTATATTTGCGCTTAGCCATATTAACCTTAAACAAAAATAAAACGTTAATTCCTAATTCGTACCGGTACGAAATAGGCTCATACGTTGAGTACGAATAAGGCGCAACGACCAAAACCAATTCAAAAATTTACCGCGCAAAAAATGCTTGCAAGGTTGGCGACAGTACCTACTAAGAATAAACTCGTAAATAAGTTAAGAATTAAACAAAAAAAACCCAAGTTGAATCGTTCACACTAACTTGACACAAAACCCTTATGGAATAATCAAAAAATTTAGTCAAAATTTGTGAAATTACTTACTTTTTTAATAATTTTAAGCAGAGCAGCGGTGCGGTGTTGTCACTTATGTCAGGTAGCATGGCGGACTAGTGGTTTCATTTTATGCCATGAGTGTCGCTACTGTTGCATTCCGTTCGGAAATAACGCTAGGGTACGATTTAGGCACAGGTACGAATAAGGCAAGTTTCCCCTATATAGAGAAATATAATTATAATTAAATAGATAGAAAACATCCAAGACTCAGGAACTCATACACACGCATATATATCTATACAAATATCTGCCCTTGTAGTAAGAAAGGACAATAGAGAGATCTCTCTCCAGGCGGGTGTTATGCCTGAGGACCGAAGTCCAAACATCTAAATTAGCTTTCTATTTTTATTTTTTTCGGTTAGTTTAGGTTTGTTTTATGTTTAAAGAGATTATACGTGTAGAACCAAAGAAATATCCAGATGAAACTTGTGGAAATTTTGACAAATGAAACAGTTGAGACCAAATTCGGACTTGATAGATACCCTACCTGAACTAAGATGATGATGGGTTTGCCCGCCAAGGTTTCGTTCATGCGAACGTCGAAGCACTCAAAGAAGTCAGATTCTGGGAACGACCTGTCGCTCGCTTCTAGTAGTCCTTCCTGCCCGTGCGTGAGAAGAGCCACGCACACGCAGCCGTAAGCTCTAAAGTCCCGCTTCCACAAAACTACAACATAGGAGATTCTTTAAGAGCTTATGACACCTTCCTATTATTATATATTCTTATTATATATTTACAAAGAAGAGCAATACGTTAGATACGAATGGATATTATCTCCATCTAATTCCAACGTATTGTTGCGTCCCTCTTTGTAATGGCAAAGTGTAAATATAAAAGTAGGTCATCTCCGGCCCTTTAGTTTCTGTTATCTATTGCCGTTCGGGTTGCGTCTATGTGAGTCATTCGATACTTTACGCACGCAAACAAACGCGGTGACGCGCCGAATTTAAAAAAATATTCTTATGACGAAACATTTTTTTTTTGTTGCAAATTAGGTATCTCTCTTTTACCTTCTCGTGTGGACACAAAGTCACACTGGAAATTATGACATGGGTTGTCAAGCTGTAGGTATGCGACACACTGTATTGAAATTCGAAATTTGAAATTTCATGTACAGCTTATCAGACAACAAGCCCCTCTCCTACTGATATTCTAAATTTGAAATTTCATTTATTAACTTACTTAATAACACTCCCCTCTCCTCGCACCCCTGCATTAGAGGGTCCATGAATATCGTTAAGTTAGTCATCATTGAATCGGCAATATCTCTAATATTTTTAAGCTAGAGTATAAATAACACAACATGTGTTATTGATTAACAATAGCGAAGCAAATATTAAAATTGGTGCACCTATTATATATATATATATATATACAGGGTGTTTGGTGCATCGTTTGCCAAATTAAAATGGCGGATTGGTGGGGTCATTTGTTATCTCTTTCGGCCCCTAAAACACATTTTCTCTCAACGGATTTTTTTTTAGCATTTTTTTTAAGAAAAAATTTAATATTCATGGACCTGCCACTTTTAAAATTTAATAAATAAAAAAAAAACGGGTTAAGCGTCCAATTTTTATTTTATTGTAATGGGTGATGTTGTAGGGCTCTACCAAAATTGAAATGTCGTGCAAGTGATACCTAGTTTTTTTTTATTGACCCTCAAAAGATGTAGCATGTGTAAAAATTCAGAAGAAGGTCAACTTTGATTTACGTTTAAAAAAATACTACAAAAGGCAATGTTCTTAAAATTGTTTTAAAAACATCTCTGGTTTATCCTCTTTTTAACCATGTGCAATAAAGCCATAAAACATTCACTACCGCCGTTAATTTGTCAACTTTATCCGATAGGGGCACATTAGGCTAATAATAAGCGCTATGCAGGATAAAGGTTTTTTTTGTAAATAACATACGCTAAGTAGTAGGTAATAATTAAAATTTAATTTTTACAAGTTTTGCTCGAATTGGCGGCCGTTGTTGCGAATGCACGCGTAGCAACTGTTTCTTATTTCCACTGTAGTGGTCTGTAATCTGATTTCGTCTTTGATAATTACCTTGTAGGTACTGGAGTGAAGTGGAAAGCATGTTTGTTATTTTGCCGAAGAACCTTCCACACTTTCCAGGTAGATATTTCGAGTAATGAAGCTACATCTCTAATGCTTCTGGTTGGGTCTTCCTCAAACAATGTCAAAATTCGCTCATCAATTTGAACATTGTGTCGCACCACAACCCCTCTTGGTTCTGTAGCATTCAAATTACCAGTTTCCCGTAAACGTCGGTAAGTATTTTGGAAAGTGTGTCGTGGTGGCAATCGTCTATTGGGAAATCGTTCCTCGTAGATTCTTTGCGCTTCTCGTGCAACAACATTAGCACTTCCGTATACCATTAAAATATCGGTGTATTCTTCAATAGAGAATAAAGCCATTATCACGTGAATAAACTTAACAATAAAAGACTACAGAACTAAACTTAACTAAACTTAACTAAACTAAACTTAACATTAATACAAACACGAACAATTACTTAGGTAGTACAAAATTAACAGAAAGAACGATAAGAAAGTTTCTTACAAATTTGATTCGCGGTTTTTTCTTATTTTTTATGTAAAGTGCCGCTATTTAGCCAACAGGTTAAAATTTGAAACCCTGCTTCGCGAGGAATAGCGCTTATTATTAGCCTAATGTGCCCCATCGGATAAAGTTGACAAATTAACGGCGGTAGTGAATGTTTTATGGCTTTTTTGCACATGGTTAGAAAGAGGATAAACCAGAGATGTTTTTAAAACAATTTTAAGAACATTGTCTTTTGTAGTTTTTTTTTAAACGTAAATCAAAGTTGACCTTCTTCTGAATTTTTACACATGTTACAACTTTTGAGGGTCAATAAAAAAAACTAGGTATCACTTGCACGTCATTTCAATTTTGGTAGAGCCCTACAACGGTTACCTATCACAACTTCGAAAAATGTTTGACCGAATTTTGGTTCGACAAATACTTTTCGTCAATTATGGTTTGGGTTTTTTTACGTTTGGCCGAATGATCATTTCGAATAGTTTTATTTATTCATTACTTGTTTTGGTTTTTTAACGATTTGACAAATTATCTATACCTACCTCATTACTGGTTTCGGCGTATCAACAGTTGTCCAATGTAATGCTTTGTCTATTTGTCTTTTTCCTATTTCTGATTTTACCTTAGTATCCTTTGTCCAATATTACGGCTCGATCTTTGCATTGTCTGGATAAATTATACTTAAGCAAGTTTTTCGGGGCAGAAAAAAAATAACCTCGAAAGCCAAGGCGGGAGCAAAGCTCCCGCCTTGGCCTTCTAACCTAACCTATCTGAGTCGGTTCTGCCCTGACTCGTCTTGCTCGTTGCATTTTGTAGATAGTTGAAACTAATTACAAGCAAGATTTTTTGGCCGAAATGAATATTTGACGTAACGTAGCCAAATCTATATGTAACATTGATGAAGTGAAAAATGGGTTAAGAAACAAAATACAAAACGATCCACAGGCTAGTTGTAGCATTGGTGTAATGAAAAATGGGCTTTGAAATAAAATACGTAACAATACATAGGGTACGTGACTACAAGGAGAAAAGTTGCTTGGACTAACGAACCATTTACTTAAAGTCAAATGGTGAAATAAAAAAATGACGAATCGTGCCATCGGAGAAACGATAAAAAACGAAATGTTTTCGGTCAAATGAAATTCGGTCAAAAACTTTTCGAGGTTGCGATAGGCCCTACAACATCAACCATTACAATAAAATAAAAATTGGACGCTTAACCCCTGTTTTTTTTTTTTATTAAATTTTAAAAGTGGCAGATCCATGAACTATCAATTTTTCTAAAAAAAAATGCTAAAAAAAATCCGTTGAGAGAAAATGTGTTTTAGGGGCCGAAAGAGATAGCAAATGACCCCACCAATCCGCCATTTTAATTTGGCAAACGATGCACCAAACACCCTGTATATATATATATATAAGGCTAAGAGGTTTACTAGTGTATTAGTGACAGGTTGCAAGCTCATCGCCTAACAGTACTACAAGCCCTTATTCCCTTAGTTTCATAGACGATAATTTTGTAAGTGATTTCGGAGGAGAATCAAAAAGACTCCAATTTGCAGTATTTATTTTTATTTTCCGAAATGACTTCATGTTAAGGAAAATATCAGAAAATCACGCGTCTTTCGAGTGTGAGCTTCAAAATTTGACCCCCAGGGCCGGTGGCCTAGGGTAGCCCCTTAAGACATTTTATTTATTGACTTCATCATACAGAGGCCGAAAAGGGTACATAGATGGCCAAAATGGTACTTCTACCCTTGTTGCCATAACTTCGAATTATTGCTTTAATATTTATTAATTTACCCCCGTGTGGTTGCTGGGTTAGAATAGTGCCACTCCATGTCTTCCCGTGGATGTCGTAAGAGGCGAATAAGGGCTTGTAGTACTGTTAGGCGATGAGCTTGCAACCTGCCTGTCACTAATACATTAGTAAACCTCTTAGCCTGTTAGTGCAAAATGTGGTTACAGAAATATCAGTAAGACTTTAGAGTTGTTGGTATTTCTGAAGCTCTGCCTACCCCACTTTGGGAATGAAGGCGTGATGTAATGTATGTAGGTATGTATTTATTAATCTAACTCTCTCTCTCTTTTATTTAGCTCTTTTTGTACTTGTTGGTATTTCTGAAGCTCTGTCTACTCCACTCTGGGAATGAAGGCGTGATAGTATGTATGTATGTATTTATTAACTTTACCTTTTGAATTTTGTCATCGTATATTGCGATAATTTATTCGTTGTTTATAAATGTTGTTTTATTTAATTTAGTGTTGGTTTTCGTGTTCCGGACGCGTTACATAATGGTTAAATAATAAAAAAAAATTAAAGTAGTACCTATATAACATTTTTCATTAGTCTTACGAAGATGGTGTAATCTTTTTGATTAGTTAAAAAATGTTGCATAGCACATGCTATTTCTATGAACTCTCAGTCTACAAAACCTGAACAGTGAACATCCGACCGGCGCCGTTTCACGCACCTTGTTGCGACTCTCTAGCAGTAAATGTAGGTAAATGTATGGTGGCGTGCCGTTAAGGCGACGGGGCGGGCAATTGACCTTGCTCATTCGGGCAGACGAGTAAAATTTTAATTCGCGCGCCATCTAACGAGTAAGCTCTGCGATCGACCACATATTGCTATTTGTCCAAGAGTCAGGCATGGATTTACTGTTAGATGGCGCTTGATTTGGCCGAGCAATATAATAAATTTGCGTTTTTCTATATACTATCTCAAATTCAGGAACGAATGTCAAAAATAGCTTTTTATCAAATAAGTAAATACATAAGTAGTATTTTTTAACACGTAAAGATTGTTTCTTGAATAGCTGGCATGAATATTAGATCAAAGAAAAATTTGGTCTACTAGGATTGTGCGAGTGCTATCTTTTAGACAGTTTATATCTCGAACCAAAAATTTAGTTATGTACATACTTTCATTCCCTCTTTTCATGGTTTCGTGCCAGCTCTTGTAAAACGACCTCTACGTGATTACTATCTACTACAGTAGAATTATGTTGAGTTTACCACTGACAGATGGATTGCCTTCATATTAATCTCATACAAATAAAATACTTATTACTAAATCGGTAGACGTGGGTATTGAAAATTGAAAATTAAATTAAGGCAAACTCTCTGTCAATGGTAAACTTACAGGGCCTCCATTCTACTGCGTTATAACGATATCGCGTTTGAAGTGTTTTAGAATCGTTTATGTCACCGTCGCCATTATTGTAAATGACAAAAAAGTTATCACAACGTTGACAATACGGAAACAGGTCAAAAACGATATCGTTATTACCGTGTAGAATCGCAGCCCTGTAATCGTACTACTGGTCTGTTACGATACAGACGCAATGAGTGAGCTAGAAAAAACAAGATGTGCTAGCCATACCCGACAGGGCTGAGATTCTACACGGTAATGTCGTCATTACCGTGTATCTAATTTTACTTGGTTCCGTATTGTGAACGTTTTGATGACTCTTATAATTATCATTGACAATAATGGAGACTGTGGCATAAACCTCAAACGCGATTTCGTTATAACGCAGTAGAATAGAGGCCCAGGAGTAGGGGAATAAACTTTTTCAATAATACTAGGTACTTTAAAAGTTTTCAAATATTTTATTTTCGACGTGGTCTACGGCAAGGCGGCGATTCGTCGAGAATTTCGTGGTCCGGTTTTCTCCTTTTTGGGCTTCTTTTTTCTTTCCTTTAAGCTTCATAGCTTTCATTTTCTTATTTTTTCTTTCTTTTTCTGTTCCTCCATGGCCTCTATTATATAGTCTGGATCCCTTATTGCCATTTTTCGGGTAAACCTTGGGTCGATAATTTCTCGCAGTAAACAATCTTTTTTTTACATGTTTTTTATACAAAGTTTTTGGACATGGGAACTAGGCCAACAGCAGCTGATAAATCAGTACGCTGAGTGAATCCACATCCAATGGCCACTGTGCCTGCTACTGCACTAGTATTGAGATCCATTACATCAGTAGGGATATCATTGTTCATTTGAAATGTCATATTGCACATTTTGCACTTAAGTGCATATAGTGAGATGAGCCCACTCCGAGTTTGCGATATAATTTCAACTGCTTGTAACCCGCAATTCAACGGGCCATGGGACGATATTTCTTGCAATTGAGTAAAAAACTGCAATACATTAACTATTCTTCTCCCATACTTTGTTTCATTGCTTTTGTCACTGAAATAGCAGATTAAAAAACATAAGTATACAATCATGTTCATAATTGATTCAAAATTAATTATTACGGCATATAATTAAAGAGCAGATTAAATTGTATTATGTTAATTTGGAGAGGTGGCCCATGTAGTAGACCGGTCAGTATGGGCAAGTCTGAAACTGTAAGATATACTAAGATCTGTTCTTAGGATCCATATCATCGATTTTAGTGACAAGAAAAACTGCATGCCTAGATTTAACAAACACTAGTAGGTACTCAGTTTGAAAAACAAACCCGGAAGTTTTAAAAAGTAAAATTTGCATTATTTCTAATTAGATATCAATTGTGTAGGACTTAAGCAGTAAATGTTACTATGAAATATGTTATCTAAAATGAATAAAATGCATTGTTCACCATATCCTTTAAAGATAAAAAAGATAACAGATAAAAGTTGTTTATTCAGTAAGTAGGCCGCACGGGCACTTTTAAACGTCAAAATTCTACCAGCGGTTCCCAAGAGGAGACCAATGCTGAGAAGAAGCGCCACAAGACACTCAACAGTCAGTATTTTTTTAATATTGCTTATGACAATGATAGAACTTAACCTAGCATTATATCAACCAATTAATAAAATTTCAAAATATATACATCATGCATAGTTAAGCAGGAAAACGTGTCGAAACTTCTAATAAACACAGGAGCAAATAAATAAAATAATAATAATATTTATACCTACCCATGGCGGTGCAAAACTAAATGAAAAAAAATATTAAATAAAGTTTTGATACATTCTCCTACAGAAACACAGAAACCATGTCCCCAAGACTAGATTGTTAGTAAGCTACGTTATGTATCTAAGTATCAATCTAGTTATGTTACATTATGTATCTTAGGCCAAGCATTTTTGTCTGTTAGATAATCCTCGACCCTATAGTTTAATTCAATTTAGTAGGTGTTTGAAATGACAACCAACACAAATTCGACACCTAAAGATACAAAACGCAATAGTAAAATCTAACCAAAACGAGTTCAATTTTGTATAAAAAAAATGGCTGTACTTTCAAACACCTACTAAATTAATAAATATCACAGGAAAATGTCACACAAATTGACCTAGTCCCAAACTAAGCTCTAGGCTTGTACTATGGGTACTAGACAACAATAAAGAGAAATATATACCCCCCATGTTGTTGCCGGGTTAGAATAGTGCCACTCCATGTCTACCTGTGGATGTTGTGAGAGGCGACTAAGGGAATAAAGGCTTGTAGTACTGTTAGGTGATGGGCTTGCGACCTGTCACTAATACACTGGTAAACATCTTAGCCTGACTATGCAAAATGTGGTTAGGTACAGAATTATTAACAAGTTTAGAGTTGTTGGTATTCTGTTGCTCTGCCTACCCCACTCTGGGAATAAAGGCGTGACGTTATGTATATATGTAGGTATGTATGTAAATATATACTTAAATACATAGAAAACATCCAAGACTCGTGCTCATCATACAAATGTTTCATAGTAACATTTATTGCTTAACACCTACACAATCAATATCAAAATAGAAATAATGTATGTTTTATTTTCCAAAACTTTTGCTTATGATTCCCAACCAGAGATTTAGTTCTTTTAAATATATGAATGCAGTTTTTCTTGTCAATAAAATCATGTCTTATAGTTTCATACTTGCCCAAACTGACCGATCTACATTGTATAACATGTATATTCACAATATATATTTTTCTTACTGTTCAGAACCATTGGATATATTATCACCATACACTACATCAAAATCATTATCAAAATGACCATGACCAGATGTCGACCTGCAACAATAAAGAGAACTAAATAAATGTGATAAATAAATAAATATCAGGGGACAATTTCACACAAATTGACCTAGTCCAAAACTAAGCTCTAGGCTTGTACTATGGGTACTAGACAATGGTAACATACTTAGATAGAGAAATACATAGAAAACAACCAAGACTCAGGAACAAATACTCGTGCTCATCACACAAATATTTGCCCTTACCAGGATTTGAACCCAGGACAGCTGGCTTTGGAACTATGTAGTTTAGTAGTTTGTAATAGATCATAGATCAAACAAAACATACAGAAGTTTACAAATCTAAGTACCTTTGTATAATGCCAAGTAAGAACCATTCATACACTCTAAACTTTCTTTATTATGTTAGACGTACTTAAGAGAAAAAAGTATTAATTTAATGATGTCTAAAGTATAAGTAAAAACTGGATTATGATTTTCAATATATAGGCCTAAAACAAAAATTAAAACTTATATGTATAGTAACTGCCAATCCAAGTATAATAAAAGAGCCAAAAACTCTCATGGTTGGTAAATCAATTATGCTATTCCCAGTTGATACACTGCTGCCCATGTGAAACCCGCAACCATGAGGTCTTTATATAGGCACGTAAGTAATGTACTTTACTTTTGAAATGCATATTATGGACACTTTGTAAGTACTTACTGTACAGCGGAATCTCGCTGCTATTTTGCTTGTTGCCCGCATCGACCGCGACGTTTCCGAAGCAACTTGATTGAGGCAGAAGGTTTTCTGCCCCGCTTATTCCCCATTTTCACACGTATAAAACACGAATGTCAATTACAAAAGAAATAATTAACACAATTGAAACAAAATAACGCAAAGGACAAAATATAAAACAACTACAGTAGCTACTTGTTCGCACGGAATAGTAGAACTAGAACGCAACTAACTGACTCACAACTGAAAGTAGTGACAACTGACTGACCGTAGGAGCAAAACAAAGTTTGAAACATTCAAACTGTCAACCAAGGAAACAAATAAATCCAACGATCTGGCAACGCCGCGGCCGGCCGCCACACCACACCACACGCCAACCCAAACCGAGCTCGCAACGTCGCTTTCATCGCTTTGAAGTTTTGAGTACCTAGGTACCTATATACGTAGTTATAACTTTTACGAAATTTTACTGATCCAACGTGAATGCAAGTTCAAATCCATTATATAACACTAAAAACAATTTTTATTCAAAATATTTTAGCTTTTGTTTAAAATACAGTTTTGTTTATTTTTTGAGTATTTTAAACTCTTTTTTTTAGTTTGTATATATTTTTTTTGGCCACATTCAACAAAATGCTTCAAAACGCCTAGTCATAGTTTAAGAGCAAACATTTAGTTGATTGTTTCATTAGGAGCATATATGTTTTGAGTATATAACATGGAAATTCTTATTAAAACTAATAATATTTCAGCTCACGCCACACATTAAGCCTTTAAAAAGAAGTGTGGAAAGTTTGGCAACAGACTAAATCGCCCAGCCGGAATAAAACCAATATAAACTTTTTAAAAACGGTTTATTTAAAGTTGTATATAGAGCTTACTATGAGTAAGATAACTATATAAATGAGCTAGAGCCAAACTTGAGGATATGTGTCTTCAGATTGTTATCATTTAAACCTACCACTTCCTATAGTTTTACCAAGAAATTTATCCGAAAACACCTCGATTTTATAATTTTGCCGTACCCTTCGCCTTAAGCTACTTTTGTAGATCGGGCACATTGTATCACTACCATCGTCGCGTGAAAAAATGCGTCAATACTAACCGTAGCGTAGCAGCATATCTTATATCATAACGCCGTATCATTAAGGTTGGACGCTCCCCGTATCCCCATGGATGATCAGGGAAAAACCGCCTCGAGAGCGATCACGGCGTATTGCGTATCAAATCATAACTCCGTATCAAGATACAGAATTAAAACACATCCATACTTACCGATCTGAATACGCGTATTCGATAGCGAGTGTGCGGGGTATAAAATAAACGCGTGTCAACATCGACCCCGAGCGATCAGATACGGGGCACCGCATGATTGCGCTGTTTTAGCGTCCACACTAGCGATCGCGATACGCGTCGTCGGTGCAACGCGACGGATGTAAGGTAACAACACCAATGTTCGACACTTTTAGCTGACATGCACCAATAATCGACAGAATGTTTTAATTCTAAGATCATAGGGTTATAAATTGATTGTTGCAAAACAAATGAATAACTCTTATCTTCTTTGAGTAAGAATCAGTGTCGAACATTGGTCCTTTGTCGAGTACTGGTGTCTTTACTTACGATACGAAGAAATTATACAAATGTGAACCCAGCTTTAAGTGAATGGGGATCTGTTGAAAATGCATTCCTAACTTATGAATTTTCGGACCGATGGAAATTCGACAATGTGACAGTTGTCACAGTTTACCCTACCTCTGTCCTTAACGCAACGATAGTAGGTACTTACATCTCTTTAAGGCTTCTAATAAATCCGCTTTACTGGAATCCTCGCATGTGACCACTTCAAATCTGAACGGTTCAAATGTTTGTTTTAGATTTATTACGTCTATCCACGATCCTTTCCTCTTGCGGAGTGGCGACCGAAAGTTTTCTTGGTTGAATATCATTATAGCATTCTTTGTACAATTCTCCAACTCTAACCCATACGTCGGAGCGTTGTGTGTCAGAAGGAACTTCTCAGGGTTTTCTTTCAGTTGTGATCCCCCCTCTATTGTGTTTCCTGGTAGACAGCATATTTGATCAGATTACGGTGAAGAAGGCTAGATTTTTCTCCTTTTCAATCTTTGTGAAGCGCTGCTGATATTATAGTAACGTTGTGTTCACAGGAATATTCAAGTTTACTTCTTCTAGTTATTATTTTAAATTATCCGTTAAAAGTACATAAAAACGGCAGTCGAAATACTCAAAACAAAAAGGCAATTCTCGTCAATATACAAACTAGTGGCGGTAGGACCCTGTGCAGGATCCGTCCGGATCGCTACCACCACCTTTTCCATTAACCACCCGCCAAGCAACAGTGTATTGTTGTGTTCCGGGAGATAAGGCAACCGGTGAAATTACTAGCATAGAGGCATTCCATCTCAATCCTCAGGGTTGGCACCGCATTTGAGGTCTTAATTAGGATTGCAGAATTCGAATGACTATGGGTCTCAGATTCCACTTACCATCAGGTGGCCTGAGTGCTCGTGGGCCTTCTCCTTATCATAAAAAAAACCGGGCAAGAGCATGCCGGACCATGCTCAGTGTAGGGTTCCGAAGCCGTTAAGTACTACAAACATAAAATCAACGAGTAATAACTAATTTTCTATTTAAAGTCACTTGGTGCCGTCTTAGATGATTTTAGTAGGTATACACACTTTAATCGCCTTTATCTCAAGAATCAATGATGACTACTTAGTCGTGATAATTTTCCTTTTAAATTCGTTGTATGCGCTTTCATTTCAGTTTTTTTTCCGATTTATAGTATTTGTAGTTTTGGCCGTGGGGGGGTAGGGGGGGGTGGACACACTTGACTCTAACAATAATTAGCGCTTTATAGCTTAATATTTTATAAACGGATCGAAAAATTGCTATCACAAACCCACTATATTTTTGAAACACCTATCCAACGACAACCCACACTATGGGATAGACGAGAAAAAAAATACGGCCCCGCGTTACGTGTAGGGGAGGTACTCTATTTTTTTTTTTTGTTTTATTCATGCCAAATCACAGCTCTTTAGAGTCTCTTCGCTAGGCTGCGGACGGACGGACAGACGGACGGACGGACGGACGGAATTAATCATTTGCTCATAACGGGAATCGAACCCAGGACCGCTAGCTTCATAGGTAGTCACTACCAACTAGGCGAGCCGAATCTTCGTTTGCCTCCATTTTGCCGCAAAGAAAAAGTGCCACTTACCGTTTTCACCCAAGCCGCTATTGTTGCCGCGTGAATCAATTGAATCTAAGTTATTGCCGATCTTTTCTTTATTAACACTGCTATTATAATATTTTATGGTCTCGTCATCGTCGTTACCCATGGCAGGTTTTAGTTTTGTTTAATAAAAAAATAAAATTCCACCGCGCAAGTGTAACAAGTGTTGAGCCTCCCAATGTAATACCTCGAATTATTGCTAAATAATTATGTTAAATCCGAGATTTTGCCTCAACTTTTGTCGGTCACGTTGATAATAGTTGCGGTTTTAACTTATTTAATAAGTAACTAACTTTTTCCTTTTCATTGTTTTTAGTTATGTACCTACACATTAATGTAATGAAATAAATTTATTTGAATTTTTCATTATCAGTGTCCTTTTTGTTTAGCCAACGTCTGGCAACTGGGGAACACTTTTTTGAATAACTACAGTACTTAAATCTAATCTGTGATTAATAAAGTATTTACTGCCCTATCTAATCTGTGTCATCCAAGAAACTTATATGACACTGGAGATTGCACGGCGAACAACGCCTTGAAGCGAAGAAAATTGTCAGTAAATGACGTCGGTTATGTTTTTGTCCCTTTCTTTATAAATTGCGATTGCGATTGAATCCTGAGTTTTTAAGAAAGGGACAACAAACATAAGCAACGTCATTCAAGGTCACTTTTTTTCGCTTCAAGGCATTGTTTGCCGTGCAATCTCCAGTGTCATATACTTATAAGCTTCTCGTGCTGTACCCGTGGGTTAATAGTATTAATTAGCCTTGATCGAAAAATCCATCATCACTTCAGGTGAAAGACGTCCACTGCTGGACATCGACCTCCCCCAAGGTCTGCCACATGGACCGCTCCTGCGCCGCATGCGTCCATCAATTACCCATAACCTAAGCCACGTCGTAAGTCCACCTTAATAGACGTCCACCCACGCTTCTTCTGGTACCGTATCGGGATAATAAATAAAAATCAGTGCGCCTTTTCTCACAAATTGTTCTAGTCTTAAACTAAGCTCTAGCTAGGCCTATAAAGGTGAAAAATTTAAGAAAAAATACAAATATTTAAGGTCGAACTGTCTATGCAGATGTGTTACAACTTCATACAACAGGTCATTTACTTAAGTTTTTCACCTATATACTTACTACCCTCTTAAGAGTCATAAGCAGTGATCGGGGAAAACGGTGCAAAACTTTAACAAATCTTGTAAAGCTGACATAAAGGAGAACTTACAACCACCAAAGATAATAATATTATTGGGAAATAACATTATTATTGGCAGATTAGTGTTAAATTTAACTCTATATCAGAGTATCGGATTTGGTAAAGGGATATTGATATTTTTATGGCTGTAATGTCAGTTTTGTTAAAGTTTTGCACCCTTTTTCCCCGATCACTGCTCATAAGCTAATAGGCAGTATCTCAAATTCAATATCCAAAGCAAATTCATTCCTATTGCATTTGTAATAAGATTTCATTTGCTACAGCAGTTTTGTCTGAGATACTGCCGTCTATCTTTTTTTTGGCTTACTATGGCCGTGTTTATCGCGTGACTAAACTCGCGCGTTTATCGCAGCTCCCGAAAAAAAAAACTTATGGCCATTCCGGGGAATTAAACTATCTTCATGCCGTATTTCATCTAAATCGGTTCAACGTGAAGAAGTAATAGACCGACAGACAGACCAACTTTAGCATTTATAATATTGGAATGGATATGTACCTATACAAATCGCCGTATCATAAGTGTGGTGGCCAGGTTAGAATAGTGCCACTCCATGTCTTCCCGTGGATGTCGTAAGAGGCGGCTAAGGGATTGAGGGCTTGTAGTACTGTTAGGCGATGGGCTTGCAACCTGTCACTAATACACTGGTAAACATCTTAGCCTTTTTGTGCAAAATGTGGTTACAGAATTGCCAACAACTCTTGTTGTAGTTGTTGGTATTTCTGCAGCTCTGCCTACCCCACTCTGGGAATGAAGGCGTGATAATATGTATGTATGTATGTATGTATACAAATATGCTAGTTTAATGGTATAAGAAATATTTCAGAGGACTGACAGGGTGGACATTTCCGATTCGACCTTTTTTACGATTTTTAGGGTTCCGTACCAGATGGTGCCAGCTGATAAGGAGAGCTAGGTGGCCGGTAGATCACGAGATGATTACACAGGCCCTAGCCAAGATGCGTACGCTAACTAGCGATTCTATTCGTTTCGTTTTTAAACCAATCGCGTCCCTGGTAGATGACATGACTTTTCGCATGACGTATTAATAAATGTCAGGGGACATTCTCACACAAATTGACCTAGTCCCAAACTAAGCTCTAGGCTTGTACTATGGGTACTAGACAACGATAAACATACTTATATAGAGAAACTAGCGATCCGCCAGCGGCTTCGCCCGCTGCATTTTTTTTTTTTTTTTTTTTTTATGTTTCTTTGGGGTATGAAAAATAGATGTTGGCCTATTCTCAGACCTACTCAATACGCTCACAAAATTTCATGAGAATCGGTCAAGCCGTTTCGGAGGACTATGGGAACGAAAACTGTGACACGAGAATTTTATATATAAGATATATACTCAAATGCATAGAAAACATCCAAGACTCAGGAACAACGCGCTCATCACACAAATATCTGCTCTTACCGGGATTTGAACCCAGGACCACTGGCTTCGGAGGCAGGGTCACTTACAACTAGGCCAACGTGTCGTCGATACTCGACCAGTGACGCGATTGGTTTTAAAAATAAAACGAATAGAAACGCTAGTAAGATAGTAAGCTAGATCTTTGCTATGACCTCAAAACAGAACAGATTGATGAAATTAAAGTTGAAAAAGTCGTCAAAATTCGCAGTATAGGTACAGTCGGCCTTAAGTAACTGCACTCTTATGTATGTACCTTGTCGCGCCTTTGACAGATAAGTCCAGCAGTTCTAACATGACGTTACAGTGACAGAGCACTAAAGTGTGCAGCTAGTTTTAATGCCGCAGATAACTCAATCCTGTACCCTTACCATGTGTTGCAATAACCGTACTCGCTAGCGAGTCGAATGCTCTGTCCCTCACAGCATTGTAGTAGAGTGAGAGGAACAGAGCATTAGAATCTCTAACGAGGTTCTCTGCCTTTTTGCCGACATATGCTAAAATAAATTCAAAATTATTTTGTTTGTGAAATGAATCATTTTTGAAACTTTAGTTATGAAATGATAGGATCCCCACAAACGAGTATCGTAACTGTAACTCATAGTAAGGGTATTGATACATTACAAAATAAATAAATATCAGGGGACATCTTACACAAATTGATCTAGTCCCAAAGTAAGCTCTAGGCTTGTACTATGGGTACTGGACAACGATAAACATACTTACATAGAAAAATACATACTTAGATACACAGAAAACATCCAAGACTCAGAAACAAATATGCGCGCTCATCACACAAATATCTGCCGCCTAACTAGGCCAACGTGTCGTTTAAAAAACTAAAAAACCGTCCTCAAAAAGCAAGAAATAACTTCTTTTAAAATGATTGGTAAATATCAATCCTACTGACGTCGGCGTCCTATTATATTTTTAACCAAAAGCCGAATTCAGTTGGACTGACCTATAATAGGTACCTATCATTTTAAAATAAGTTATTTCTTGCTTTTTTAAAAGGTTTTTATTTTTTTAAAACATATATTTTGTCCAACATGTTTGGCTGCTGTCAGCATTATCGATGCAGAGGTTTAGACTTTCGAAAAACGTAAGGTAGGTATCGCAGGTCTGGGATTCTGCACGGTAATAACGATATCGTATTTGACGTTTCCGTATTGTCAACGTTTTGATAGCTCTTATGTCATTTACAATAATAGCGACTGTGACATAAACGATTCTAAAACATGTCAAACGCGATATCGTAATAACGCTGTAGAATAGAGGCCCTGTATCGCTACACTTTCCATGACTTTTTTTCCTATGCCTCTATTTTACTGGGTTAACAAAAGTGCATTTGTCGTGTTACGGTATAGTTAAACGCAGCCCCCTTTATTGTCAAATAAATAAGAGTTATCAAAACGTTTACAATACGGAAACACGTCAAAAGCAATATCGTTGTAACCCAGTAGAATACCTACCTATATGCTGTTTTAGCATACCTACGAAAAAAACATTTTATAAATATTTTATTAAGTTTTAAGCGTTATAATATAATAAATAAATATCACGGGACAATGTCACACAAATTGACCTAGTCCCAAACTAAGCTCTAGGCTTGTACTATGGGTACTAGACAACGATAAACATACTTAGATAGAGAAATAAATACTTAAATACTTACATAGAAAACATCCAAGACTCAGAAACAAATACTCGTGCTGATCACACAACCCGGGACCACTGGCTTCGGAGGCAGGGTCACTCCCAAGTCTCCCAACTAGGCCAACGTGTCGTCAAAATATTTTTTACATCAAATCAAATAATACATACATTTCTGTTGAAATTTGTAGGTACTATGATTTTGCTTTTAATAAGCTATTGTTCTATAGTAGGTACAAAAATTTACTTATTATTTGTACTACTTCTGCGGTTTAAAACAACGTTATAAATGAGTAACGAAACCATAGTTTTGTCCATGCGGAAACAGCGATAAGCATTTGAATAAAAACTGAAGATATAGGATTCTCCGTCAATCGAATGAAACAACAAAATAATCATTATTATATTTATTAATACAAAATTATTCAAAAATAGTATTTATAATAAAATGTATAATAAAGGTTAACATGATTTCAATCTTAATAGTTCATCTTATTCTAATTTGAGACGACACAACACAAGTGATTAAGGAAAACACATGTCATGTGATAAAACCATATTGACTATTGAGTATTATTGCATTTGCGACCTTATTGATAACATTATACGGTTGTACTTGTATTTACTTTTGTTATTTATTGGGATACACAAAGAACATATTCTAAAAGAACAATATTTAACAACTGAACAATAATTAACAACAACATACAACCATCCTTAGATTTCTAAAGAAAACGTTAGTTTATTAGAAAACTAATAGTAATGAATGAGGGTGCCACTGGAAGATAGATGAACTCTTTATGACGATAAACTAACTAACTCGTTCCTTACTGCCGTAAGCAGACATCAATTAAAGGACAATGGGCAAATTTGTATGGGCACTGTCCCCCCCCACCAACAGTAACGGGATGCATGTCTATATGTTTATAAGGACCCAAAAAAAGACAAAATACTTATTTTAGTAGCAAAATCAATGGGATTTTTTTAATGAAAACAAGGGCCAAATAAGGCAAATCATCCATATATGTGTTAATTTTCAAACAAATTCCATACGATACGATTATGGTTTTCCAAGAAAACCCCATACATCTGATGATCGTCTCCATAGTAAAAATACATAATATTGCTGAGATCTATTAAATGAGACATGTTTCATTTCTGTTGGTGGGGGGGACATTTCTGCCCATGGTCCTTTAAAGTGTGATTAAAGTTGCTGCTGTCACTTTCTTTGCCATAGAAATAGAATAATAGAACTACACGTCATTTAACAAACAATAAATTTAATTTACATCTCTAAATGCGGCTGTTAGTTTAGATAAGATTTACCGTCATTAGTACAAATGGAAAATCTACCACTTGAAATTATACGTCAAATAAAAAATCTGAAATACGTTAACAAAGAAAATTGCCCAACCGGAATAACGTTGAAAATATATGTCCATAATGTGTGGACGTACACTCAGGACCGATTGTAAATATGTCCCATCTGAAATTTGTACATTCGTATTTACGTACACTCAGAACGAAAGATATTAAGACGTTGCGTCGGCGCTGGTGAGATGCTAAATAGACGCCGCTGTCGTTACGTCGAAGTTGCGCGGGCGCTTGCAGGACGCCGGCCCCTCAAGAGGATTGTAAAGCGATGCTAAAATTAATTTAGCTTCGGACGATAATGTTTCTCACCTAAATCTAACGGATTTCCACGATTTTAAAATATTTTGTAGTTCTCATGAAATAGTCTGTACGTGTCACTTTCTATTCTACTATCCATTTTTTTATTTTTACCTTTCCAATAAATATTTTCTTGGTGAGGAAAACGTACAGACCTACATACATACATACATAACGTCACGCCTTTATTCCCTGAGTGGGGTAGGCAGAGCAACAGAATACTAACAACTCTAAACTTGTTGATAATTCTGTAACCACATTTTGCATAGTCAGGCTAAGATGTTTACCAGTGTATTAGTGACAGGTTGCAAGCCCATCGCCTAACAGTATAGGTACTACAAGCCTTTATTCCCTTAGTCGCCTCTCGCGACATCCACGGGAAGACATGGAGTGGCACTATTCTAACCCGGCAACCATACATCGGCATCTATTAGTTTTTCATAATACCTACAACATATTCAAAAATCGTAAAAATCGGACGTTTAAGGGGAGAAAAAAGCTATCGCACTTTATATGGCTTAATTTTTTGCTTCACAATCCTTTTAAAAAGTAACGCTAGTGTGGGGCCAGCCTTAACAATAGGTATTCACAGACAGCATGAAATATATTGTAACATCCAGTGACCAAATAATTCACAACACCATATACTTTGTATGGTGTGACGAACTATTTGGCCACTTTGGCTGATATATAGTGCTGATTGTAAACATCTAAAACATTTTGAAAAGTTAATGACCTCGAAAAGATATGGATTTCTAACTTATGAATTTAAGGACAAATTAAACAGTAGGGAACGAAAATTCAACCTACTGACAGGTTACCAAGGAGTTGACACAAGCGACCGACGCGATCGTCTGCTATCGACAAACCTATACATTTTGTCCGTTTTCGAAAATCACTTCCCGTCTTCTTGCCTTCAGAGTAGTAGTCATTGCTTAGTAAGCTTAAATGAGTTGGTTTCGTTAAGGTCGCCATACACGAGGCAATTATCGTTTCGATCCGTCGTTGCGATAATAAAATCGAACGATAGATTGTACGTGTGTGGCAATATCGAATCGTCACGATATCGTTTCAGATTGTTCGTAACGACGGATCATTCCGTGTATAGGGCCCTTTACGATTTAATTTATTAACTTCTCAATACCCTGTCTAGTCGTTCAAAACTATATTTGTATGATAAAGCCTAAATACCAAAATAACTGAATTTGAGAGTTAGTCACATTAAAAGAAACCTACTTTTTTATAAAATGCATACAACAAAGAGAAATATTTAAATGACTCTCTGTTTACGTTATTAAGTACTTATAGAAGATAGCGTTAAGCGCATTAAATAATTAAACCTCGTTTTCCCTTCGTTATCGCCGCGCTAACAATGGCTATTTTTACAAATATGACCGGTTGGGGTGAAATCATGGCCGATGGGTTTTATTAAATTGAATATTTAAGTATAGGTAGTTCAACGAGAGCTGAGGTCACACAACAACACTGTCATGCAATGACAGCGGGATTTTGAAATTACTGTTCTTATATTGTACCGATAGCAAGTTCAATAGTGAACTGCAAGAAAGACCAAAAAAAATCTTTAAACTGTTTTGTTAAGTATTATGTGGTACAATTCATCGACTTCATACAAAACAGAAAATAAAATATATTACCGATTTTATTTAAATAAATGAGTTATGTGAAGAAACAAAGGTCAGAAATGCGTAGGTATATGAATATAATATTAATCGTAGAAACCAAAGATAATAAGTAATAAATTGCCTTGTTTTTATCTATGTAGCTATTAAAACAATTATATTTACCTATATTTTCATAACTTTTTATTTTCGTTATCAAACCTCTTCAAAGATCACGTACAATAATTGACATAATAAAGCGTTTTTATTTACATTGACATTCGTCGATGAAACTGCAATACCGCGTAACCAACAATGGCTAATGCCGCGTAACTAACAAAATGTGTCTACTTTAAGTTTGGGTAAGTCCGACATCAATTAATACAACGACATTAAATTTTAACGCTCTCCTGTAAAATTTGCCTCAAGTCAGTTACGCGGCATTAGCACCTTTTGGTTACACGGTATTGCAGTTTCATCGACGCATTCACTAAGTCATTTCATTAATTCGTTTTTTTGCAATCAGTACTTCATGTACCTCAACTATAGTGGAACTACCTGTACCTAGTTGCCATTTGTTTCAGTGCGCCTGATAAGACTAATTATGTGCATGTTACAAAGGTAAATTATGGTAAATATAACAATAAATATATTGCGGGTAATTAATCTGAATGTATAATTATAATTTGATACTTATGTAATAAAATAACAATGTATAATCGTTAAAAAACTTATGTAAAACACGGTTATGAAAGCATTGAATTATTTGTATTATGGTGTAGTAAATGTAAAAAACCGGTCAAGTACGAGTCGGATTCGCGCACCGAGGGTTCCGTTAAGCAGCACAGCAGGTATTATTATATTCCGATTTGATTTCGATTTCGAATCGAATTAGCGCGAGAACAACTCGCACTTGATCGTTTTTAGTATGTTTTGATTTTCTTTAGGGTTTGTAATATAGTCATACCTGAAGCTTGAAAGCTTTATCGTTTTACGATATAACAAAAATAAATATACAATATGTTGAAACCAAATTTAAAATATACAAAAAATGCTTTTGAGATAAACCTCTATAAATATTATTATAATAATAAAATCTCTTTTTCAGAACATCTTTTAAAAAAGTTCATGTTTGCAAGACAATATTATACCAAGTTTAAAGTCTACAGTTTAAAATTTAAATTCACCGGAACCTTATTTATTATTTTATTTATTCAATATGATTAGAGTACGAAATATTTGAGCAATTTAGATTGAGCAAAATTCCTCCAGGAGTTTAATTATTCTGCTTTGGTTTAGACCATCTTGCATACAAAACGTTTTTAGTAACTAAGTACATTTGGATCATTTAATATTGGGTATTCTGATCTAATTATGTAATGACTCAAGTGAATAACCTTAAACATTATATTTAACATGGATAAGACCCGGGATTCCGGGCCTCGTTTTTTTCACAGAATTTTTTCTTGACATGACTTGAAAAATGCGGTCGTTAAAATTATAAATTATTATCATTTTTGAACCCGACACAAACTTTAAAACTTTTCAAATGAAATCCCGGGGTTACAAGCTATGTCCATAGCAAGCTTACGCCCCAAAGCCTCGCGAAATGCAGTACCTTATTCCGATCAACATGAGTTACGTTTCTGCCATTTTGCTCTATGGAGTTCCACCAATAGAAGCAGCACACTGATACGTCTAAGTTGCCCAAACAGTTTTGATTGGCTGTTCAGCAAAGCCACGTGGTTTGGTTGGTTTACATTTAGTTAAGTACAAAAACAAGTAGAATATACTGGGCCTCTATTCTATACGGTAAAACCACATTGCCTATGGCATGTTATAACATCCTCAACTTTACGATGGCTCTTATTTACTTGACAGTAATGGCCGCCGAGTTAAAAACAATAGAGTAACACGTTAAAAGCAAAATTATTTTAACAGCAAAATTGGTTGTTACTGTAGAAAAATGCTAAATACGTAGGAACGTAGGTAACTATTAAAAGTATATGTTTTTAATACACTGACTTGTGACTTTTTTACAATTGGAGATCTTTTATTTCAGTGTAGTTAAACCACACCGTCTACTTAATTATAAAAATATAGTTCACGGCATCTTAAAGATTTTGAACCGTATTCACATTATGATATGAAAAATACCTATTTAAATGCATAATAGTACCCTTCGCTTAACATATAGAAACTAAGGCAAACATTCACGTATTAAGAAATCGTTTAAAAAACATCTTGTACAAAAACAGTTACTTAAGCTTACTGTCCACATAGCGTCAAATGACAGACGTGTGTATAGAGTAAGGTTTTTTTTTAACGAACAATTTTGACAACTCAAAATGCACAAATAGTGATACAGTAAAGTTTTGTCGGTATCGATATTTAACATAGTATACAATATTTATGATATCTTTAAAATTTGTCAGTAGGTATAACCAAGAATTGAAGAGAGCATGATCGAGTCGATACTGATATAACGACTTTCCCTCATCACTCTTAAATATTATTAGGTGTCTGGCAACACTCCAGGCCTCAATAAAAAATCTACTTTAAAGATATATAAAAAAACAGGGTACAATCTCACACAAATTGACCTAGTCCCATACTAAGCTCTAGGCTTGTACTATGGGTACTAGACAACGATAAACATACTTATATGGAGAAATAAAGACTTAAATACATAGAAAACATCCAAGACTCAGGAACAAATATTCGCGCTCATTAAATATCTGCCCTTACCGGGATTTGAACCCAGGACCGCTGGCTTCGGAGGCAGGGTCACTCCCAACTAGGCCACCGTGTGAATTGCGGGTAATTTTCCAATTCAGGGATTTTTTTATTGGGAAAGTTATTTACGAGAATACGCTACGTTGACATAGGATTAATATACTTAGTCCCAAAATCCCAATAAGACTAGATAACAGCTACCTGTACGTTTCCTTTTATAAAATCGCTCCTTTTAAGATTTTAGTTCTTATTCTATGCAAATACGCCACCAGTGAAGTGCCACCATTTTATGAAACTAATAGAGGATGACAAACGTCACGTCGTATATAATTGTCGCCTTCTAAAAAGCCGGATGTCACCTACAAGAACTAACTTTAATAATCATGTATTTGAGGTTATGTTTGGCATCTGTCAAATGCCTTTTAGAATGCGATGATTGTAGTTGTATCGTTGTGCATTGGCGTTCGCCTTTGGCGAACTATTTTAATTGGTAAGGTGACCGTGAATGTCCACCTTAAATTTCTAGTTACGATTATAAAGTTAAGCTTAAAATGTAATAAACAGGTAGTATCAAAAATGTGTCCTAAATTAACTAAGATTGTTCGTGTAAATACTAGTAAAGGGTAAATAATCTAGTTTTCGTTGGATAATATTAACTGCTTGCTACACATAGTCAAGTGAGTGGTGGGTGTTCTCAAGGAAAACTTTCTTAATAATTACCATAGTATAGGATAATGTTCATGGATTAATCAAATCATTTTACAAATGCCTTTCTGATGTACAACCTAAGTGATAAATGCATACATGTTCCCTACACGTACAAAAATGAAACGCCGCATGTTTAACGTTTTCCTTGATTATTGAAGGGGAAATGATTAAAATCATTTTAATTAAAGTTAATAGATTAGATTACGTTTGAGAATTTCACTCATTTCCAATTTAAAAACACCTCGTATACAAACAAATACCCAAGTACAGTATGACCAAAGTATTAATTGTACTCGGCTATTTACATATGCATATACAAGAGAGAGTGTGACAGCGATAGACACCCGAGTACTATTAATAATACGGTTTTACTGTTGTAGTTAATCTCTTCGGACTATGATCTAGTCTAAGTAATTAACCAAAATAAACACAAAAGTATACTTAAAATTAAAGCACGGATCAGTGCTATCTATTCTGTGCTAAGCATATGTACGAGGGGATAATCGTGAATGTAAAAAAATCTATATATCCCGAAATACCCGTTTCTCAGCTGGTACTGGAAGCCCATATCCAACTAATTATTTTCAAATTGAGAATCATATCGATGAATTTAATATGAAAATAATCGAATATTGAATTTGGAGACAAATGTTTTGCATGATGTTTAGGTGGCATAAAGTTCTTACCTAACCTACTTTTCTGGCACAATTTCGTTTCTGTAACCTAACCTAACCTACTTTACTGGTAACAGAAAAAAAAAACAATATGCCATAATATACTGTAGGATTATCATAGTAGGTACTTACATAAAACTATGTTAAACGAAAGTCGGCAAAAGTAATCTTCAGTTAAATAATATGCTGCGAAATAGTATCATTATGCAATTACCATTCGACTAAATGTGTTTCTGTGAAATGTTTATGCGAAGTTAAAACCGAACATTCAATATTATAATAACCCTTTGGAGATCTAGTAGAAAGATTACCTAGTTTGATATTTTGGAAAAAGCGAAAAAAATACCGTTTTTCCGTTGCGAGGTTACCTCTTGTTAGCTCGAAGTCTCAACACTAAGTAGAGTACATTATTGCCTGACGCGGTGGTTAGAGGGCTGAGCCTCGGCGAGGCCTGCTAAAATACGAGCCAGGCAATCCCATTTCCGCCAAGGCATAACAATCACAGCTTTCCAATTTTAATAACCGCGACACATACCATCGTCACAGTCGCCAAAGAGCATACCGCGGGGCCGACCTGGGAGAAAATCTTCCCAAACCAATTGGTGTTATCCTTGTTGCACCGACACGACTGTTCAAAGATCATATATTTATTGACAGCGTTCTGCTTAATATATTCCATTATCAGATTCTGCACAAAAACTTTCACGTCAGTGGAGCCGTTGGTAACGATGGTTTTAGCTTTCTCCAATATGTACATCGCTACGGCGTCATTGGGATTGTCGTGAGTGTAAACGCTGAAACAAATAGTCCGTCAATATCATTATCGCTTTTAGTATCGTATAACTAGAGAATGCACGCGACTTCGTACGCGCAGAATCAGTTTCCTGCTCCTCCCCCTAATTTAACACCTTAGAATGAATTACCAAAAATCCCTTCTTACGGCATCTATTCTATTTACATACATACATAAAATCACGCCTTCATTCCCAGAGTGGGAATGCAGGTGGGTAGAGCTATAGAAATATCAACAACTCAAAAAATATTGGTTGGTAATTCTGTAACCACATTTTGTACAATCAGGCTAAGATGTTTAAACAGTGTATTATTAGTAACAGGTTGCAAGCCCATCGCCTAACAGAACCACAAGCCTTTATTTCCTTAGTCGCCTCTTACGACATCCACGGGAAGACATGGAGTGGTACTATTTTAACCCGGCAACCATACATCGGCATCTATTATATTTAACATGATTAAAACATATTGCTTACGTGTGGTACTGTTTTTTAACTTGGCTGCCATTAGGTACTATCGTAAAGTTGACAATACGATAAATAACACGTAATGATACGGCTTTATCCAGTAGAATAGAGCCCAAGGATAATCCCACAGGTCCCCAGGACCAAACTAAGCTCTAGTTTTGTTTGTACTAAGGTTACTTATAGTACGAATTTCATAGTGTCCCGATAACAAACAAATACATTATTATTTTGTATCGTCAACCATAAAGTCCCCAGGACGGCTAACACAACTTGCCCGCGATATGTTTGTCGCTCTGATATCCCTTTCTAATTAGTCTGTTACGATAGAGACGCACTGAGCGACAAGCGAGAAAATACAACATGTGCTAGCCGTACAGTTTAAAATGAAAGCAAGTATATCCATCCATACTTTTACGGCCGAACCCTGTATTCAAACCGCGGATAGATAAGGTTTACTTCGGGTTGAAATTAGACATTTGCACATACAAAATGTGTCAATTTTTTATCCGAAGTAAGGCTATCTGTCCGCGGTTTGAATATAGGGCTCGGCCGTTATACTATCCTTACTAATATTATAAATGTGAAGGCGTGGATGTTTGTTACGCTTTCACGCAAAAACTACTTGACGAATCATCATGAAACTTTGTACACGTATTCTGGGAGGTACTAGAAGTAACATAGGATACTTTTTTTTTTACAAAATTAAAAAAAAAGGCTAGAAACAAAAATTGCAGCGGGCGAAGCTCCTGGCGGGTCGCTAGTATACTATAATACTTTAAATGCGAATGTGTGTCTGTTTGTTTGTCTGTTACCTCTTCACGCTTAAACGCTTGAACCAATTTTTATGAAATTCGGTACAGAGATAGTCAAAGTCCCGGGGAAGGACACAGGTAGTTTTTATCCTGGAAAACTTTACAGCTCCTGAGGGAGCAGCGATAAAAAACTTCTACGTGAAAGCTAGTAAGACAATAAAATTCAGTATTCAGTAGGTATTGGTTAGTTATTTTTTCATTTGTATTTGATCTATATTAACTTGTATGGAGTATGGGATCATAGTTGTCTGAAATAAAGGTTTATTTAATTTAGTTTATTCCAAGTGTTCAGTATATAGTAGTAGTGTTTAGTGGTGGTAGGACCCTGTGCAGGGTCCGTCCGGATCGCTACCACCATCTTATCCATTAACCACCCGCCAAGCAACAGTGTTCGCATTGTTGTGTTCCGGTGTGGGGATAAGACAACCGGTGAAATTACTAGCATAGAGGCATTCCATCTTAGTCCTCAGGGTTGGCAGGGTTAGGATTATGGTCTTGAGAATTCAAACGTCTATGGGTCTCAGATTCCACATTCCATATATATATATATATATATAAGATAATGGGCTGTCTTAACACATTTGACAGAATCTACCAACAGTGTCATCAAAAGATACGAAGAAAAAAAAGGTATAACATACATAGGTGAAAACTTTGTTGGCCTTATAATGTGAAGCTGTTCGTTTTCCTTAATAAAGAAAAAATATAAATAAATAAAATAAAAAACAAAATTAAAATACAAACCTAAGGCATCTTATCATACACGGCAATTGATCATCAGAAACACGGGGCGCTGAATTATTGACTGGCACCATCGACAACGCTGCTTTCGTAATTGTTTTCTCTCCAATAGCGGAGTTCGGGTGATCCACATAGTAGGTATCTCGACATTTTCTTAAAAAAAGACGTCGGATCATTATCGTATATATAACTAGCGACCCGCCAGCGGCTTCGCCCGCTTCTATTTTTTTTTTTCATATCCCTTACGGGTATGAAGAATAAATGTTGGCCGATTCTCAGACCTACGCGATATACACACAAAACTTTATTAACACACACGCACGCACGCACGCACGCACGCACGCACGCACGCACGCACGCATGCACCCACGCACGCACACAAACGCACACAAACGCACACGCACACGCACACACACACACACACACGATAGACTACTAAGAACGACAAACAGAGGGGTTATTATGACATAGCTAAACTCGGATAATTAATCTCACAGAAAAAATGTAAACAAAGGGGTTGCCGCGGGGGAAAAACATTCACAGTGTATATTTATATCGTCCAAAGTTTCAAGATATTGACTTTCTATAAAGACATTCTTTATCTTAATCGTGATGAAATGTTTTAATTTAATAATAGCAAACTTTATTTCAATGTGAAAACTTTTTTTATATTAATGAATATATCAAATACTGTTTTCGCATGCAAAATTTAAAATTGCACTGGTAACACTACCTGAATGCACCCGGGTGTCTAAGCTGTGGGTTGCTTCACTCGCTTGACTTGTTGAGACTGAGTGCTCCCGTATTCCTTTCGCTTCCAGTTATTTTTTGTTGTTACTTCTGTTCTGTTATTTTGTTGTTGTTACGTTTTATATTATTATTGTTAAGTTGTTCATTGTTACGTTTTACATTGTGTTTTGCGTTTATCGTTGTGGGAAATGGACGCCGGTCCGAGTATTATTTATTACTTTCATAAGCCCAATACTTCACATCCCCTGAAATGTCACTTTGACATTGACGTAATTTTGTTTACAATTTTTCTGTGAGATTAATTATCCGAGTATAGGCAGTTCATTTTACGGTGAGCGTAAAGGACAGAGCTAGGTATATAACTGCCATAGCATAGCTAGGTCATAATAACCCCCTAGTTCCTTCAAAAGATAAAGAAATAAATACATCTCAGGACATAGTCACACAAATTGACCTAGCCCAAATTAAGCTCTAGGCTTGTACGGGTACTAGAAAACGGTAAACTTACTTATATAGAGAAATATATACTTAAATACATAGAAAACATCCAAGACTCAGGAACAAATCGTGGTCATCACACAAATATTTGCCCTTACCGGGATTTGAACCCAGGACCCCTTAGCTTCGAACGCAGGATCACTACCAACTAGGCTAGCGTGTCGTGTGTTCGTAGAAATAACAACATTAAAATTAGTGGTGGTAGGACCCCGTGCAGGGTCCGTCCGGATCGCTACCACCATCTTATCCATTAACCACCCGCCAAGCAACATTGTTCGCAGTGTTGTGTTCCGGTGTGGGGATAAGACAACCGGTGAAATTACTAGCATAGAGGCATTCCATCTTAGTCCTCAGGGTTGGCAACGCATTTGAGGTCTTGGGATTATTAGTCTTGAGAATTCAAATGTCTATGGGTCTCAGATTCCACTTACCATCAGGTGGCCTGAGTGCTAGTGTGCCTTCTCCTTAACATAAAAAAAAAAAAAAAAAAAAAAAAAATACAAACCTTATACGTCTTAACATACGCTGCATTTTATCATCGGCACCACGGGCCGCTGAAACATTGACTTCCGTATTTGTTTTCTCGACCGAGTCAGGGTGATCCACATCGTCTCTACCTTCATATTTTCTTAAAAACAGACGTCGTATCAGTATCGTATTGAAAACTGGCATTTGTTTTGCCACCACGTTGTCCGATGTTGTGAACTTCTTGTCTAGAGCAATTTCCTTTTGAACAATCCTGCATATGGTCTGGAAGTCTTCAGTGTCGGCAAGCAAGTTGATATGTTTACACAGAATCTGGATGAACCAGCTTCCGTCGAGTGGCCTGCAATTATAAATAAATTACAGGGGACAATCTCAAGCAAATTGACCTAGCTTGGTACGATTATCTAACAGACAAAAATGCTTGGTCTAAAATACCTAACGTAATAGTTTATTCAAAATATGACGTTCTGACGACCCGCTAGCCTAGTTCAAGTGCAAATCCCGGTAAGGGCAGATATTTGTGTGATGAGCGCGAATATTTGTTCCTGAGTCTTGGATGTTTTCTATGTATTTAAGTATATATTTCTCTACACAAGTATGTTTATCGTTGTCTAGTACCCATAGTACAAGCCTAGGGCTTAGTTTGGGACTAGGTCAATTTGTGCGAGATTGTCCCTTGATATTTATTTTATTTTTAATTTTTTAATGTTAACATTCTATCTTATCTACATTGTATCTTGTCTTGGGGACACGGTTTCTGTAGAAAACATCGTTTTTATTTTTATTTTTGTTGCCTTCCACCATCGTGGGTCTCGTGATTATTAGAAGTTTCGACACAATTTCCTGCTTAACTATATAAGCACGACTTTTATATTCGTTGTTTTATACACTCGCGGTCAAATAATATGGGTCAGAGTGCGTTTTTCATACAAACGAGGCTATTTCGAAGCCTTGGTTCCTGGCCAGGGGTTGTTTTAAGTGTAATGGTGGATACTCCGAGGTTCAATAGAGGAGGTCACAAGTTCTTAAGATACCTAACTGATCGCACAATCAGTTAACACCACAGCGAGAGAGTTTGGATCAGCATTTGGATTTCCTTACCTTTTATTGCAATTTTAGATGTTTTTCTGAACATGCACAATTTCGGCGTTAGCCGAAAATTCAATCAGCTGGGTTTCCTAGGCACTCTGGAAGTCCTGTATCGATGCTCGGGGTATCCATCATCAGATGTCACTAAAAGCATCCCCTGGCGAGGAACCAAGGCTTCGAAATAGCCTCTTTAGTATGAAAAGCGCACTCTGACCCGTATTATTTGACCGCGAGTATACAGAGTGTTTTTTTTAAATGGGACAGTATGGGGAAATCCGAATCTAAAGGAAATAGAGGAAAAGTGTCCAAGGAGACATTAGGTGTTTTTTTATGTAAACAAATTTGGCTCATTAAAATTTTTGGTCAAGCGTGAGTTGTTCTTAAAAAATTATAAAGTTGGTCAATTTTTTTTTTGACGCGGGTCGACTCTGTTTCATGTAAGGATTATTTCATTGTATGGAAAGAAAAAAATCTGAACAGCAGAAGTTGGTCAAATTTAATGAAAACTAATCTTCATACAATTGCAGTATTCGCCTTTTAATATTGTCACAAGTGCCTAGGCGTGTAAAAAATTTAATGAAAACTAATCTTCATACAGTTGGTTTGTTGGTCATCATCGCCCGACTTAACGCCATTAGATTTTTTCTTATGGGGTTACCTTAAGGGTCGAATTTATGAATCCCGATACAACTCCGTACAAGAATTAAAAGATGCTGTTTACAACACTTTAAACACAATTCACCATAAGTCTCTGTTAAATGCAACTAGAAGTGTCTTGAAGCGTGCTCGTACCTGCATAAGATAAGACGGCGGCCACATCGAACATTTACTCAAGTAATAAACCAACTGTATGAAGATTAGTTTTCATTAAATTTTTTACACGCCTAGGCACTTGTAACAATATTAAAAGGCGAATACTGCAATTGTATGAAGATTAGTTTTCATTAAATTTGACCAACTTCTGCTGTTCAGATTTTTTTCTTTCCATACAATGAAATAATCCTTACATGAAACAGAGTCGACCCGCGTCAAAAAAAAAATTGACCAAGTTTATAATTTTTTAAGAACAACTCACGCTTGACCAAAAATTTTAATGAGCCAAATTTGTTTACATAAAAAAACACCTAATGTCTCCTTGGACACTTTTCCTCTATCTCCTTTAGATTCGGATTTCCCCATACTGTCCCATTTAAAAAAAACACTCTGTATAATGCTAGGTTAAGTTCTATCATTGTCATAAGCAATACTATAAAAAATACTGTTGAGATTCTTGCGTTGCTCAGCAGTGGTCTCCTCTTGGGAAGCGCTGGTAGAATTTTGACGTGTAAAAGTGCCCGTGCGGCCTTTAGCCTTGTACAATACTTATACAGAGAAATACATACTTAAATACATAGAAAACATCCAGGACTCAGAAACAAATACTCATTACACAAATTACTTGCACTTAAGAATCGAACCTGGGACCGCTAGCTTCGTAGGCAGGATCACTACCACTAGGCTAACCGCATCTTCCAAATATGAATCAGTGTATGTACAAGTTGACCATTCAGCAGACATTAGACAGTGAGGGTCATGTTAATAAAAGTGATGATGGCTAAGATGCGCATCTTAAGATACGCATCTCAAGAAAAAAAACATTCCCGTCCAAAACATTTCATGTAAAATGTTGCCAAGATGAGACCATATGGCTCGTACTGTCAAACAGTTATCAGATCTCATGTATAGCCAAGCTTCTAACTCTGCACGCCCTAACTTCACAAACTACACTAAATTTCCGCTTTATACTTCAGGAAGTACCCTAAGAATTTTGATAATCATCAATGATTTTTTAGATTTCAATAATAAGTTAAGTACAAGAGCTATGCAATTGAAACTTTATATGTTTAATAAGTCAACTATTGGCATCATATCCCGAGAATTTTGTTTATCTGGTATAATCCAAACCCAAGTTATGAGGCTTGTAGTACTGTTAGGCGATGGGCTTGCAACCTGTCACTAATACACTAGTAAACATCTTAGCCTTGCTGTGCAAAATGTGGTTACAGAATTATAAACAAATTTACAGGGCCTCTATTCAGGTGCGTTAAAACGATATCGTGTTTTACACGTTTAAGAATCGTTTATGTCACAGTCGCCATTATTGTAAATGACATAAGAGTTATCAAAACGTTGACAATACGGAAACAGGTCAAAAACGATATCGTTATAACGCAGTTGAATAGAGGCCCAGTTGTTGGTATTCTGTAGCTATGCCTACCCCACTCTAGGAATGAAGGTGTTACGTTATGTATGCAAGTAAGTTCAAAAAAAACGACGAAGCGCTTCGAGAAAAGGTATTTATTACTCTTGCGCTTCGTTCGGCCCATCTTGGCGGGGGCACTACCGTGTATCGTGCCCCCCGATTACAACGGCGTAGTCCTCGCTCCGTCCACTGAAAAATGTATCGTATTAACACAAATCAAAGCACACTTTTAAACGTTTCACACTGCGCTGAGGCGGCGCTGCTGGTAGTGTGCGATGACCTATAGAAAACTCATCTCAGCCAAGATTTTTAATACGGACCTTAATTCAGTATAGTGTTAACACACCGTTTAATCTTACCTTACAGAGGCTTGTCCAAACCAGCTACTGTGGAAAATTATCATATTCGACTGTATTGGAAGGTCATAGTGGAGTTCGTTGTCATATTCAAATTCCTGATCTTGCTTCGGTGTGTCAGTGTTAATAGCAGTTGCCGGATTGTCACCTCGACAGGCCTGAAAAATATTGAAATTATGCACATGCATACCAATACTATTCAGCCACCAAAACAAAAGTAATTTGTTGCATTTTACTATAACTTCAATTTTGCATGTTGGCAAAAATACCAGAACAAACTGAATTTACCACCTCAACAAAAGACTGTACGAAACATCAATAATATAAATAAATAAATAAATATCGAAAAATTAAAGGCGAAAATCTTACACACTTTGACCCAGTTACAAACTAAGCCCTAGGTTTTTACTACGGGAATATGATTTCTGAATAAGAGTCAGTATCAAACATTGGTCCTTTGTCGAGTACTGTTGCCGTTACATTATTGAGTTTAATTCCCTATACTTACCTGTATAAGAAAGATGATAGGCTTCCCCAGAAGAGTGCGGTTCTGATTCACATCGAAACATTCTATAACTTCTTGTTCGTAGTAGTACCTGTCAAATGCACGAAGTCGCCCACTGTGTGAGCCGTGGGTCATAACAGCCACACACACGCACCCATACTCAGTAAAGTCTTTCGCAGCAACTAATGAAAACAGAATTTTGTATTAACTTCAACTATTCTTTCTTTAGTTTACTGGTTGGAATGTCCGACACTTGTACTGACTTTTTGTACTGTGCTATATTTCGTAAATAAATATATAAATATTAAAATAATGGAACTAAGATACCAACAGTATAAAGTTTTAAAGAGGAGTTTCTCCCAATATTTTGTTACCTAATACATGGATCAAATTAAAAAATCTAAAAATAAAATGTATGCAAAATTTAAAAACAAAGGTGCATCTTTATACATATTATTAAACAGAATATAAAACAAAAAGTCACATCATGCACATGGCAAACAAGAATACTGGCCAAGATATGGGAAGTATGATGTGAGACCCATACACTTTTGCATTCTACAGACTGCAATCCTAAGAACGCAAATGTGTTGCTAACCCTGAAGACGAAGATGGAATACCTCTATGCTAGTTATTTTACCAGGTGTCATACCCCCACACCGGAATACAATAATGCAAACACTGCTGCTTGGTAGAAGGTTTATGGATTAAATGGTGGTAGCGATCCAAGCGGGCCCTGTAAAAGGTCTTACCACTAAACCATGCAATATTGAGTGGTGTGCAGGCACATCTGACTCCTTGGTGTTTATCAAACAAATTAGGGGTCAGCAATATAAATGATAACAATGGGTGGGGATACATGACAGGAACAGGCGGTCATTCAGTCTCCCGGTCATTCCGCCCCAGAAATATATAAATACTGTAGACAGTGAAATGTTTTAACTACTGGGTGCGCACAGTGGGATAAGTACTTTTACAATGTGAGCACATGTATATCTGTACATGCGCCAATATGTGCTTCATTTCCAATGATCGGGGAAAACAGTGCAAAACTTTAACAAAACTTACATTGTAGCTATGAAAATATTAATATCCTTATACCAAACCCGTCACTCTGATATAGAGTTAAATTGAAAACATTCTCCTTTATATCAGGTTTACAAGTTTTGTACCGTTTTCCCTGATTACTGTTAATGTCACAGGGTTGACACAATTGTAAACAATGAATATCAAGGTGTTAACGGAAGTATATACACCTACCTAGACAGCAAAAAAAGAATAATTTTTCCATCCATCACAATTCTAAACATGATATCATTTCTGAAATCCGCATCCTGATGACTCAGAACAGAACACTATACCTATGTCAACGTTTCATATAAACCTTGAGACTGCCATCTTGAATTACAAATCTGATTATCACTTTCAAAATCTGCATCCCTAAAAACATTTGGCTGCCATTTTACATTTCAAACTTATTGTCATTTTTGGAATCTACTTTCCAAAAAAACTTATTCCTAAAGTCATGATTTTATTATAAGGATATACTTACATGCCTTCAGTTCCATCATAACAACATTTTTTTGGAGATTTAAATGAGGCTCTATAATGAAATTAAACTTTCCAAATGTTTCTTCTAACAACTTTTGATCCTGCATTGTACCTTTTCTGGGTTTCATACTACCTAAGAATGTTTCATGATTGAGTATAATCATCGCATTCTTCCTGAACTTCTCAAGTTCATAGGTATCAGAATACTTTGAAGGAGCCCTTGGAAATTTTGCAGCAGTGGCAGGGAATGTTGGTGCCATTGGAAGCTCACCAACTAATTTCGTCCCTGGATTTACATCATCCACATCATTTCTGGAGACATCTTCTGACAAAACTCTTTGTTTTGTGTGTAATACATGTTCTTCCCAGTTATTATGATCGCTGTCAGACCCTTCCTCAGATTCTCTGTCAGAGATGAGAGCAGGCCCTACATCGAATTCTATTTCATTTGATTCAGACAATCTTGGGTTTTTATCAATTCCATTGCATTCAATACTACTGCCTGCATTTTCAGACATCATTAGCTCAGCTGATTGGATTAGATCCTAATGTTCACCCTAATACTTTTAAGGTCAACCGGCCGGTCTATTTAATAATAGCTAATGCTAATGGCTAATGCCCTGCACTGCACAGATTGCACTGTACTTATAGGATCTTGTCTTGTAAAGGTGCTTGTATGTAGCCTATGCAGAATTGCACGCAGTTCATAAAAGTATGACTAGACACTGCACGTCACAAGTACTTTTTGCTAAACAACGAACAAGATATAATTGATTTATCAGTAAACTGAACGGGTGTGACCGTACAAAACCTGCTTACTACTTACGTACCATCACCATCGCTGTCAATAAAACTACTTGAGTAGTTATCACTGTTATCAGTGACAGTGACAACTAAACTAGTCTAATCGCGCCTATGCTCCCGCGCACGGCTGAGCAGCACATTTACCACAGATTACGAGTAGAAGGGTATGTATAATTGTCTAATATATTTTTCCTACTCCTGTACTTTTATCTGTCATTTAGAGTCTGTCAAACGAAAGCTGTCCCAGAGAAACAGCGGCAATTTCAAAAACCTGCAGCTGTTTACACTGACTGTACACTGAATAAACGGAGTTGATACTCCAACACTGATATGAAAAGATCAGGAAATCAAATAGTATCAACTCCGTTTATTCAGTATACGGAGTCAGTGTAAACAGCTGCAGGATTTTGAAATTGCCGCTGTTTCTCTGGGACAGCTTTCGTTTGACAGACTCTATATAGTCTCGAACACTAATATAAGAATATAGATAATATTTCCGCAGAACATTCCGTAGAAAAGTCTATCTAGTCTATTCCCCTTAACAGCACTTGTGCTTTTTTGAGCCAAAACGACATGCCTAGCTGCCAAAGCTTACACCTAGGTTAATTTGACCAATCAAAATACTTCACCAAATTAATCCACCAATCACAATACACATTGACTGACAATCGGAACGTTAGGTTCTTTTTGGTATGTAAACTCTTTTACTAATTCAACTCTTTAAAAAAAACATGGTATCAACCAACCAGAATGCAGCTATATTAAAATCGACCAATCAGGTAAAAGAATACATTTCTCAAATCATTAGGTGTTTTTTAGTCCCTATTTCACAAGTTAAATCGATTATGCAACTTTTTTTTTAAATATAAAACCTGGCAAGTGCACATCAATTTAAAAACAAAGTTAACCATAGACACATATTTTGTCGTTTTCGAATGTTTCCCGCTCGTTTGTTGTTCTGTGCTTCGTTTGTTCTTATTCTAACCTAAGTATATTGAAAAAAAAAATGGTAATTTAATTTTGCATTTTATTTGAAACCTAGTCGTAGAAAAAGTATTGTATGCAACGGTGTATAACTAAGTCAAAAAATACTCGTGGCGTCTTGCTTTACGATGTTCGCCTGCGGCTCACATCGTAACCACACCACTTGTCTTTTTTGACCTCTCTTATACAACTGTTGCATAAACTACTATTTCCTACTCCTGTACTTTTATCTGTCATTTATATAGTCACGAACACTAATATAAGAATATAGATAATATGTCCGCAGAACATTCCTACAAATTGTCATTTTACTTACGTAAAACCATTTTTTGGCAAATCATTCATTCGCTTGGTTTCAGAAATGGCTCGCTATCTTCTTCTTTTTTATTAATGGCGGTCCACCGCGATGTACTCAGTGATTTCGCCAATGTCAAGTGAGTAGAGTAAAACAGTAAACAGAATAAATCAAAAGCCGGACATTTTTCAATCGTCCATCTTCCCTCCCCGTAGGTTACCGGAAGCTCTGGCTCGCTATCGCTTTAAAATAAATTGACGTTACGTGGAACGATTGTTTTCATTTTGACAGCAGACTCGTCTTCAAACTGTCAAAAATGAAAACGATTGCGACCGTGAGCACGTTAGGCAATAGGCCTGCTGGTCATAATATCTTCCTCTTTTTGTTTTCATCTAAGGTTTTACCCATTCAACCGTTTTTAGGGTTCCGTGCTCGATGCGTGCCCAACGGGACCGTATTAATATGCCTACGCTGTCCATCCGTCCGTCCTAGCTTTATAGAGCTATATCTTTTGAACCGTAATAGATACGTATATAGATCCGGGTTAATATTTTTGAAGTGAAAACTTCTTTACCGGCGTTGTACACTTTTTTGTAATGGGTAAAAAATGTTAAACTCGCGTCAGGACACGTGACCTGATCGAAAATTCGTATTCGCGTCTACGGCGCGGCGAAAATGTATGCCTGCGCCTGCTGTTTCGTTTAGGCGGCGGCGGCGCAGGGCGCCTGCGCGAATGTTCGTGTGTGTTTATGTTACAGCGTGCCACGCGCATCCATGGATGGTGACAACTGATGGCTCGACCGTCTGTGTAGTGGCCACACAAATTCTTGTATATAAAGTGAATTTTATATTGATAAGTAAAGCAATTCGTGCAAAATTATTCCCTAACCATTCCAAAGTATCAAAAATGGACAACGTTAATATTCAAGTTTTCACTTCTGCCGGCACTCCCGGAGTGCAACCCGTCTTTTTTTTATGTGTTATTACAGCGGATTTGACGACACGTTGGTTGGCCTAGTTGGCGTAGTTAGTCTGACTATCACTTCACCGGTTTATTACATTATAACGCAGGTGTGGGTCGACGGCGACTTCTACTGCGAATTTGCGCATCGAATCGCCTGGAATGACATCAAGTACATTCTCGTGCATGGTGACGTTACGTTGGCGCTCATCGCATTCGAAAACTGCAGCAGCCATAGCGTCGCCCGGCCTTGAAGAAAGGACTAGCTGTGCTGTGTGGAAGGAGGAAGAGTACTTGAAATAAAACTTAGGAAGTTACAGAAAGAATTGGCACTTTTCTAACCCGGCAACCACACGGGGTTTTTTTTTCTTTTAGACATTAATTTAGTAAAAAAGCTGTGCTATTAGTTATGTTATGAGCTACAACTACACATGGCTAACTCGTGGCATTTAGGTAGCACTTGACAGTTCCTATCAAACTAGTGATGTGACAATGTTTGCATGATTTTATTTTTATGAGTGTCTGACTCGAAATGTTTTAATAAATTATGTTTTTTAGATTTCAAGTATAATTTACATTTAGTGCAAAAGACTTACCGTCTTTTATTTCAAGCTCCTTTCAAATTAAAACTAAATCACTACATAGTATAAAAAACAAAGTCGCTTTTTCTGTCCCTATATCCCTATGTATGCTTAAATCTTTAAAACTACGCAACGGATTTTTTCGATCGGTTTTTTTTAATAGATAGAGTGATTGAAGAGGAAGGTTTATATGTATAATACTTTAATCCGGAGCGAAGCGAGGGCGGGTCGCTAGTCTTCTATAAAGCAAATGATTCTGTGATGCGCTTTTTCGACTTCAAGTGCTTGTTCATATTAAACTTTACATACAATCATATTTATCTTGCCCCCCCGCGGTGTCAGTAGAGCTAGACAAATTGCATTCTACAATCGTTAGCGATTATGTTTCGATAGACTAATGTATGGAATTGACATAAGCCACCGAGATAATTACGTGGTACTTTCTCGGTGGCTTACGTCAATTGCATACATTTTTCCATCGAAACATAATCGCTGACGATTGTCGAATGCAACTAGTCTAGCCCCACAGTTTAGTTAGTCTCAGTGTTCAGTTAACTATCTATTTATCAAACAATCAGCCCTTAGGGCCACTACTTATTACTTTTTAGAGGTTTTTTACAGACCATTTATTTAGTCGGGGGTTTTTTAAATTTCTAATTTATTTTTTTATTTCACGCTTTCTTAAACTTCTCTTTAGTGTCTGTTTGTGGCATCGTAGCTCCCAAACGGGTGAACGGATTAGGACGCAAGCTTTTTTTTTTAATAAACAGCACAGCTACATTAATCAGCATGGTTTCATGAAAATTGGTTGGGCCGTTTAAGAGATATCAGCTCTGAAAGTTGGGGTTGCCGTTATTTTGGGGGCTTTTTACCCTCTAAAAGCTTAATATCTCAAAAACGGCTGAACCGATTTTGATGAAACATGTCTAAAAACAACCGCTAAAAACTTGCTTTCATTTAAAAAAAACGGCATTCAAATCGGTTCACCCATTTAAGAGCAACGGTGCCATAGACACACACACACACACATTTACACGTCAAACTTTTAACACCCCTCTTTTTGCGGGTTAATAAAGTTTCTGTCAAGAATTTCATTTTTGAGACAAGCTTTGTTGCCGACTGTACTTTTTTGCAAAGTCATTTACTACTTATCAAGACCCACCTAATGAGTCCAAACACGGTGGGTCTACGATAAGTATAGCGGAGATCCTGTCACCGCCTTCAGACGCCATCAGGCCAGCTCGATGTTGCCATATTACTGTATTGTCATCGAAGCTACGTAATACCAAATTTCAGCTCAATGGGTCCCCGGGAAGTGGTTAAAATCTTCCTTGCAATATTTGACCAAATCATACATACAAACAATAAAAGTTATAAGCTTGTAAAATAGTCTGCGGTATCACAGTAAGCCGGATATAATAAAAAATAATAAAATATAAATAAAATCATTTATTTACCAAAAGACATAAGAACTAATAACATTTACATATTTCCTTTGACTTACTTACATATGCGTTTGTGAATAAGAGAATGTATCCACATTATTATTATTGGGGGTTGTGATGTGCCTTGTGTAGTTGTGTGCCACTTCGAACATTGCTAATCTATTGTGGCAGCCCTTTGTTTAGAGCTCACTGCAAAGGCCCAATGCATCCAGGAATTTCCAGATGCTTTAGGCAGTGAGAAGCTGTATCTCTTGAGCAGAGGACGTGCATCGCTGTCTCCTCTGTCTCCTGACAGAGCCTGCATGACGAGTTTTGCTTCAAACCCATTTGAAACAGATGTTTGTTCAATATGCAGTGGCTAGTTAGGATCCTAATCACTGCGCAAGTCTTTTCTTTTTTGAGCTGTAGAAGCTCTTTGGAGCGTTTGCTCTTGAACCCTTTAATTAGTAATTTCGAGTGTTTTTGTCCTTCAGTAGACTTCCACAGCTTGATCGCCCTAGATTTACATAGGTCGCCTAACAAAGAATAGGCTCTTTGTTCCGGACGGATCCGGGCCGACCAGGGGATTGTCCGCACCGTTTCTCGCCAGTTCATCTGCTATTTCGTTTCCATCAATGCTGGAATGGTACCCATCTAAATATGACTTTGTTGGAGTGGTCTATGTATCCACATACTTACTCTCTTATTCACAAACGCACGATACCTAAAGTGTGCTTAAAACATACTTTGTCCTTGATCTTCATTGCGATATTTGAATTTGACAGAAAGAGACAGAATACTGTAACAAACATAGGTTTACTGTGCATTTATGCGTGAGGGGGTGTTATTGTTAGTGTTGCCAGAGGGCATAGTCAAGACGCGTAACGCTAATTTAACGATTTTATAAAATCGACAAACGTTATGACGACACGTTAGCCTAGTTGTTAGTGATCCTGCCTACTAAGCTAGCGGTCCCGAATTTAAATCCCGGTAAGGGCAGATATTTGTGTGATGAGCGCGAGTATTTGTTACTGATGCTGGGATGTTTTTCTATATATTGAAGTATGTAAGTAAGTTTATCGTTGTAGAGATGGACAAATCATAGATAAATTGAAAAGATGGATTCAAATCTTTCGTTCGCTAAGATGTATCGCTCATTTCGCTCAGTAGATTACACTATATTGTTGACTAGTGAATGCCGTTTCGCATCGTGCATCTCTTCTCTTTCCTTTGGTTCGGCCGGCTCGGCACATTCGGCCGGAGCGAGCAAGTAGGTACTGCTGAGATTAGGTTACTGAGCGGCTTGAAACTTGAGTGAATGAGCTTAAACCATAAGATGAATCACTCACTCACGAGTTACATACTCTCTAATAGGGCGGCGTCTGTTCTACCGGGTTAAAATGATGCCTTTGACTTGTTTTAGTATTATTTTTAACTCGGCCGCTAGGGTACGTATCATAATATATAAAGTTCAAAACACATAATGGGTCATGTCATAATGCATAATTGTCATAATATATAGTGATTTTATTTCTGAAGCCGGAAGGTTTTCAGGATTGTTATAAAACAAACCTAACCTAACCTAAGGGGTTCTATGAAAAGACCTTTTAAAAAATTCTGATTTTTTTACGGTTTCTAAAATAAAACCGTTATATATTATGAGCATTATGTATTATGAACTTTATATATTATGACACGATGCCCGGCCGCTATTATCTTGTAATCTAGTTATCAAAAGGTTGACAATTCGGAAACATTTCAAAGGCAATATGGTATTACCCCAGTAGAATTATCCTACTGGGGTAATACCATATTGCCTTTCTACTCGTAGTATAGAGGCCCAACATAATTATAATACCTCTTTTATAAACCACGAACAAGTTTCAGAGCAATGTCCATAAAGATAATGCCCTCCGTTTATACTGAACGTAAATGCCACGGAGTACTGCTCCGTCCACTCACCAATACTTATTTCATAGCCCATTCTTCCGTTTGGCCTGAGCTCTTGGATGTACCATTTCCCGTTCTCAATTTTCTGGCCGAAGAAATAATGTTTACCGGTTATAGCATACGGCACCGTGACCCTGTGAGCAGATTGCCAAAAGCCATATGTAGTTTCCTGCCCCAACTTCCCACCTGGTAACAATTCCTGTATAAACCAGGACTTCTTTCCGTGACTGTGACGATAAAAATAGTGCCTGTTATTTATCTCGAATGGGAATACTATTTCATAAAAAATATCCCAAGTGCCAACACAAGTTTCTTTGCCTATTTTACCTCCTGGGAGCAGTTCTTTGACGAACCAACGTCCAAATATACTCTGACCGAAGAAATAATGCACGCCATTGATGGAAAAAGGAAAAGCCACTTGATGTGCCTGGTTCCATTGGCCACTGCCTGTTTCTTCACCCATTTTTCCATCTGGTAGGAGCTCTTGAATTACCCATAACTTTGTGTTATGATTATGGCCATAAAAAAACTGTCTCCCGCTTATAACAAAAGGGAATACTAACTGATATTCGTATTCCCAATAACCTCTGGATATTCTTTCGCCCATCTGGCCATACGGCAATAGTTCTTGAATAAACCAAATCCGTCCGTCCCTGAGACTTTGCCCATAAAAATATGTTCTGTCCTGAATGGTGTATGGAAAACACATTTGATGCGCCGAAGGCCAAACACCCCGACTCATTAGTGATCCAAACCTTCCTTCAGGTACATTGGGAGCTAGATCAAACTGTGGCAGTTTGTCACCACAAGTATTATTACTATTATCGTTGCGAAAGGTGGTTTGAGGGCTTATGTAGTAGGAGCTAATATTATCGTTTTGGTGTGTATACGCGGTGTATTGCAGTGAGAAGCTGGTAGGCCTGTAGTTGATAAAGTTTTCAGGATTAGTGATCACGCCTTCCTCGTACTGCACTGCAATTCTCCAAGCGACGCGACCATTTGGATAAGTATTGAGGAACTTCCGAATCCAATCTTCGTTTGATTTCCAAAATGACCGAGGAAGTATCGATTCATTGATAACCCAGCCATCAGTCGCGACAATGGGGCGTTGGTGAACGTCGCGCGCCATGGGAATGACGTTTATATTCCTCGAGCTCCCGCCTAAAGACGGGTGAAGTAAATATCCTTTTTGGTCCGTATTTAATCGTCCCATCAGCTTCATATGTTCGTTTATATCTTTTTCAAATTCGGGTTCTGATTGAGAAAGTAAATGATGTCTTTTAATATCTGCAACCTCGTATAGGGGCAACTGCCGGCCGCCGCTGACGATTAGCACCCCGTGTTCAGTGGTGGGACTGTTTGGATTGCTATACTTACATGAGTACACGTGTTCTTGTGTCTTGTAGAGGTCTATTACGTGGTTCATGTCTATTGAGCGTTTGGGACGAGTCGCGTTGCAATACTGGAGTTGTCTAGAGATGCCACGGACAATAGTTGTGGATTCAAAATATGTCTCTATCAGACGTGGATAACAACTGGGGCACGCAGCGATCCGAGCCTCTTTTTTGATATCGACGCGTTGCTGAAAATAAAGCAGAATGGTAACACGTTAAGCAGTTATTTGATTAAGTCATTACGAGTACTAAGGGTTTCTGGTCACTTTGTTTGCATATCATTCGTTTGTCGCTTTTCCCAACTTTCACACGGAAAGCTAATCTTGCCTGAACCATCCATTGCGACCACCTATCGTCACCAAGTCAGAATCTGATGAGGGGATTCTATAAAGGTGGCAATAAGACATCTCGATTGAGATAATCATATAAATTTGCATCGTTTAAAGCTACAGGGTGTTAGGCAGATCGTGTGCCAAAAGAATTCGGCGGGTAGGTAGGGTCACTTGCAACACACTTTAGGCTAATTAACACTCATCTTGCCCATGTTTTTTTTTTTTTTTATTTCCCAAAAGTTCACAGTTTTCTTTATATATCTTTTTTTTAAATGTCGCAGCAAAAAGGTACTTGTATTTTTTTATCTCTAATGTTTGCTTATTCTATTAACATCTTATTCGTGTTCCCATAGTAAACAAAAAATAAGATATTACCCGACAAAGTGTGAAAATTAGAAAATAAAAGTCGTCAAGCTCAACTTTACGGCACAATAAAAAAAAGGAGCTTCTCGGATCTTCCAATTTCACAAAAACTTCTCCAATTTTTGACCACTCTAACGGTAGAATAAGCTAACATTACAAATGAAAAAAAATACAAATACCTTTTTGCTGCGCCTTTAAAAAAAAAGGTATGTAAGTATAGAAAACTGTGAACTTTGGGAAATATCGAAATAAAATTTAGAAAAATAATTAAAAAAAAACCGTGGGCAGGATGAGTGTTAATTAGTCTAAAGTGTGTTGCAAGTGAACCTACCTACCCGCCGTATTCTTTCGGCACACGATCTGCCTAACACCCTGTACACTTTAAAAGCAAATAGAAGCAAGGCAACGCTGCGGGAAATTCATTACTGTGCTATATATTTAAACTATATTTAAATATATAGCACAGTAATGAATTTCCCGCAGCGTTGCCTGCGGCGAGTTTGAAGTATTCTAAGTAAAGAGTTTTATTCATTGAGAACTTGGACTACATAAGACAATTCGTTGCGATTTCTCATACTGCTTTTTAGTGTAGTATTACTATCTTACCAAGTGTTTCAGCAGAATGAAAAAGCAATTTATATTCCAACAGATATACTTATATTAACTAATCTTATCTTTCATTTCTTGTTTATATAAATGACCTCCCAAGCATACTAAATAACCATTGCAGTGTGCTCTTTGCGGACGATATTTCGGTGGTAATACCCTTCTCTAACAATGCGGAAGTCGAAAATAAACTAAATGCAACGTTGCATACAATTATAAATTGGCTGGAATCTCATAATTTAAAGCTTAACTTAAATAAAACTAAAATAATTCAATTTAAATTCCACCAAAATCCCCACTATTAATATCATATATATAGCTACAATAATATAAAATTAGAATCCGTGACTTCTGCCTCTTTATTGGGTATCGTTCTAGATTCCGGTCTAAACTGGAAACCCCACATCCAAAAGGTAGCAAAAAAACTGTCTTCCTTTGTTTACGCTCTCCAGCACCTTAAACGCGTAACAGATTTTCAGTCCGCACTCGCAGCGTATTACGCATACGCCTATTCTGTAATGTCGTAAGGTCTTGTTTTGTGGGGACACTGCTCCGAAGTGGATACAATTATAATTTTGCAAAAGAAGTGTATCCGAATATTGGTAAATATAAATCAACTAGAATCATGCCGACCACATTTTATCAAACATCAAATACTTACTCTCACTTCTATGTACATCTTAGAATCGTGCAAGTTTGTTAGGAACCATAGAGATCTATTTACACACATAACAAATGTCAAAAGGAACAACCGATACTTAAATAAGCTCTACTTGCCCTTTTCTAAATTAAAAATTGTAGCATCTAGCCCTCACCGTATGATGATCAAGATATATAATCATATTCCCAACTCTATAAAAAACTCAGTTAAATTTACGCTATTCACCAAAGAACTGAAGAAATACTTAATAAACAAATGTTTTTATAATCTTAGCGAATTCTTTAATGAGATGTAAATAATCAAATAGGTAAATATGTAGCAATCTCAATTAATTATGTAAATTTAGCGTAAAAATACTAATTATGGTACGGGTCTTAAAATCTCCAATAGTTTTAGTTTTAGTTGTCAAATATTTTTGTGAATTTAGCAATAAATGGAATTGAATTCAATTAATTAATTAGCCCATACGTAATATTATATGTATAGTCGTCCTCTCGCATTTTGCTGTGCCCTTACAGGGCGTCACATGTATACCTCTGTATTTGTTCCATCTTTTGTCTTCTGTAATGTGACATGCAATAAATATTTGACTTTGACTTTGACTTATAAGGCCCAACCGAAAACCCAGCCAAAAGTCAGCCCGAACTAGATAAATGATAACTTAAAAAAAACTGCTTCCAAATCGGTCCATCCGATTGGGAGCTACGATGTGACAGACAGACACACGGATAAACAAACACACACATAAGCAAGAAACTCGCCTTCCTGTGCGGCGCGTGCGCCGAAGCGTCAACGGTCTCATGGCCACGGTTGCTGGAAGCATAGATAGCCCGATCCTCGCCTTTAATGTAAATTAATATTTCTTTGTAATTGATATGGTATTACTAAAATAGTTTTTTAGGAGTTGACTAACATAATATGGATTGTTCGTGTGGTTGCCGGGTTAGAATAGTGCCACTCCCATGTCTTCCCGTGGATGACGCAAGAGGCGACTAAGGGAGTAAAGGCTTATGGTACTACTAGCTGACCCAGAAAACGTTGTTCTGCCAAGGACAAGGACAAGGTGCATAGCCTAGTTGTGGAGTGACCTTGCTTCCGAAACCAGCGGTTCCGGGTTCAAATCCCGGTTAGGGTAGATATTTGTGTGATGAGCGCGGATATTTGTTCCTGAGTCTTGGATGTTTTATATGTATTTCTCTATACATATAAGTATGTTTATTGTTGTTTAGTACCCATAGTACAAGCGTAGAGCGCAAGGGAGCTTAGTTTGGGAGTAGGTCAAATTGTGTGAGATTGTCCCCTGATATTTATTTATATATGTACAACTAGCGACCCGCCCTCGCTTCGCTCCGGATTGAAGTATTATACATATAAACCTTCCTCTTCAATCACTCTATCTATTAAAATAAATCGCATCAAAATCCGTTGCGTAGTTTTAAAGATTTAAGCATACCTACATAGGGATATAGGGACAGAAAAAGCGACTTTGTTTTATACTATGTAGTGAAGATACTTAAATCACGATTAAGAATGGCGACTATAGGGTTTTATACATTATATTAGGCGATGGGCTTGCAACCTGTCACTTTTACACTGGTAAACATATTTATTAAGTAGCCTGTTTGGCCAAAATGAGGGTACAGAATTGTCAAAAAAGTTTTTTTTACATTTTTTGTTTTTTCTATGTCATAGATGCAATATGGATGTATTCCTTATTTATTTATTTACTTTAGAGCACAAGTTAATAAACACGTAAATACTCTATAAATACTCCTCTTAATAAACTCCGGACTCTATATCGGTAAAATTTACATTAATTTAATGTCAATGCAAAAGTCTGGTAGTGGTGGAGACGTACTTTGGAGTCAGGAAAAGGACATAGGATGATGACAGTGATGATGAATGAGGAAGCCCAGGCGTACACAGGCAGGCGAACAGTCAGCCCAGCTTCCTTTTGATCCCCAGCGACGATCTCTTTCCGTGCAGATCCCACCTCGCCTTCCTACAGAACACGAGGGTATATTTCCGACATCGCAATTTTTTTGTTTTTCGATATTTAAATATTTTTAGAGCTGTAATACCTGTAATACCCCCGCGTGTCCCTTCTCTCCGTGCCTCTTCAAGAACAGCTTTCTCAGCAGGGTCGAAGTCATGACTGGCATTTGCTTGGCATGCGCATGTTCTTTCTCCAGGGCGACGATATTCCTGACCCTCCGGAATATCTTCTCCAAATGCTCGGCAGACGCGTGCTGGTTGATCTGTTCGCAGGTGGCTTGTATGAACCAGGTGCCTTTATTCGTTTCCCTGTAAGGATAAGTAAGGTAATTACATACAAAATTCAAAATTTATTCAGTATATTGGCCACATTAGGGTTCTTTTACACGTAATATGGAATGAATCTACTAGCGCTTTGGACAAGACCATCATTGCAGAGAAGGAGCGCCACATAAAATAAGTATTTTAAAGCATAAAAATAATACTTAAAATTGTTACATTACAAGGTAATAAAGTACTTAATAAATACCTAATAATCATTAAAAAAAATGTTTTTACCAAATTACTGCTAATTTGTAATAAATTTAATTCGCCGTGTTGGAATCATAAGAAATTTGTCAAGTTTGTCAATATTTCTATAAAGAATAAATTGACATTTTCATATATATACATACATACATAACATCACGCCTTCATTCCCAGAATGGGGTTAGGCAGAGCTACAAAAATACCAATAACTCTAAAAAGACTTGTTGATAATTATGTAACCACATTTTGCACAATCAGGCCAAGAAGTTTACTATTATATTAGTGATAGGTTGCAAGCCCATCGCCTAACAGTACTACAAGCCCTTATTCCCTTTGTCGATATATATATATTTTCTTTTTAATTTAGGTACGGGTAAAATATTCAACTAATAATATTGTCTATAGGAGAGCAACACGACGAGGTCTCTACGTCAAGCTATAACTGATATAATTAACTGAACTACAAGTCCTTGCAAACACAGACCGGACCCGACAAACAGTATGTCGCTAATCTCAGCCATCGCCTCTCTCAACCATGCGTTCGGGAAAGTGCTGACCCGATCAACGATCAACGTATAGATAGATAGCGTTTTGATTCTGGTAGTGACCCTTACAAACTATAACTACTTAAATAGTCTGATAGTTTTTTTACAGACTATTTAGTGTGGGGTTTATTAAATTTCTAATTTTTGTGAGGGTCACTACCAGAATCAAAACGCTATCTATCTATACGTTCGAACAGGGAAACATGAAACGGATGGGGGGGAGTCATTGCCCAGCAGTGGGACACACCAGGCTCTTAATAAATAATAATAGGAATAATAGGACCGCGCCTAATTCTGTTCAGCAAATGCCTATGGAATAGTAAAATCTGGACTAAATTCAAACCTGACTGAGGCTCTTCCGAAGAAACAGCTATGGAATATGACAATGTCAGATTCCGTCGGCAAGAAGTACCCGGCGACTCGTCGGATGTCAGCATCAAGTTCAATCGCAGGCCTTCCTTCTGACCCAGGAACATGCACTGGATCGGCAAGGTTTGGACCTCGGCAGGCCTGAAAAAGACTACCTGGATCATACACAGATTTAGGTTAGCGTCTTTCCTGTGGGCACACCGGAAGTTAACGTTTTAAAGGCCTAACTTTCTGCCTAAGCCCATTCCCTCATAAACGGCGTCAGGGCTGCTTTAAACCTATCAAATAAAAACGAAACATATCTGCACACAAACTTTTAACTACTGACCACAGGAAAGACAACTTATGTTTTTAAGAGTGTTTTTGACCCACCTAACTATGTTATTATGGTGGAAAGGAGAGGGCGCCGCGCGTTTAGTGATCCCTCATCACTTTTCCAGTGTTATAAAAAAAATGGAGTTGTACTCGTACCATAACAAAAGTAATGAGGGATTGTCGGCGCCCTTTTGAATTATAGGCACAAGTACCTCCACTGCACAAATCCCTCGTACCTGAATGAGGAATATGATTGGTTTGCCGGCTAACGACGGGTTCTTGGTGGCGTCGAAGCAGGCGAACAGCTCCCTCTCGCTGTACGACACGTCGAAAGCCTTCAGGAAGCCGTGGTCGCTCCCGTGCGTCAACACCGCCACGCAAACGCAACCGCACTCCTCAAAGTTCTGTTCGCTAACTAAAAGAATATCTTTATTCCATCTAGTTCTACTAGATCGATCTAACTGGGCCTCTATTCAACTGCGTTATTACGATATCGTTTTTGACCTGTTTCCGTATTGTCAACGTTTTGATAACTCTTATGTCATTTACAATAATGGCGACTGTGACATAAACGATTCTTATACGTGTCAAACACGATATCGTTTTAACGCACCTGAATAGAGGCCCAGTTTGGACAAAAATATTCCTTTTAGGGATCCGCCTCCCCAAATAAAAGAAGGTAAATGTCGAGTAGTGCGGTAAGGCTGCCAAATTAGAGGAAAACTGAACGAGAGCATGTCGGACCATGCTCAGTATAGTGATTTAAAGCCGTTATTACAAACACAAAAACTATCTCGAAAAACAATTATGTATAAACTAATTCTTTATTTAGTAATATTCTTTATATAGCTACTGCCTTCTCTATATACTTACTAAAATTCACATATACAAGGTGTCTGACCATGGGGCTCTAAATGTAGGGATCGATTTTACGCCTCAAATGGAACTCCTTTTGTTGTGCGACTTTAAAAATGAGGTATTTTTTTTTCATACAAAATAAATTATATCACTGATTTTACTAGCAAAGTTTGAAAGTTTGATCACGTTTAAATTACTGTAAATTAAGTTATTTTCTAAGTCGTAGAATAAAAGATGTAGCATTTGAGGAGTAAAATCGATACCTAAATTTAAAGCCCCATGGTCAGAGACACCCTGTATATATATACATTATTTTAAGTAGGTACTTCAAATAACTGTCGATAAATTGGATATTGGAAGGAAACCCCTAGTTAATTCACATTAATGCCACAAAAACTTCTATGCCTGATTATAATAGTCTACGTCCAAAGCTTTTTCATTTAGATAGACCCCTAATAACAATGGTCTTTCTCATAGTGATATAGCTATCAGACTATGTTAGTGGCTTAAATATTCACTTACATTGTTGTAATTCCGCGAATAACGTCGTTTTCTCGAGATCTTTGCGTACCGTCACATCAAATCGAAACTGCTCGAATGTGCTTTTTAAAGCACCTTCATCGAACTTCGTTCCCTCTCTCCTCTTTTCATTCTTGAACTTTTCGTGATTAAATATAATCATGGCATTTCTTTGGAACGTTTCCAACATGTAAGTGGTCGCGTTAATATCCAAAACGCGGGTTTTCACGCAGTCTTGCTCCATTTCACACCTGAAATAACAAATAAGTATTAGGGGACAATCTCACACAAATTGACCGAGGCCCAATATAAGCTCTAGGCTTGTAAGGGTACTAGGGAACACTAATAATAATAATAAATAATAAAACAAATATGTCAAAAAAAAGAGAAAGAGCTGACGAGCCTGAACTAGGATGCTCCTGTGTTTCAGGCGTAAGCGGACTAACAAAAAAAAAAAAAACTTTCGTGCAATCTTTTCTTAGTGGATAAACAAATTATAAAACAACACGACGACACGTTGGCCTAGTTGGGAGTGACCCTGCTTCCGAAGCCAGCGGGCCTAGGTTCAAATCCCGGTAAGGGCAGATATTTGTGTGATGAGCGCGAATATTTTTTCTTGAGTCTTGGATGTTTTCTATATATATTTAAGTATGTATTTCTCTATTTAAGTATGTTTATCGTTGTCTAGTACCCATATTACAAGCCTAGAGCTTAGTTTGGGACTAGGTCAATTTGTGTCATTGTCCCCTGATATCAATTTTGATTTATTATTAATATGTCAACAAAGATGTACTGAGGCCGTAGCCAAGATGCGTTCGCTAACTAGCGTTTCTATTCGTTTGGTTTTTAAACCAATCGCGTCACTGGTAGATCGCGTCATACGAAAAGTCACGTGATCTACCAGTCTGGTGATGCCATTGGTTTTAAAACCAAACGATTAAAACGTTAGTTAGCGAACGCATCTTGGCTACGGCCTCTGATTCGTTGAAAATATAAATAATATTCATTTTGCGACGGTCAATATGTTTCTGTACCTTCGAAGGACATAATTTGAAGTGCCGACAATGACAGAGTCACCAATAAGTTTCTGCCGACTGCACTTATATTTAAAATCTAAAATTTTATGGAAGCTTTTGAACACATGCCTATGTAAGCATCATGGAGACTCTTATATATATAAATAAATAAATAAATATCAGGGGACAATCTCACACAAATTGACCTAGTCCTAAACTAAGCTCTAGGCTTGTACTATGGTACTAGACAACGATAAACATACTTAAATAGAGAAATACATACTTAAATTTATAGGTACTTATAGAAAACATCCAAGACTCAGGAACAGATATTTGCGCTCATCACACAAATATCTGCCCTTACCGTGATTTGAACCCAGGACCGCTGGCTTCGGAGGCAGGGTCACTCCCAACTAGGCCAACGTGTCGTCGATATAAAAAAAAAACATGGGACACCCCCTCCAGAGCGAGAATCTCGGGCAATAAAGATGTTAATCAAGAAAGCATTGACAACGTGCATGCTCGTACTGCATTAACTTCATCATTATACATATATAAGTTGATGTGACTCAAGTATTTATCAGTAATACTTTTATTCTGGTCACATTCTATAAAACAATGGGGACTGAACATCTGTCATTACCTTTTTTGCAAAGTCCTAAATTAACGAGTTTCAACACGGTAGCCATTGCAGCATTAAGCAGTAACAAAGTAACACACACACGAACTTTCGCATTTATAATATTGTAAGATATATTAGTGGGATAATTATAATTTCTTGTTATAGCGGTATTGAAAACACACACTAAGAAATTTTCTTTAGCGACTTGTTATTTTAGTTGCCTAAAATATACAAGGCATAGTTACGTACCGCTTCGGCTGAGCTGCTTCATCGACGAAACCTGCGACCAAATTTAAAATACACGCTCTACACGTTACATTATTAACACTGACGGGACAACTTGCACGAGCCACATAGCAGGCTCCACAATAACCCTCTTTATAAACCAACTATGTACCCATATCCTAATAACTGACACGTTATAATCACTTAGTTGTCTTACACAAATTAATTTAGACAGCATACATTTCAAAACCACTTTCTTGTTCAATTATATGTTCCAACTAAACTGGATTCGTATCAAATGTATTAAGATAAGCGATTTCATATCGAAAAGATAGGGCTGAATACTGTACCTGTGCGCATTTAAAATACTAAACGATAAACATAAGTACAAAACCTCCCACAGGTCCTTCCCTCGGGAGCACTCAGGTCCGTGGTGCCATTGCTCACCAACTGCTCACCACTATCTGCCTGCGGCCATTGCTGGACATTTACTCGCTAATACGTGAATGGGTAAAGATCAAAATACTGGGTCATACACACTCTAAAAACAAAAGTTGTCTCTCCTGTGGTCAATAGTTAAAAGCTCGTAGAGTAGGAGTAAGAGCTGATTGTTTGATAAGTACCTAGGTAGTTAACTGAACACTGACACTAACTAAACTGACACGTCGGGGACCGCTAAGTAGCTGGGGTATTTTATATTATTTCATTTACTTAGCGGTCCCCTGAGGTGTCTTCAGTTACCTAGTGTCAGTATTCAGTTAACTACCTACTTATCAAACAATCAGCCCTTACTTCTACACGACGACGCTTAGATCAAAATATACCTACCTAATACCTACTTGTAATTAAACTTATAGGGCCAATACTTATTATTTTTTACTTTTTAGAGGTTTATTACTGACTGTTTTGAGTCGGGGGCTTTTTAAATTTTATTTTATTTCACGCTTTTTAAACTTTTTTATCTGAGTGTCTGCTTGTGGCACCGTAGCTCCCAAACGGACGAACGGATTTGGACGCAGATATTTTTTTAATAAAGCTAATAAATGTAGCTTTATTCAAAAAATACCTGCGTCCGGGATGGTTCTTAGCAAGATTTCATAAAAATTGGTTGGGCCGTTTAAGAGATATCAGCTCTGAAAGTAGGTCACAGTTATATCGGGGGCTTTTAACCCCCTGAAGATACGGCGCGAATTAATAAGTATATCGATACCTACAACACTTTCAGCGAAATGCAAGAAGCACGTAAACGTGCAGACTCACTCCGATAAGATATTACACTAGGCATTAGTAATCTTGCGGGTGTAGTGGTCGGTCTTGTGGATCACTAATAAAAAATAATTATATCTGCTCATATAACCTGCTCAAAGTACCACTTCATGAAAGACACACAATGTTAAGAAATTGGTCCGGGGAACGTAGAACGTTCGATGTCGCAAATAAAATTGAAAGTTCAAGTGATGGCGTCGCAGAAGCCCGATCGTTACCCGGCTCCTATCCTGGCTCTTCTGCTGGATTAGAATTTGACGTGGAAGCCGGCCCAGTGTCAGACAGAGAGTCCGAAGCAGGCTCTTATCACGGCCCTTCTATCGACTGGTTAGCTCAGGCATTGGACGTTCGAGAAAGGTTGCTGTTGAAAGTGAACAAAGAAGCTGAAGAATTAGAATCCGAAGAAACAGAATCTGAAGAATCAGTATCCGAAGAATCAGAATCAGTAGAGTCAGAATCTGAGGTTAATGAGGATGAACAACAGAAACCCCCGACGCCTTTACCTGATTATGATAACCTTGAACCAGATAACGAATTACCGACTGGTGCAGCAGCTCCTATACGAGGGATCCTCAAGAAGAATGCTGACACCTACGAACTGGAGAAGTATAGGAAAAATGCGATGATCATTTTTAATCACAAGGACTTTCTCGCAGGCGTCAAAAAATCGAGAGAAGGAACTATGCGCGATGAAGAAAGATTAAAAGCTACGTTTGAAAAGTTTGGTTTTGAAGTAGAAACACACCTGAATTTATACAAGGCCACGCTTTTACAGGAACTGAAGAAATGTGAGTACATTAATCGAAATTGCCTTTATGCCAACATGGGATCTCAATTTATGCTAAGTTTGATTAAAATATTTAAAATTTGTATATAGTAAGTACATGCAAGTACTTATTTTATGACTCATGTAGGTATAGCTCTGCTAGATTTAGGCATTTTGACGCTTTGTCCTCTATACCTTCTGTTCGTATCAAAAGATACATCATCTCATGATATTTGTTCATCTTTTTTAATGGTGTATTGGCGTTTTCGTCAATTTTGTTTCTTTTACAGCTTACAAGATGCATTCGGTGAACTTTATCCCTATCAATAAGATTGACGTATAGGATTCACGTCAAGCTGCTATGGACGGTAAATTCGGAATCTATACAGAAATCACAACGATTACGTGATCAGTCTTCTAAGCCATAATATATCGCTATCTGTTCTACGAAATATGCAACCGTGTTGTAAGCTTAGTCACTTTTCTTGGTAGTACCTACCAAACAATTTAAATAGGTAGTCCTTTGTTATCAGCTTTCTTATTTACGTGCTAATAAAAAAACCGGTCAAGTGCGAGTCGGACTCGCGCAATGAGGGTTCCGTACAAACTTGTAAGTTAAAATTGGATTGACTTTGCCGTTGAAAAACTGTTGCCTCAATATATTGTTTACCATATCCAAATAAGTTTGTAATCGCAATTATTATTTTTTATGTGATGGAACAAGAAATTAACGATTATTGATTTTTTTCGTATAGCAAAACCTTCATTCTTGACAAAATTTAATTATTCTAGGTCTATAGGGAGTACCCTATAGGTTTTGATTCCCCAGCAAAGTGTTAGAAAATAAGTCTTAGATGGCCGTATCTTTGGATTGCGTTGCCTTAGGCCGCTTCCTGACTTGTCGGTATGCGTGCAGTAAAACGTACAGGCGGCGTAAACGCTGCGCATTGATTTAGAAACCCTTGCCGATTCCGTGGTTTACGCAAGCATACAGACAAATCATGAAGCGGCTTTAGAAGCTTGATTTTGTACAGCTTTAAGGGACCGCACACAGATGTAATTGATGTTAATTTCAACTTGACACCTTTACATGTTTCTGAGAAAAAGGGTCTTGACAGACAGCCCGTGTTGTTGCCGGGTTAGAATAGTGCCACTCCATGTCTTCCCGTGGATGTCGTGAGAGGCGACTAAGGGAATAAGGGCTTGTAAGGCGATTGGCTTGCAACCTGTCACTACTGGTAAACATCTTAGCCTGATTAAGCAAAATGTGGTTACAAAATTATCAGTCTTTCTAACTTGTTGGTAAATCTGTAGCTCTGTCTCTCACTCTGGGAATGAAGGCGTGATGTTATGTTTGTATGGAACCCTAAAAATACCATAATGCATATAACACAGACCAGATGCATAGATCCAGACAGTATTTCACTCCGGCCCATCGCCTGCAGCTGTACAAGGCGCAGGTTCGGCCACATATGGAATACTGCTCTCATCTGTGGGCTGCGGCTCCCCAGTACTAGCTTCTCCCTCTGGATCGCATCCAGCGGAGAGCGACTCGAATTGTCGGCTGACAGCGTACTTCTGATCGGCTAGAGTCTTTGGCGCTGCGTAGAGATGTAGCCTAACATTGCATTCTCTATCGCTTGTATAACGGGGAGCGCTCCGAGAAGCTGCTTAGATTAATTCCTGCCACATCCTTCCGCCTTCGTCCTACGTGACAGAATTTCCACCACCATCATTTAGATGGTTGGCAGTCCACAACTGCGTTTTACTTGGAATTTCCTGCCACGCACGACTAAACTGTGGAATGGTCTGTCGCCTGCGGTATGCGGTTGGCGGGACCAATACGACCTTCAAACGTTCAAGAAAAATGCGTTCTCTCATTTGAAAGGCCGGCAACGCACCTGTAACTCCTCTGGTGCTGCAGGTGTCTAAGGGTGACGGTATTCGCTTACCATCAGGCGATCCGTCTGCTCGTTTGCCTCCTATTCCATAAAAAAAGAGACATTGTTTCAGTAGGTATCCATTCTCGATGACCATACGTAACGTTACTTACTCATTCATGGGCTCTAGCCAAGATGTGTACGCTAACTAGCGTTTCGATTCGTTTTGTTTTTAAAGTTTTAAACCAATCTCTAGTAGACCACTTGGCTTTTCGTATGACGTGATCTACCAGTGACGCGATTGGTTTATCGAATACAAAACGAACACAGATCCATACATTACCGTCGAATAACCTTCAGCATTTCGTCGCTAAGCAATTACGTATCACCGTTAATCAAATGGTTAACTTCTTTAATCGCTAATACGTTACTAAAAAAGTTAACTTCGTTAAACGTTAAATCATTACATTTCGGAAGATTTAACGCAAGTTAACGTTAATCCGTTAAAACGTGATAAAAAATGCATTTTTTATGTAATTGCGTTAGTGATACTAAAAACTATTGGTATGGGTCCTGGAATTTAACAGGTTACGAACAAAAAAAGACGTATTAATTGTAGTGTGTATTTAAGTCATTTGGCATAATGTTCTAATTATTCCCCTTCATGATTATTTATACTTTCTCGTCTGAAAGCGAAGCTGAACGTATTTTCCACGACGAGTAAATAGTAGGTTCTGGATTAACAATTGAATAAAATATCACAGGATTTATAATAGTTAACTTATAAAATGATCCGTTTCTTGAAAATATAACTTCGTTAATTAACGTGTTAATGCCCAGCTATGCTCCTTCGGCAGTTTGTTCAAAAGACTTCGCGGGCTATGGGTGCGTGTGCGCAGCTATCCTGACGCACGGCTCGCGGCACGGCTACCTGCGCGCGTTCGACACGCGCTACAGCGAGCACGAGCTCATCGAGTGCTTCAACAAGCGCCGGAACCCCTCACTCCTCGGGAAACCCATCATCATTCTCATACAGGTAGACTTGGCGTCCAGTGGCGCCGTATTAATATTATTGGTTTTTGATCCAGAATCCCGGGTTTTGATTCCTGAAATTAGTATATATTTGTGTGATAAGTGCAACTAAAATAGGTATTGGGTGTTATGGGGATAAGAAACTTTCCAAGGTTCCCTAATGTTCTATCAAATCATCATTTGGCAAACTAGGTACATCATTTTACAAACTTTCATTTCGCAAAGAGCCGCATTTTACAATTTTTTTGTGGTCAACAGTCTAACCTAACCTAACACATTGAATAAAACCATATAATTTGACGACACGTTGGCCTAGTTGGGAGTCTGCCTCCGAAACCAGCGGTCCTGGGTTCAATTCCCGGTAAGGGCAGATATTTGTGTGATGAGCGCGAATATTTTTTCCTGAGTCTTGGATGTTTTCTATATATATTTAAGTATGTATTTCTCTATTTAAGTATGTTTATCGTTGTCTAGTACCCATATTACAAGCCTAGAGCTTAGTTTGGGACTAAGTCAATTTGTGTCATTGTCCCCTGATATTTTTTAAAGATTTTGAAGAAGAAAATGGTAAAATAAAATCTTAAAAAACATTTTTTTAGTGTTATGTATTTCTCTTCTACCCCATAGTGTAGAGTATCATTGGGTAGGCCTTTCAAAAATATTATGGATTAGTGACAATTTAACGGATTAGGGATCCGTTTACGAAATTTTAATTTTAAAGCGCTAATTTTTGTTAGACTCAAGTGTCCACTACAGCCAAAACTACAAATACTAAAAAAAAACTTAAATGAAAGCATACCGGGTGTGGCCTGTAATAGGAGCAATAAATTGAGGGATCGTTTCCACACCACAAACGTAACAACATTTATTCTACAACTTTTGGAAATAACTTATTGTTAACTTAATATTAATGAATTTAGATTTTCCAAGCAAGCAATGTATTGCGAAAACTACGAAGTTTGTGGGCTGACAGTAGATGTCAACTAGACTATTGGATGGAGTACATTAAAAATCCTATTTAGTTTGTTCGAAAAAATCCCAAATAATAAATTACATATTTTTTTTAAGTTGTAGAACAAGCGTTGAAGTTACGTTTATAGAGTAGAAACGATCCCTCAATCTATTGCTCCTATTACAGACCACACGCGGTATAACGAATTTAAAAGGAAAACTATCACGACTAAGTAGACATCATTATTTCTTGATACAGGCGATTAAAGAGTTTACCTAAGTACTAAAATCATCTAAGAGGACACCAAAATGACTTTAAATAGAAAATTAGTCATTACTTGTTGATTTTTATGTTTGTAGTACTTAACGGCTTCGGAACCCTACACTGAGCATGGTCCGATATGCTCTTGCCAGATTTTCAAACTTACTTTTGGTCAAAAGTACGTTAAAGGACCCAACGTTCCAGGCTTGTCGAGGCGACGAGCCGGCGACGGCAGTCAACCCTGGGACGCCGAAGCTGGACGATGACGTCGAAATGGACACTGACGACTATTACTACAACCTGCCGACGGAGTCTGACATGCTGATCTTCCACAGCAGCTACGTGAAGAGGGCTTCTGCCAGGTAAGGCACCACTGGCTGTCGACAGAGTGCCCCTTAATTCGCGTAACATTAATTGTCATAATATTAAGATGGCGCCGAACGTCCAGTGGCGCCCTCATCATTGTTATTGTGTTGTCTAATAAACTAAAGTATATTATCTTAAAATCAAACAGCGCTTTACTTTCGGCGTCTTCTTAATTCGCGAGTACACTTTACCGTCACTCATTTTATAGAACGTATCACTTCGCAGAATTATCATTTCATAGAAAGCTAACTTCTGCTGAAACCTTATTGTTTTGGGATTATTTTTCGTGGTCACAGGTAGACCTTACATAGGTTAGGTTAGAACCTAACTTATGTAACCCATGCTTAAGATAATCTGAAAACTACGATTTCAGCAGCAGTTAGCTTTGTATGAAATAAAAATTCTGCGAAGTGATACGTTATTTAATTACATTACTGTGTAAGATTGAACTGGTATAATAATAAAAAGCATAACGCTTATTTAACATAATATATTGTATGGTTGCCGGGTTAGATTAGTGCCACTCTATGTCTTCCCGTGGATGTCGTAAGAGGCGACTAAGGGAATAATTGCGTGTAGTACTTTTAGGCGATGGGCTTGCAACCTGTCACTATTACACTGGTAAACAACTAAGACTACTTGTGCAGAATAATCAACAAGTCTTTTTAGAGTTGTTGGTATTTCTGTAGCTCTGCCTACCCCACTCTGGGAATGAAGGCGTGATGTTATGTATTTATTATGTCCAGTAACACAATTCTTGATAGTTTACGACAATTTCCTAAGTCATCTAGGGAATAAAGCAGAAAGTTAAGGTCTCGAATCGTATCAAGATTTTATATCCGACTAAAAAATACTTATAAGTAGCCAGTTAATCAACACGACAATCAGGAGATTAACTTATTACAATTGAGCCAAGAACATGGCACCAGGGCCCTATTTTATAAAGGTACAAATAAAAACTCTTTCGCACTCCTTTTGCTAGAAAGGAAGTTCCGCTTGTAATGCTTTATAAACCCAGGTCAGTAGCCGCTGGTAAATATGCTGTACCCAGAGTGAGTAAATAATTACTATATGGACAAGCTTATTGAGAAGCGTATCCTCAACTGCTTACCTGCGGGTGTTAGATTGGAGCCTAACAAAAGTAGGTTTAAGAGCGCCTTGTTTCAATATACATACACATACATAACATCACGCCTTCATTCCCAGAGTGGGGTAGGCAGAGCTACAGAAGCACCAACAACTCTAAAAAGACTTGTTTATAATTCTGAAACCACCTCTCCCCCTCTCTCTCACACAGTACTATCTCACGTCAGTGTTTAAATTTCAAGTTTTTTTATTAGAATACTAAAACTTGCGGATAGTCAAACTGCGAAAACAGTTTTGCGGGGCGTTGTTTTAAAATAAAATTAAGCTTATAAATAAATGATACAAGTAAACATTGCTTTATTTTCTATTTCAGAGACCAGCGAAAAGGCAGCTGGTTCATACAGACGTTGTGCAAACAAATTCTACTGCTCGCCGCCACTAAAGATTTTGAGGCAATATGCAAAGCGGTAAAAAAAGAAGTTGCTTTAGAGAAAGAACACACAATGACCCTGAACAGCCAGTCAGTGGTAGTTAAACAAATGCCGGTGGTGACGTCAACACTACTGAGGAACCTTTATTTAAGGAAATACGAAGGGTTTGATGATGACGAAGCTGATCCTATTGTTCTGCGGGATGAAACGATGATGTACACGGAAGTTACCTTAGAACAAGTACCAGCAGCGTGTGGCTGTGACGCCTATGTTGAATATATGAAGAGATGTATAAGGTTGGTCTTTGATGTACGATTAGCTAACATTAATTAACAGCGGGTGGCCCAAAAGGGGAACAAAAAAGGTCCCGCTCTTGGGTTTTTCAGCAAGATCTCGAAAACGGTACGGTAATTAAGGCGACGGGGCGGGCAATTGACCTTGCTCATTCGGGCAGACGAGTAAAATTTTAATTCGCGCGCCATCTAACGAGTAAGCTCTGCGATCGACCACATATTGCTATTTGTCCAACAGTCAGGCATGCATTTACTGTTAGATGGCGCTTGATTAGGCCGAGCAATATAATAAATTTGCGTTTTTTTATATACTATCTCAAATTCAGGAACGAATGTCAAAAATAGCTTTTTATCAAATAAGTAAATACATAAATAGTATTTTTTTAACACGTAAAGATTGTTTCTTGAATAACTGGCATGAATATTAGATCAAAGAAAAATTTGGTCTACTAGGATTGTGCGAGTGCTATCTTTTAGACAGTTTATATCTCGAACCAAAAATTTAGTTATGTACATACTTTCATTCCCTCTTTTCATGGTTTCGTGCCAGCTCTTGTAAAACGACCTCTACGTGATTACTATCTACTACAGTAGAATTATGTTGAGTTTACCACTGACAGATGGATTGCCTTCATATTAATCTCATACAAATAAAATACTTATTACTAAATCGGTAGACGTGGGTATTGAAAATTGAAAATTAAATTAAGGCAAACTCTCTGTCAATGGTAAACTTACAGGGCCTCCATTCTATTGCGTTATAACGATATCATAGTTTAAGAGCAAACATTTAGTTGATTGTTTCATTAGGAGCATATATGTTTTGAGTATATAAAATGGAAATTCTTATTAAAACTAATAATATTTAAGCTCACGCCACACATTAAGCCTTTAAAAAGAAGTGTGGAAAGTTTGGCAACAGACTAAATCGCCCAGCCGGAATAAAACCAATATAAACTTTTTAAAAACGGTTTATTTAAAGTTGTATATAGAGCTTACTATGAGTAAGATAACTATATAAATGAGCTAGAGCCAAACTTGAGGATATGTGTCTTCAGATTATTATCATTTAAACCTACCACTTCCTATAGTTTTACCAAGAAATTGATCCGAAAACACCTCGATTTCATAATTTTGCCGTACCCTTCGCCTTAATAGTAGTAAATCTGATACCGTTAGCTTTCATTTGAAAGGTAATTTTTTTTCTTAAACATGCTCGGAAAGGTTAGCTTCTTTTGTGAAACGATAACGGCGAGAGCCCCATTATTTCCTAAGAGTAAAATAAACGTATTCCTGTTCACTGCGATATTTTATTTAAAAATGATCTGTATTGCGTGTAAAATCAAAAAGACCATGAAAAAACCCATGCACCCAATTAAATTAAAAAAGGTGGTGCGGCGCGGATCATTGTAGAATTCAATTGGTCTATATCTGTTACAAATACTTCTATTTATGCAATTATATAATTTCCTCGCGTTTATTGAGAAAAGCATTATATATGCCTGCCTCGACGGAAATGGGATTGCCTGACTCGTATTTTAGCTGGCCTCGCCAAGGCTCGGTCCGCTAACCACCTCGTTAGGCAATCCCCTACTTTCCGGGCCTAGGCAATAATGTACTATTGTACAATCATCCAAAATTAGGACATTAATTTTGAGTATTTCACCTAAAAACTAGTTGTAATTGTTACTTTAGCAGCCCAATCTTATTTGTTGATGCCCTTTTTCCAGGTTATTCATTCGTGAAAATCCATCCGATGAGATAGCGTTCTCTATACTAGAGTTATCGGATGAAGTTAAAAGTGGCGACAGAAACATACACGTAAAAGCGGGTATGGCAAATCTAATAAGAAACTATCTGAACAGGAACGCCGACAGGTTTCAACATAGTGAAGCCATGTTTTTAGGGCAGCCGTGTTGCTGCATTGACTCTTCTAGAACTAGGGAAGTAAAGTATTTATGCTGCTGTGTCGGTTGAAAGAGAGTTTTTTTACTGGTCAGGTCCGACATGAACTAAGATTATGCTGAATTCTGTGGATGGATTCACCACAGCTTGCATGAAGAACCGATATGCACACTCTTAAAAACAAAAAGTTGTCTCTCCTGTGGTCAATAGTTGAGAGCTTGTGTGCATATAAGTTATGTTTTTATATGATAGGTCTAAAGCAGTCCTGAAGGTGTTGTTGCGGGAATGGGCTTAGCCAGAAAATTAGGCCTTAAAAACGTTAACTTTCGGTGTGTCCACAGTAAAGATGGTAACCTAAATATGCGTATGACCCATGAGCTAAAAGAACACGCAGATTCTGTGGGTACGATCACTTCACTAGAGCTAGCGTGGAAGAAAAAAGATCACCCGAGACTCGAGAGCTGCGACTACGAAGAAAGAACTGGCTTAGCACCACAAATGAAATACCAGCAACTTACTCCAGTACAGAATGATCACTAAAAAGCACTAAATTCAAAACTTCCCCAAGAAGAAGGAAGCGATAGACATAACGTAACGTCGAACTTCGATCTTCAATAAAGGCCCTAGGTATGGAAATAGAAGAAAATAACTGTAATAATTTGGCCTGTCTCAAAATAGGTCGGAACTCTACCAAAAATGATGTTAATTAATTAATTGCTATTTATTGTTAACACATTCACTGCTGGCAACGCGTAAAAGCGTTTTCCTGACTTTTACCTAGTAGACGCGTATGCGCGTTTCTGCAGCTTCGTATAGGACAAAACTTTCAGCATCTGGGGCAAGGCCTGGGCAGAGGGACGGCAGCGCATGTGTTAAGGATAAGTAATAAAAACTCATTAGTTGTACTTAATGATCTAATAAATCTATAAGTTTGTGAAGTTGTTTGGTTATCTGTTACTGTGGGCCAAGATTGGGATGAGGTTAAAGTTCTTTAGCTAGAGAAATATGATTTGGCCTATCTAACTATTGTACGAGGTTGCCTTTGACGTGTTTAAGTATTATCAAAGTTTTGATATAGTCCCTTTTCTTAGCGTCATATTTTAGTATGTTGTTATCAGGGGTACTACTCTATAATTTTATCAAAACGCCTTTCACCTAAAGAACCTATCATTCATTACGCAAAATTTACATTTCATTTTTTTGACGACTCGTGGCCTACTCGTAGTTGCGAGTGACCCGTAGGCCAGTGGTCCTGGCTTCAATTCCCGGTAAGGGCAGATATTTGTGTGATGAGCGCGAATATTTGTTCCGGAGTCTTGGATGTTTTCTATGTATTTAAGTATGTATTTCTCTATTTAAGTATGTTTATCGTTGTCTAGTACCCATAGTAGGTACAAGCCTAGAGCTTAGTTTGGGACTTGGTCATGTGTGAGAGTTTTACGCCTGATATTTGTTATTTTCTTTAATATTTATCGAAAGGCATTTCTCGCCGCGTGAGTCAATTTTTTTTGGTAGTCACAATTCAAATTCAAGCGTTTATTTGTGACAACTTTTTTTATTAAAAGTAACAAATTTGCCAATGGACCCTCACGTCTATCTAACCTAGCCTACATTACATAATTAATGGGTCCAATTCGGACAAGCGGCGTCTAAATTTAAATTTACAGACGATTAAAATTAGACAACGGTAATCCGAATTGGTCCCGTTTAAGATATAGGTACATAGAAAACATCATGCTTTCAGCATTTCGTAGGACAAGTAATCAAGTGAAATTCGATGAAATCATGGGTTACTCTGTTAGCAGAGCTTCATAACATTATGAAAAATATCGTTATCAATACTTATTAAATATTTCGTTTAAATTATTGTATCGATATTTTTTGTACCGTTATTCTACATGGCAACGAAATCACAATCGTAGCAAAAAGGATAAGAGGCCCTAGCCAAGATGCGTTCGCTAACTAGCGTTTCGATTCGTTTAGTTTTTAAACCAATCGCTTCACTGGTAGATCACGTCATACGAAAAGTCACGTGATCAACTTGCAATGTTGCAGGGCCTCTATTCAGGTGCGTTAAAACGATATCGTGTTTGACGTGTTTTAGAATCGTTTATGTCACAGTCGCCATTATTGTAAATGACATAAGAGTTATCAAAACTTTGACTATACGGAAACAGGTCAAATACGATATCGTTATTACCGTGTAGAATCCCAGCCCTGGTCAAAAACGATAACGTTACTGGTATAGAGTTTAAAATGCCTTAAGTAAAAGAATCGCCATCTGTCTCAACTCGTACGAACTACGTTGCCGCAAACGTAACCGGTGGATGTATGTAACTTTGTATTTGCGTTCAGGAATATTTTTTTTCCTTTTTTCCCAGTCTCTGCAGTAATGTACCATGTTATTATAATTATTAATGCTATTTTTCGTGCTGAAATACAGAATTAATTAATTAACTATGTTAAAATACTATTAAAACAAGTCCTCCCTCCAAAAGCTCCCTTACAAGGTTTCGTTGCGTGTCGCCTGTCATTGAGCCGTCATAAACGCCATTTTGGACTTGAAACCAAAATTATGATGATCACTACATATTATAAAACAAAGTCGCTTTTTCTGTCCCTATAACCCTATGTATGCTTAAATCTTTAAAACTTCGCAACGGATTTTGATGCGTTTTTTTTTAATAGATAGAGTGATTGAAGTGGAAGGTTTATATGTATAATACTTTAATCCAGAGCGAAGCGAGGGCGGGTCGCTAGTAATATATAAACTAGGGTTTAATTAATTGTTTGACCTACTACAAGCACTTATTCCCTTAGTCGCCTCTTACGACATCCACGGGAAGACATGTAGTGGCACTATTAGAATACCCGGCAACCACACGGAACAACACAGTTACACATAATATGTTTTTTTTATTTTTGTGTATTTTATTTTATTTTAAATAATAATCTGTAAAACTACCATGTTATATGTGTGGAAATAAATCTTTTTCTGATTCTGATTCTGATCTCACTAGTATTATAAATGTGAAAGTTGGATGTTTGTTACTCAATCACGCCAAATCAGCTAAACGAATCTGGACGAAATTTGGCACAGGTATAGATTATAGTCTGGAATAGCGCAAAGGCTACTTTTCATCCCGAAAATTAAACAGTTCAATTAGAATAGCGATAAACGACTTCTACGTGAACGGACTGGTAAAAGCGATAAATTAATATCAGTGGGCTACTTGTTTCTCACAAATTGATGAAAAGCATACCGGGTGTGGCCTGTAATAGGAGCAATAAATTGAGGGATCGTTTCCACACCACAAACGTAACAACATTTATTCTACAACTTTTGGAAATAACTTATTGTTAACTTAATATTAATGAATTTAGATTTTCCAAGCAAGCAATGTATTGCGAAAACTACGAAGTTTGTGGGCTGACAGTAGATGTCAACTAGACTATTGGATGGAGTACATTAAAAATCCTATTTAGTTTGTTCGAAAAAATCCCAAATAATAAATTACATATTTTTTTTAAGTTGTAGAACAAGCGTTGAAGTTACGTTTATAGAGTAGAAACGATCCCTCAATCTATTGCTCCTATTACAGACCACACGCGGTATAACGAATTTAAAAGGAAAACTATCACGACTAAGTAGACATCATTATTTCTTGATACAGGCGATTAAAGAGTTTACCTAAGTACTAAAATCATCTAAGAGGACACCAAAATGACTTTAAATAGAAAATTAGTCATTACTTGTTGATTTTTATGTTTGTAGTACTTAACGGCTTCGGAACCCTACACTGAGCATGGTCCGATATGCTCTTGCCAGATTTTCAAACTTACTTTTGGTCAAAAGTACGTTAAAGGACCCAACGTTCCAGGCTTGTCGAGGCGACGAGCCGGCGACGGCAGTCAACCCTGGGACGCCGAAGCTGGACGATGACGTCGAAATGGACACTGACGACTATTACTACAACCTGCCGACGGAGTCTGACATGCTGATCTTCCACAGCAGCTACGTGAAGAGGGCTTCTGCCAGGTAAGGCACCACTGGCTGTCGACAGAGTGCCCCTTAATTCGCGTAACATTAATTGTCATAATATTAAGATGGCGCCGAACGTCCAGTGGCGCCCTCATCATTGTTATTGTGTTGTCTAATAAACTAAAGTATATTATCTTAAAATCAAACAGCGCTTTACTTTCGGCGTCTTCTTAATTCGCGAGTACACTTTACCGTCACTCATTTTATAGAACGTATCACTTCGCAGAATTATCATTTCATAGAAAGCTAACTTCTGCTGAAACCTTATTGTTTTGGGATTATTTTTCGTGGTCACAGGTAGACCTTACATAGGTTAGGTTAGAACCTAACTTATGTAACCCATGCTTAAGATAATCTGAAAACTACGATTTCAGCAGCAGTTAGCTTTGTATGAAATAAAAATTCTGCGAAGTGATACGTTATTTAATTACATTACTGTGTAAGATTGAACTGGTATAATAATAAAAAGCATAACGCTTATTTAACATAATATATTGTATGGTTGCCGGGTTAGATTAGTGCCACTCTATGTCTTCCCGTGGATGTCGTAAGAGGCGACTAAGGGAATAATTGCGTGTAGTACTTTTAGGCGATGGGCTTGCAACCTGTCACTATTACACTGGTAAACAACTAAGACTACTTGTGCAGAATAATCAACAAGTCTTTTTAGAGTTGTTGGTATTTCTGTAGCTCTGCCTACCCCACTCTGGGAATGAAGGCGTGATGTTATGTATTTATTATGTCCAGTAACACAATTCTTGATAGTTTACGACAATTTCCTAAGTCATCTAGGGAATAAAGCAGAAAGTTAAGGTCTCGAATCGTATCAAGATTTTATATCCGACTAAAAAATACTTATAAGTAGCCAGTTAATCAACACGACAATCAGGAGATTAACTTATTACAATTGAGCCAAGAACATGGCACCAGGGCCCTATTTTATAAAGGTACAAATAAAAACTCTTTCGCACTCCTTTTGCTAGAAAGGAAGTTCCGCTTGTAATGCTTTATAAACCCAGGTCAGTAGCCGCTGGTAAATATGCTGTACCCAGCATAATTAAAAAAGGTGGTGCGGCGCGGATCATTGTAGAATTCAATTGGTCTATATCTGTTACAAATACTTCTATTTATGCAATTATATAATTTCCTCGCGTTTATTGAGAAAAGCATTATATATGCCTGCCTCGACGGAAATGGGATTGCCTGACTCGTATTTTAGCTGGCCTCGCCAAGGCTCGGTCCGCTAACCACCTCGTTAGGCAATCCCCTACTTTCCGGGCCTAGGCAATAATGTACTATTGTACAATCATCCAAAATTAGGACATTAATTTTGAGTATTTCACCTAAAAACTAGTTGTAATTGTTACTTTAGCAGCCCAATCTTATTTGTTGATGCCCTTTTTCCAGGTTATTCATTCGTGAAAATCCATCCGATGAGATAGCGTTCTCTATACTAGAGTTATCGGATGAAGTTAAAAGTGGCGACAGAAACATACACGTAAAAGCGGGTATGGCAAATCTAATAAGAAACTATCTGAACAGGAACGCCGACAGGTTTCAACATAGTGAAGCCATGTTTTTAGGGCAGCCGTGTTGCTGCATTGACTCTTCTAGAACTAGGGAAGTAAAGTATTTATGCTGCTGTGTCGGTTGAAAGAGAGTTTTTTTACTGGTCAGGTCCGACATGAACTAAGATTATGCTGAATTCTGTGGATGGATTCACCACAGCTTGCATGAAGAACCGATATGCACACTCTTAAAAACAAAAAGTTGTCTCTCCTGTGGTCAATAGTTGAGAGCTTGTGTGCATATAAGTTATGTTTTTATATGATAGGTCTAAAGCAGTCCTGAAGGTGTTGTTGCGGGAATGGGCTTAGCCAGAAAATTAGGCCTTAAAAACGTTAACTTTCGGTGTGTCCACAGTAAAGATGGTAACCTAAATATGCGTATGACCCATGAGCTAAAAGAACACGCAGATTCTGTGGGTACGATCACTTCACTAGAGCTAGCGTGGAAGAAAAAAGATCACCCGAGACTCGAGAGCTGCGACTACGAAGAAAGAACTGGCTTAGCACCACAAATGAAATACCAGCAACTTACTCCAGTACAGAATGATCACTAAAAAGCACTAAATTCAAAACTTCCCCAAGAAGAAGGAAGCGATAGACATAACGTAACGTCGAACTTCGATCTTCAATAAAGGCCCTAGGTATGGAAATAGAAGAAAATAACTGTAATAATTTGGCCTGTCTCAAAATAGGTCGGAACTCTACCAAAAATGATGTTAATTAATTAATTGCTATTTATTGTTAACACATTCACTGCTGGCAACGCGTAAAAGCGTTTTCCTGACTTTTACCTAGTAGACGCGTATGCGCGTTTCTGCAGCTTCGTATAGGACAAAACTTTCAGCATCTGGGGCAAGGCCTGGGCAGAGGGACGGCAGCGCATGTGTTAAGGATAAGTAATAAAAACTCATTAGTTGTACTTAATGATCTAATAAATCTATAAGTTTGTGAAGTTGTTTGGTTATCTGTTACTGTGGGCCAAGATTGGGATGAGGTTAAAGTTCTTTAGCTAGAGAAATATGATTTGGCCTATCTAACTATTGTACGAGGTTGCCTTTGACGTGTTTAAGTATTATCAAAGTTTTGATATAGTCCCTTTTCTTAGCGTCATATTTTAGTATGTTGTTATCAGGGGTACTACTCTATAATTTTATCAAAACGCCTTTCACCTAAAGAACCTATCATTCATTACGCAAAATTTACATTTCATTTTTTTGACGACTCGTGGCCTACTCGTAGTTGCGAGTGACCCGTAGGCCAGTGGTCCTGGCTTCAATTCCCGGTAAGGGCAGATATTTGTGTGATGAGCGCGAATATTTGTTCCGGAGTCTTGGATGTTTTCTATGTATTTAAGTATGTATTTCTCTATTTAAGTATGTTTATCGTTGTCTAGTACCCATAGTAGGTACAAGCCTAGAGCTTAGTTTGGGACTTGGTCATGTGTGAGAGTTTTACGCCTGATATTTGTTATTTTCTTTAATATTTATCGAAAGGCATTTCTCGCCGCGTGAGTCAATTTTTTTTGGTAGTCACAATTCAAATTCAAGCGTTTATTTGTGACAACTTTTTTTATTAAAAGTAACAAATTTGCCAATGGACCCTCACGTCTATCTAACCTAGCCTACATTACATAATTAATGGGTCCAATTCGGACAAGCGGCGTCTAAATTTAAATTTACAGACGATTAAAATTAGACAACGGTAATCCGAATTGGTCCCGTTTAAGATATAGGTACATAGAAAACATCATGCTTTCAGCATTTCGTAGGACAAGTAATCAAGTGAAATTCGATGAAATCATGGGTTACTCTGTTAGCAGAGCTTCATAACATTATGAAAAATATCGTTATCAATACTTATTAAATATTTCGTTTAAATTATTGTATCGATATTTTTTGTACCGTTATTCTACATGGCAACGAAATCACAATCGTAGCAAAAAGGATAAGAGGCCCTAGCCAAGATGCGTTCGCTAACTAGCGTTTCGATTCGTTTAGTTTTTAAACCAATCGCTTCACTGGTAGATCACGTCATACGAAAAGTCACGTGATCAACTTGCAATGTTGCAGGGCCTCTATTCAGGTGCGTTAAAACGATATCGTGTTTGACGTGTTTTAGAATCGTTTATGTCACAGTCGCCATTATTGTAAATGACATAAGAGTTATCAAAACTTTGACTATACGGAAACAGGTCAAATACGATATCGTTATTACCGTGTAGAATCCCAGCCCTGGTCAAAAACGATAACGTTACTGGTATAGAGTTTAAAATGCCTTAAGTAAAAGAATCGCCATCTGTCTCAACTCGTACGAACTACGTTGCCGCAAACGTAACCGGTGGATGTATGTAACTTTGTATTTGCGTTCAGGAATATTTTTTTTCCTTTTTTCCCAGTCTCTGCAGTAATGTACCATGTTATTATAATTATTAATGCTATTTTTCGTGCTGAAATACAGAATTAATTAATTAACTATGTTAAAATACTATTAAAACAAGTCCTCCCTCCAAAAGCTCCCTTACAAGGTTTCGTTGCGTGTCGCCTGTCATTGAGCCGTCATAAACGCCATTTTGGACTTGAAACCAAAATTATGATGATCACTACATATTATAAAACAAAGTCGCTTTTTCTGTCCCTATAACCCTATGTATGCTTAAATCTTTAAAACTTCGCAACGGATTTTGATGCGTTTTTTTTTAATAGATAGAGTGATTGAAGTGGAAGGTTTATATGTATAATACTTTAATCCAGAGCGAAGCGAGGGCGGGTCGCTAGTAATATATAAACTAGGGTTTAATTAATTGTTTGACCTACTACAAGCACTTATTCCCTTAGTCGCCTCTTACGACATCCACGGGAAGACATGTAGTGGCACTATTAGAATACCCGGCAACCACACGGAACAACACAGTTACACATAATATGTTTTTTTTATTTTTGTGTATTTTATTTTATTTTAAATAATAATCTGTAAAACTACCATGTTATATGTGTGGAAATAAATCTTTTTCTGATTCTGATTCTGATCTCACTAGTATTATAAATGTGAAAGTTGGATGTTTGTTACTCAATCACGCCAAATCAGCTAAACGAATCTGGACGAAATTTGGCACAGGTATAGATTATAGTCTGGAATAGCGCAAAGGCTACTTTTCATCCCGAAAATTAAACAGTTCAATTAGAATAGCGATAAACGACTTCTACGTGAACGGACTGGTAAAAGCGATAAATTAATATCAGTGGGCTACTTGTTTCTCACAAATTGATTTAGTCTTAAACTAAGTGCTAGCTTACCATTAGATTATACTATCAGTACTATACTTCGTTTATTTAAGATAAGAATAAGTGCTATTTTTGCACCTGTTTTTGCCTTTAACGAAGTCAAAATATAAATTAAAACAAATTAAATTGTAGAGGTTTTTTTACAGACTGTTTTGAGTCGGGGGTTTTTTGGTACGGAAGAAGCGTGGGTTCACCTCATACAAGGTAGAGCTACGACGTGGCTAACCGTTTGCAGGAAACCGATGGACGCCGGGACTTGTGGAGAACCTTGGCGGACGGGGCAATGTCCAGCAGAGGACGTCTTTCAGCTGGCATGATCATGATTATTCCGATCAAGCCACTCAGTGATCTAAGCACTAATAACTTACAACGCTGCAACGTCACAGCTTAATCTTTGCACCGATAACAGATTAGATAGGGCAGAAAAGTATTTAATCATTCAATATTAGATTTAAGTAGTATTCAAAGAAGTGTCCCTCAAGTGGCCAGACGCTGCCCTCAACAATAAGGACAAAGACACCTTAAATATTTAACACCAAAAGTTTGCCGTAAAAACCAATAATTACAAAAATTATTAAGCAATTTAGTAGAATCAACACTTTTTAGACTTGCGCCGTGCAGGGTCTAAAACAAAATATAGTTGTATTTTTTTTATTTATTAAATAAAACTAAGACCTGCAATGAGTAACGAAGACGTGGCCGTAAAGTACGATAGCAGTGTTAACAAGGAAACGATCGACAATAACTTAGATTCAATTGATTCTCGCGGCAACAATAGCGGCTTGGGTGAAAACGGTAAGTGGCACTTTTTCTTTGTGGCATAATGAAGGCCAATAAGGGTAAGGGTAAGCCTAGTTGGTAGTGACCCTGCCTATGAAACTAGTGGTCCTGGGTTTGATTGCCGCTATGGTTAATTAATTATAACATATGACGACACGCTAGCCTAGTTGGGAGTGAGCCTGCCTTCGAAGCTAGGGGTCCTGGGTTCAAATCCCGGTAAAGGCAGATACCTATTTGTGTGATGAGCACGAGTATTTGTTCCTGAGTCTTGGATGTTTTCTATGTATTTAAGTATATATTTCTCTGTGTAAGTAAGTTTATCGTTGTCTAGTACCCATAGTACAAGCCTAGAGCTTAGTTTGGGACTAGGTCAATTTGTGTGACATTGTCCTGTGATTATTTATTTATTTATTTATATCGCAATTTAATTGGATTGTGCAAAATGTGGTTACAGAATAATCAACAAGTTTAGAGTTGTTAGTAGAAGGTATTCTGTAGCCCTGCCTACTGCCCTGGGAATGAAGGCGTGGTGTTATGATAACTTATGTATGTATGTGTATATCGAAATTTAGAAAAAACTTCAAAATACCAGAAATGTCTCTTGATTTTGAGTCTTTCGACTGACCTTTTTATGGTTCCGAAGTCAAACTAGGAATCCTTAGGTATAGTTTCGCCATGTCCTTCCGTCCGTCAGTCCGCAGCCTAGCTCAGAGACTCTTAGCACTAGAAAGCTGTAATTTGCCATGAATATACATATGAGTCACGCCAACAAACTGGTAAAATAAAAAAATGAAAGAAATGTGGTAGCGATGTAGTAAAACTGTATTGTCACCACATCGAGACAAAGGACAATGGGCAAATTTGTATGGACACTGTCCCCCCCCACCAACAGTAACGGGATGCATGTCTATATGTTTATAAGGACCCAAAAAAAGACAAAATACTTATTTTAGTAGCAAAATCAATGGGATTTTTTTAATGAAAACAAGGGCCAAATAAGGCAAATCATCCATATATGTGTTCATTTTCAAACAAATTCCATACGATACGATTATGGTTTTCCAAGAAAACCCCATACATCTGGTGATCGTCTCCATAGTAAAAATACATAATGTTGCTGAGATCTATTAAATGAGACATGTTTCATTTCTGTTGGTGGGGGGGGACATTTCTGCCCATGGTCCTTTCCATATTAAATTACTTATTTTAGAAATTAAACGACCTTCCACATGATACTTAAACTTTTCTCGTAACATAACTTTTGCAGTGTTAAAAATTGTATTTTCAAGACCGCAAATGTCTTTAGGTCTCGGTGGCCTGTGTACTGTACACAAAGCAATATTTAAGAAATGACTGACTGTTGAGTTTCTTTTGGCGTTTCTTCTCAGCAAGCGTTTCTTCTTGGAAAGCGCTGGTACAATTTTGACGTGTACAAGTGCCCGTGCGGCCTACTTACTGAATAACCACTTTTGTCTTCTTTTTTTACTCGTTTGACTTTTTCGTGCTTTCATTGCTTAGATTAACCACAAGTGGTAATGTACTAAAAACATCTTTTGATATTTTTGCTGTATACCTAGAATATGGGAACACGCTAAAATCTCGAATTATTTAATTCCTAATTTGAAAATACCGAATTTTATTATTCCGATTTTTTCCTAAATCTTTCGAAAAATATAAGGCCGAATGATCAATATCACGAATTTTACACTCTTACTTATTTATTCACGTATTAAAAATAGTAAAACTAGTGTCCCGAATAAAAGTTGTGTACAAATATTAACAATCTAGAATTTAATCTTCTTCGAATTCTATAATTCCGAATTTCATAATCCCGAACTCCTGAACATTTAAAATAACAGTCATATCTATTATACCGTACATACATACATACATAACGTCACGCCTTCATTCCCAGAGTGGGATAGGCAGAGCTACAGAATACCAACAACTCTTTTGTTGATAATTCTGTAACCACAGTTTGCACAACCAGGCTAAGACGTTTACCAGAGTATTAGTGACAGGACTTAGGATTAAAATTTGACACATTTTGTATGGGCATTTGTCCAATTTCAACCCGAAGTAAGCCTTATCTATCCGCGGTTTAAATATAGGGTTCGGCCGTAAGTCGCCTGTTACAAATTCCACAGGAAAATAATGGAGTGGCACTATTCTAACCCGGCAACCACACGGGTCTCTTATACCGAAACTTAATTAAAGCATACATCGTTCGATACTGTTCCACCCTGGCGTGACTCACAAATAAAAGAGTGACTACGAGCGTTAGGTTGAGTTGTAAATAAACTTTACGGAATCGCGTACTTAACAATTCGGGATTCGGTGTACAAAATTCGGGAATTTAAAATATCGGTGTTCCGTCTAGACGTTGGTAGTATTTTTCGGGATTTTAATAAGTCGGATATTAGACACCTAATTCGAAAATTAAACCTTCATAATTTTGATGCTTCGTCAAACTGAAATTCGGATTGGCGATCATACGGACTTTTCAGAGTCGGACTTTTGAAATTCGGAATAAAATATTTCGAGATTGTTTAGTTAGTGTATAATTATACATAGTGCTTTTTGTAAACGATAGGAAAAATATCAGTATAATTTGCTTTTAAGTTGGTATAGTACCTAATCTAAATATTTTATATTCTGGTAATGCATAAGTATAACCATTAAAACTTGTTTAATTGCTCAAATAAGAATGTCGTGCCAAGATTTATGATACATTTTATTATTACAATATTGACCACGTTTCATCTCTTTTATTCCCCTTTATCACATTATGAACTAGAAGTGCCCATGGTCTATGTTTCGCGGCCACATTAAAAGCTGATAATTTTATTTTTTAAAAGTCTGTTAATTTTAACACGTTATTATGCCAAGCGCTCCGATTTCCAAAGAAAAAGGACTCGCCTAGCGAGGCTAATTCTTTTATGTACCTCCCCTACTCGTAACGAGGGCACGTATTTTTCTTTTTCGTCAACCCCATAGTGTGGGGTCTCGTTGGATAGATCTTTCAAAAATATTGTGGGTTTGTGGAAAAAAAACCGGCCAAGTGCATGTCGGACCACGCACAGTGAAGGCTTCCGTAGCTGGGATGAACGTTCATGGTTGAAATTCAATTTTTTTTATTATTAAAATCTCAAAAACTACACAGCGTATCGTGTTCAAAACAATTTTAGTTGGAAGTATTTCATATGTTCTACTACTGTATTTTTTATTACAATGTTCTATTTAACAGTTCAAAAGCTACCCACCCGGACAGAATTTTTACGACTTTAGAAGCGTATATCTCGCCAACTGTTCACTTACGTAAAAAAGTCACTTATTATAAACCTCCGTATCATTTTGGAAGCCCTATCTAAAAATACCCCACACGCTGATGTAACTGAAAAAAAATGTTTTCGTCCCCTAGTTATATATATATTTTATATTTCCCCACCCCTAAATATATATTTTTTTTCACTTTTTCTACATCATTGTATAGCGGTTCATAGAATACATCTATCCTCCAAATTTCATTTATATAGTGCCAATAGGCTCTGAGTAAAATGGCTGTGACATACAGACGGACAGACGGACATGACGAAATTATAAGGGTTCCGTTTTTGCCATTCGGCTCCGGAACCCTAAAAATCGATAAAGGGGTCCGTTTATGAAATATTAAACTTTAAAGCGCTAATTTTTGTTAGAGTCAAGTGTCCTCCCCCCTACAGCCAAAAGTTCAAGTACTAAAAATCTGAAAAAGTCTTAAAAAAGTACATATATTATAACGAATTTAAAAGGAAAACTATCACGAGGTAGGTAGACATCATTGGTTATTGAGATACAAGTGATTAAATTGTTTATACCTACCTAATAAAATCATCTAAGACGACACCAAATGACTTTAAATAGAAAATTAGTTATTACTTGTCGATTTTTATATTTGTAGTACCAAACGGCTTCGGGACCCTACACTGAGCATAGTCCGACATGCGTATGCCCGCGTATTTATTTATTTATGATTGTTTTTTAATACACTTCTAATATGTGGATACTTGATTATGGGCGTTTTCCAAAAAAATTGTGCATCGTTAAAGACAAAATTAAGAAAATGTAACTTTTTCCATTTCGTCACGAAAATTAACGTATCTAAATGTATGGCTAATTTTCGTGACGAAATGGAAAAAGTTAAATTTTCTTAACTTTGTCGTTAACGATGTACACTTTTTTTGGAAAACGCCCATAATTCATAACCTACTTTTAATTCAACCTGTTAATTTTAAATCGACCTTAAATATTCTAAGCTTCACAGATAGGTAAAGTAGATTTTAAAAGTAGTAGGTACGGGGAATTACCTAACCGTCAAACAACAGTGGATGACTACTAGCGCCAATTGTGGCCATTGTAGGAACTATCTTGTGGTTAGAGTCAAAGATAGTAATCATTATATTTTTTGCGTAATGCCAGACTAATTAAATTTCGCCTCAAGTGAAATCTAGATAGCTGCATAAAAATATTTTCTATTGGTGTTACAAATCCCAACCTAATCGCAACGTTTTTAGCAAAGTCCAAAACAATCTTCAGTCATTCATTCATTCGTCAATCAATCCCAAATGACACTGATGACATAACACAGCAGGCCTGGCCAGGCCATTCATTCAATCAATTCAAATTGTTGAAAAACACGAGATATATTATGCGGACGCGTGAAACGCGTAGTTAGACTAATTAGATTAGACTACCGCATTGCAAAACTTCACATTATGAGTTGAATAGTGTAGAAAAATAATCAAATAAAAATCTCGTAAATATAAGTGGTTCTTTTTTTGAGTATCATAAGTGCAAGTCGTGAAAATGTTCAATTATAAATATCTAAGTAAGGCCCACTTGGAGGGATTCGATAATTATAAGGTATTATTGGTTTATATTCACCAACCGGGTTTTATTATTTTGTTATTTTTATATTTATTACGTGGTTTGTTTGTGTGTTTTATCGATTGCTTGCATAACCTTCAAAATTAGTTTTTACGTGCCGGAAAATTGAAATGAATATAAATGAGGAAGAACTGGTTTTTTTTTACTTTGCGTTATCCTGTTGAGTTATCGTCACTATTTAGTCAACGGAATTATGTACTATGAGATCGATTTTCAGTTATAAATAGGTGTGTTATGACACCAATGTCTGTCTGTCTGTCTATTTGTCAGGTTAGGGGTTGAATGGGTGCACAGATTTTAATGCGTTTTATTTTATTGAAATGGTGGTTTTTCAAGAGTGGTTCTCGGCTGGTATCCGCTTCATTGATATAACAACTATTTGCCTAACTTCTCTTTCCCTGTAATCATAATTAACTTATATCTAATATATTTTTTCATAGGTTTTGTTTGGTATTATAATCATTTTGATTGAAATATGTTAATCTTAATGACAAGTATTATAAATTTAATTACTGTCCATTAAAAATAACCCATGTTTTTGTGGTAAAATAATTAATATTCAACATTTTCCCTGTATTATCTGTTGCTTTGAAAGTTCCCGTTATTTATATGTATACTGAATTCCTTAAATTACTTAAAATGACCTATTGTAATGTTATAGATATGCATTATAATGTGGTTCATTTTCATATAGAGAGGGTCTCCATTTGGAAGAAGCAGTGTGATGCTTATAGCAAGCTAAGTTAATGGCCAAAGCAATTCATGAAAACGTTTTCTTAACATTACATATGTTACCAATCAGAAAATTCAAAAGGGAAAGACCTTCGATAAACTGGTCACTTCTACTTTCAGAGTAGTCTATCTTAATGAAACCCGCCTAAGAACCATTTTGTTGGTGATACTGCAATGCCACGTAACAATAATCAATAATTTGCAAAATCTACCTTACCAACTTATTTGTGAAGGTGTATTTTGCACCTTATTTAATTTGTTTGTGATGTTGTATTGCAGAATCACTTCCGATTTTGATTAAACTAGCTTTCTTTTTGAAAATGAGAGCAAATCGGTTTATCTGTTTGGGAGCCATGCCACACATAGACACAGATACAGATGACACATTAGACGAGTTCTGGGATATGACACCGTGGGGCCCATAGCAAATTGTTTAAGGTTCTTTCTTTATGGTGTTAATTAAAACAAAACTGTTGGAAATAGATCTTAGGGAGACAGTGGGTGCGCAGGGCCAAGCCATTGGGCCCGGATTTGCTACTTTTAACCTTTTTGCTGCCTATGATGGCTAGAAACTATAACTAATATCCACCATCCTCAAAGACACTTAGGTCTATTTTACACTTTCAACCAGGAAGGTTAAAGCCGTCACTGGTGGCGAAAAGGTTAGATTTATAACACCCCTTAATAACGAGGGGTTAATGAGTCTAGGAATGTTATTAAAAAAAAGTAAACAATAAATACTTCTTTCTTTTCAGTATATGGCCATAGACACCAGCCCTCTCAGCGTCTATGTTATGCATCCATTTTGGAACAAAGTAGTCGAGGTAAGGTAACATATTCAATCATCTCTTACCATCCATGGCTCCAACGGAAGACCAGCGCTGGCTTTAATGCCAGCATAATGCTGAGATGGAGCCATTTCGTGACAACAGGCCTTTTGTCTAAGTCAGTATTTTATCCCTCTTTGTTTGTTTGTTGTCACAACTAAATGTTTTTTCTTTCTTTCTTTCAAAAAACACGTAAGCGCCAATATCACCAAACAATGTTAAATTTTATCTATATAATCTCTAATCGACTGATGAGTGGTTAACATCGTTCGGTGAAATTGGTACTTGTACTCAAGGTAACAACACCAGTACTCGACAAAGGACCAATGTTCAACACTGACTCTTACTCAAAGACGATAAGAGTTATTCATTTGTTTTGCAACAATCAATTTATAACCCTATGATCTTTGAATTGAAAGCCTTAGTCTAATTCCCGTTTCTTAGATATTATCCTTGCATTTGATGGATACACGGAAAATGGACGCGTCCATTGTGAGATTAAAATCAAATAGTAGTCTAGTGACTTCATTTTTAATTTATATTTTAATCTCAAAATATGGAGTGGGCTGCTTATTCATCCGGTGAGAAATGCCTTTCAATGAGAAGTAAATTCTGCTAATAAGCAGAAATGTATTAATAAATACATTTGATACCTGAGAGAAAGGTATGGAGATAACGTAACTTTGGACTTCGATTTTAAATGTAGGTGGGTTGTTCTACTTTTTTACCGACAATACATCGTCATTTTTCTATATTTTGCGGTTTTCAACTATTGATAACTATGGTTTTAATTTTTGATTTTAAAATATGTTGCGTGAATTTTTATTTGGACTAATTAATGATTATTTCGGTGGCGATAATGTTTTTTTCTTTATGGTGGTTTTTCAGAATATACTGTGACTGAGTAGCCGTTTTCAGAGGAGACTAAATTTTGTATTACCACTCTGTCACGCGATTCTATGAAAAACAACATATAAAAAAAAACACTGCATAGAGAAAGTGAAAGATTATTTAGTACTAATAGATGAATAAATGTTTGGACGTATATTCAAACACTAAAAAATTAATAATCAATACTCTAACTGATAACGTAAGGTTAAATGAGGACAGGCAATTGTCGGTAAAAAAGAAGAATGACCCAGGTACCTTTTGGGTACGGAATCAAATGACGGACAATACTTGCCTATTTGTGTATATGTATGTATATTTATATGTCTCACTCAGTCATGCACCCTTTGGTTGTTCTATCTCCATTAGGGATATATTGTTACTAAAGTTTTGCTGCTAAACGGAATAGTATACTTGCTGTATTATTTCACTGGGTCCTGTATCAGCATCCTAGCTCAGGCCCCGAAACCGCTGTTTCGTGTAAATAATGTGTTTTTATGAAATAATAATTTATCATTTTCATCTGAAAAAGCAAAATTTTAATAGATTTCCCTACATAAGTACATTCACTGCTGGCAACGCATATAAGCGTTCTTTAAGTAGGTACAGTGAAGGACTTTAAATGTTCACAGCGTCAAACCACATGAAAGAAAGCTAAAATTAATGATTAACGCTGTAACTATGATAGTGGCAACCTTACTAGTCGACAGTTCAAAAAAATGTCTGCATTGAATTCTTTTGTCATTTAGAACACCTGTCATCCATTGTCATGTTATCTCAAATAGATAAAACAATGTATTTTAAATGCCACGATCGCTGACATCTCATTCTTATCTGTGTGTGTATAGTTTTTCCGCCTAGATGTTCTTTAGACTGTTTACATTGACACACATTGGGATTTTCCGCGACCTATTTTTAAATTTCGAATAAATTAAACCCTATTGCTATACTCTCTTTGTTGGTAATGAAATTAACGTATACGTTTGGCTACTTAATTGTATACATACGAACCGAACCACGAGTCTGTTAAGTAGCCAATAGTATTACTTACTAGCTGTTGCTTGCGACTCCGTCCGAATAGGAAAAGGAAATCTATAAGCCTGTGCTACTCTCAGTAGCGGCGTTTGGGTAGGGCGCGGTTGGCCGACCGCCCAGGGCGCCAGATATAAAGGGGCACCTGTGGCTGGTTTTGTCATTCTATCCGTTCTTTTTTTCGTATGGGTTTGAATAGCTATTAGGGGGCGCTTTAGAAATCTCGCCCTGGGCGCTGGTAGTGCTAAAACCGGCCCTGGTTACTCTGTGATAATGTAGCATTCTAATAGTGAAAGAATTTTTGAAATCGGTTCAGTAGTTTTAGAGTTTATTCGTTTTAAACATACGAGCATACTTAATTTAGTGGTGGTAGGACCCTGTGCAGAGTCCGTCCGGATCGCTACCACCATCTTATCTATTAACCACCCGCCAAGCAACAGTGTTCGCATTGTTGTATTCCGGCGTGGGGATAAGACAACCGGTGAAATTACTTGCATAGAGGCATTCCATCTTAGTCCTCAGGGTTGGCACGCATTTGAGGTCTTAGGATTATAGTCTTGAGAATTCAAATGTCTTTGGGTCTCAGATTCCACTTACCATCAGGTGGCCAGAGTGCTTGTGTGCCTTCTTCTTAACATAAAAAAACCTTTTTGTAATAGGTACCAGTGTAGATAAGTGTTTCACTCCTATTGGCTGTTAAACTGTATTCAGGAACTGGAACCGCTTGCAATTAATGAGATTTTCAATTGGGTATTTGATAGTCTTGACTTACAAACACAAACGACTCGGTAAGCCAATGGTCGACTCGTTTTTCGGATATAATAAATTTGAATCTTTTCCCGTGAAACGGTTGAAAGTGGAAACACAATTAGATTTATTTTTTAAACATGACCTCTTCCCATTTTTTTTTTCTCAAATATGAAACCCTACGATTTTTAACGATGATTTTTGATAATTATGTTGTTGTTATATAGTAAACAGCAATCGAAGCGCACGAACACTATCTCCATCTCTGTTGTTCGCGCGGAAGCAAATAAAGCCATCCCTTTTAAAACTTGTATGTGTGTGGCATCATATGTAGCCTCTTCCAATTTTAAAATTATCGAAACCCTAATGTACATACTTGGCAAGCGCAACAGAAGCAATTAACTAGTTTGAAAAGATTTCCCTAACGTCACAATGTTAGGAAAACCACAATTATTGGGTAGCCAAACGATAGGGTTTCCCTATCGATACTTAATCTGTTTTCGCATCCCGAGCCCAGTTTAAAGTAACTGTGTCAAATTTGTACAAGCATATTTCACTTTATTCTTGTTTAATTGATGTTTTTTTATTTCTAATATTAATGAAGTCTCACTTAAGTGCTTTGCATGCTGTATTTTTACTTTAGTATTTCTTGTGTTTATAGCGAGATACATTCAGGGAAGCATCTGTATCTAAAATAACAATTCAATAATTATGTTACACACTATGTTTCTGTGTTGTCTTCTAAATAAATAATAAATCAAATGAAGGGGTTTCCGATCCCTGACTACATCACGTGTTTGTTTAAATTCAGTTAAATACTTCAGACAAATTATAGAAGTTCGAATTCTATTATGTTCTCTCCTACTTATATTATTATTGCGAAATTTTGTGCATTAGTTCTTTACTCCACGCTGCAGCAGCTGGTCGGATTTGGATAAAATTTTAAATGGAGAAACTCGGAAAATTTAAAAGTCGCCTAGGGAGTAACGATAATCGAAATCTACGCGGACGCAGTCCCGGACAGAACCTAGTTCTATATATAATTCGGTCGCGAAACATTTTAGGGGTTTAGAACTCGGTTGCAATAATAATAGTGGTTGTTTCAAGAGTTTATCAACAAATAATCTTATCATAGGATGGTTCGACGTGAGTCACACATCATTATAAGTCATCCGGCGCTATCAATGAAGAAAACCCATTCATGATAAATGCTAGCCGTTCAATCAGTCTCAATTGTAGGGGTTATTGTTCCGTGCATGGCAAAAACCAAACGAGATCAAGTGTTAAAAATCATACAGCCAAAACTACTTAACATACGTAAAATAAGTTAGCCATTTCCTAAGCAAGTAATTTGGCATTAATTTCACTACCACCCAAGTTTGGTGGGCTTCCTCGAGGCGCTGGGATGGCTTGGTTAAATCCCACCCACACGCAAAATAGGCGCTAGACGTCGAGTTGTGGAAACCAGTCCGCTTATACAATACAAATATACGATAGACTACCGGCACAGTTTAACAATTCATACAGTTGGGTAACGAATTTACTTGCGCAGAGCCGCCGCCAACTCGCTCAGTTGGCGTTCTTGAACTGTCAGGGCCGGCGCGTACATGTTGTTGAGTGAGCGGAGCGGATGGTGCGCACCTGTTCCGTGTACGGATGAAATAAGGATTTAATGAATAAATAGAATAATTAAAAAATTGAATTTCCCAATAAATTTAACAATACTCTCACGTAAAAAACATCTGGCTGTGCTACATATGTAAATACATATTAGTTAATAGTTGGCTTCTTGTAAATAAATTATTGCATAATAATAACGTTTAATTTATTTTCCATTTTGTGACAAACCTAGCGCATCCTCGCGTGACAGCGTAAGAACTTACACGAGTGGCGGCGTCGCCCGACATCAAAGGCGTTTCACTACTGAAGGGAATTATATTGTAATACTGTGCTACCAGTGCTACCACCCAGATATGTATTGTCTGAGTTGTTCCAGTTGGTCCCGCGCTGGGTGGCCCCGAACCTCCTCACGTTCCTCGGCTTCCTCCTCACCGTTCTGGACTTCGTGCTGCTCTCCTACTACGACTATTCGTACACAGCGGCCAGCGCGCGCAACGAGACCGCGGTCGACCTCGGCACCCACCCCGAGCGCATCCCGCAGACGCTGTGGTACGCGCTCGCCGCGTTCCTCTTCCTCGCGTATACCCTGGGTAAGTGTCTCACTCTCACACGCAGACCTTCAAATACACCTATTTTACGATAACGTTATAATCATACTTGTAGTACTGTTAGGCGATGGGCTTGCAACTTGTCACTAATACACTAGTAAACTTCTCGGCCTGATTGTGCAAAATGTGGTTACAGAATTACCAACAATTCTTTTTTAAAGTTTTTGGTAGGTATTTCTGTAGCTTTGCCTACTCCACTCTGGGAATAAGGGCGTGATGTTATGACTATGTCGATTTGACGAAAGTCGTAAAAAATATATTCATAACTTTTAATATCGCAATGTATCACATTTCATATTGTTAAAGGTAATAAATATTACTGGTCATAGCAATTATATGGGTTAAAGTTGTAATACGAGTACATACAATTTAAATACCTAACGTTTGCAAGGATGTTTAGCAGTAATATTTCTGTGGGTATATAAAAAAAACTAAACTAACCTAAAATCGAAGACTAAGGCGGGAGCTTCGCTACGCACGTGTTGCACCACTTGTTCCACCAGACTTGTTCGCTCGCTACGTTTGCTCACTTCACTGCAAATTTTGAAAATACAGTATCAATAAAAAAAAAATGTCTTAAGAATATATGCCATAAAATATTGCTGCATAATTTATATTGGTTTGTGCGTGACCTTCATCTGTTTAGTGGTTAACCTTTTTTGTATTGTTGGTACTATCTTTATATTTTTCATTTTACTCGAGCTAATGCTTATTGTGTTGATGTGTAGATATAAGTAGTAAATTAATGTATAAAATTATGGATAATGAAAGTTAGAATTACTAAGCGTTATGCTTTCCAATTTTTATGACTTTTAATAGTATGGAAATCGATTTCTGTCTTTAAAATTCGATACAATAATTTTATGGGTGACAAAGGGATCCTCTATTTAGTTAATTATAGTAATAATGATTATAATTGTTATTTCAGACGGCATAGACGGCAAACAGGCCCGCCGCACGCAAACGTCAGGGCCTCTTGGTGAACTGTTCGACCACGGCCTGGACTCCTACTCCGTGTTCTTCATCCCAGCCTGCCTCTACTCCATCTTCGGATCCCAGGACTACTCGGTGTCTCCTATCAGGTAAGCTATAAGCGTCATCATGTCAGCCGAAAAACGTCCACTGCTGATAGGTCTTCAACAGAAATCTCCACCGTGATCTGCCGGTATCCCCTTATATGCTATAAAATCAATGGCTATCATTAGATTTACAGCTCTAGTAGAAACGTAGCAAAATTCTAAATATTTATTCTGTAAATTGGCCACAAGAGGGCTCTTTTACACGTCGGTAATATGAAGTGAATCTACTAGCGCTTTGGACAAGACCAACATTGTGGAGAAGAAACTCCAGGTCTTTTTTCTTTCAATCATAAAACACAATAATAAGTAAAAGTACAAGTTACAAGGTAATAAAGTAATAAATTATAATTATTAAAACTAGCACAAATAAAATAATTACAAATCTTAAGCTGGGTACGAATCTGAGCGGCTCAGGTTGAGGCATGCTCGCCCCGCGCGGCGAGCTGCTCGCGAGCCAAGTGGTTGCACATAAACATGCGCGGGTGAGGCAGCGCCCTCGCCGCAAGCCGACATTTCAAAATGGCGTCGGACACGATGACAGCCGCGGCTGCGTTTATCATAATTCACCGACTTATTAACAAAAATCAGAAGAAATCGCCTCGGTAGTGGAACGGCTCAGCAACTTTATCAAATTTGTACGCGCCTCGCCCACAGACGAGTTAGAACTTGTCATTCTACCTGCGGATCGCTCGGATACACGTCCAAATTACGCTAAGCACGCACACCGAGGTGCCTTTGAGCACGGTCAAAAGGCCGACTTGACAGCGCACAGCGCGTGAGCGCGTACGAATTTAAGCAAAATAGGTGAGCCGTGCGTGGCTCAACCCGAGGCAGCTCTAATTCGTACCCACCTTAAAGTTAATATCGTTAAACTAAAAATAATGACTAGGAGAACAACACGACGTGGTCTCTACGTCAATAGCCATAACTAGAGTAGTTATCTGAAGAACCAGTCCTTGCAAACGTGTACAAACCGGGACCCATAGACAACGCGTATCTCAACCATCGCCTCTCAACCATGTTTTCGGGAAAGTGGCAACCCGAACTACGAGCATAACAGCTGTTGGTTTGTTCCAGAATGTACTACATCATGTGGAACATACTCCTTAACTTCTACTTGAGCCACTGGGAGAAATACAACACGGGAGTGTTGTTCTTGCCCTGGGGATACGACTTTAGTATGTGGGTGAGTGTAAACATCAAAAGTTACATATATACACGACGCGACACGTTAGCCTAGTTGGTAGTGACCTTGCCTCCGTAGCTAGTAGTCCTGGGTACGGCTAAGTACCCGAAACCGACCTGCATGCATGAATGAATGTGGAAGAAGGGAACGAGATTTGTCAGGATCGTAGTAGGTGGAAAGAAGTGGTCCCAAACTTTTATTTGCCAACCTGCTTTGTTTTCTGTAACTGGTGTCCGGTAAGGACAGATATTTGTGTGATGATCGCGAATATTTGTTCCTGAGTCTTGGATGTTTTCTATATATTTAAGTATGTATTTCTGTATATAAGTATGTTTATCGTTGTCTAGACCCATAGTACAAGCCTTGAGCTTAGTTTGGGACTAGGTCAATTTGTGTGACATTGTCCCCTGATATTATTATTATTATTATTATTATTATTGTAACAGTCAATATTTCAATTTTATAAAAGCTATCCTAGGTTCTCTGCCTTTTCGCCGACAAATCTTTGACAAATGCATCGTTTTGCAACCCGCTTTTTTTCTGTAACTACAAATATATCAGGATTTTTATAAAACTCACCTTACCTAACCTATAGGGTTCTCTACACGATAGTCCTGTAATAAATCCAGAATTATTTACAGTTTCCGAAAAAATGCGGGTTGTAAAATGAATCATTTGTGAAACATTGGTTATGAAAAGGTCCGCTAACCTAACCTAATAAGGCTCTACACCAATGGTACTGACATAAATTCTGAAAAATGTATATAACATTGGTTTGGCAAATGAAAAATTGGGAAAATTATACAATACAATACAAATACTCTTTATAGAACAACAAAAAATAAAAATAAAAAACAGAACACGGAACAGTACATTCATACATACATTTCATACATTCATCATTCATTTATACATTTGACCAAAAATATTTTGGCCAAACGGCAGGTTCCCATGTATGTAGGAGCAGGGATTGTAAAACCGGTTTTATTTAATACCTGTATTTACATTGTCAAATTATTACCGCTAAAAAATAATACCTATATTAGAATTAGAGGTATTGTTGTCATTCCGCTTTTGTTTTAATCGCTATGTATTCACTATTTACAGTATTAAATACCTGTATTCAATACCGCTATTCATTGTACCTGATAAGTGAGATGTCAATTAGACTTTAATGAACTGTAATTTCAGACTTGTCTAAGGCGAGTCTAAGTTTTTTGTAAGAGCACCGAAAACATTTACATATACAAATAAACGAGAATATTGACACTGACAGGTATTACTGGTTATGGTTTTTAGGGGTAAAGTATCAAAAAGGGGTATTGTTGTCAATTGTCTAAACCGATAATAAACTTGAATACCGGTATTCATTATACCGCTAATCAGAGCTTTAGCGGTATAAATAGTAAAGTCAATTATAACCGGTAATACCTCATTTAAAACCGGTAGTCAGAATACCGGTAACGATCCCTGTGTAGGAGGAGTGAGTGGATTAGACGAAAGACTGATGATTGAGCTGATTAAATGAAAAGGTTGAAAAGGCTGAGGACTGAGTGAGTTGGCGGGAGGAGTGATGACAGATGACAACAAGAGGGATGGGACCTGTGCGCTAGGCTGGTTATTTTTTAATAATTATGTATTGACGTTAAAACTAATGAAGAAAAATACTCGGTTAACGATTTTTTGGTGTAACCCTTTTCCAGGTCGCACCAATCTAGGTTAACATAGAATGCGATACATATCCAAGTTATTTACATATTGGGAATTTCAGAGCAAGTAACATTTCACGTAAATTCAATTAGATTTGAACCCTAAATTAAGGTACTAAGGATGAAATTGTAACTAAACCTATTTGGTGAATATACAGCCTCTGCCTGGAAAAGGGTTAACTAAGAGGCTATCGCTTGTTCCAGGCGTCGACGATGTTCTTCCTGTGGACCGGCGCTCGGGGCACGGCGTGGTACAAGCGGCTCGTGCTGGGCGGGTACTCGCTGGCGCACGGGTTCGAGGCGCTCGTGTACGCGACCGGCGCGCTCACCAACCTGCCCGTCGCGCTCACCAACACCTACCTGTGAGTCTGCGAGCCTAGTGGCTTAGGGGTCGACTCGTGATCCTGAGGTGCCGAGCTCGAACCCCCGCGGTCACCATGGACCAATGAGCTTTTCTAACTTAAGTACATCACCCGATGCTCTTACGGTGAAGGAAAAACATCGTGAGGAAACCTGCACGTTTGAACAGATAAGATGAATTAAACCTGCCCGTCGCGCTCACCAACACCGCGACCACAAGAGGTCGACTTGTGATCATGAGGTACCGAGCTCGAACCCCCGCGGTCACCGTGTACATACCAATGAGGATTTTTTAACTTAAGTACATTATCCGACGAGGCGGTAGTGAATGGCGGGTTTAAGGGCTTGTTTACGGAGACACCAGAGACCGCTTAGCATTAAAAAGGATTTTCGATAGGGTATTTGATAGACTTGTTTTTACCCCCAAGGATGCGATAAGCATAGCGACTTCGTCCAAACGATACAGTTAATTTGACAGTGCTAATACCCATCTGTTACCCTTTTTAAACCTAAACGAACGGTTTTAATCTGTATGCGCAAGTGTTCCGACTTGTTATTGCACTACCTAACAATTGGATAGCGGCTAGACAGAAATGCCCGAATGCTTAAAAAAGCACGCGTTCAATGGGGTGCTAAGCTAATGCTAAGTGCTTAATATTAAACTACCGAAAAACCCTAATGAGCTTGGTAAGCTCTTTGGAAGCGGTTAACTAGTTCAAAAGGGTTCCCCTAACGTTATGGTAGCAATCATGGGGTAACCACACCGATTAGGTAGCTGATAGTGTTACCCTAGGGTTGCATTTCTCAAATATGTTGCCACATTGAGTGACATATTCATATGGAAAGTTCCTTTTGCGTTTCCAAAAGGTAACGTTAAAGGAAGTTTCCATACAAATATTTTGGGACACATTAGAATATTATTTAATTATTGTATAGTTTTATGTTTGCTATCTACCTGCCTTTTTTTTTAATTTGGAGTACATACATACATACATATGACCACGCCTTCATTCCCAGAGTAGGGTAGGCAGAGCTGCAGAAATACCAACAACTACAACAAGAGTTGTTGGCAATTTTGTAACCACATTTTGCACAAACAGGCTAAGACTTTTACCAGTGTATTAGTGACAGGTTGCAAGCCCATCGCCTAACAATACTAGAAGCCCTTATTTCCTTAGTCGATTCTTACGACATCCACGGGAAGACATGGAGTGGCACTATTCTAACCCGGCTACCACAATGGCGAAAAAAAAATCTTTCAAAATTAATCTGAAATTAATCTGGAGAATTTTTTGAGAAATGCTCAACTGAGACGGTATAGGCGCTCAGCGCCTATATTGAGGCACTCAAGCCCGCGCGCCTGGTCACGTATCTTCTTTTATGTTTTCAACTAAGCCCGCAACTGACATGTATATAGGCACAATGATGGGTTATCGTTTTTGTAACTTATTCCAGGTCATACAAGCGAGGCACGGGCAAGATGCGGTCGTGGGCCGAGGCGGTCCGGCCGCTGTGGGCGCTGCTGTCCGTGTTCGCGGTGTGCAGCGCCTGGGTGCACTGCTCGCCGCGCCTGCCCGGCCTCGACCCGCGCGCGCTCTTCCTGCTCATCGGGACTCTCTTCAGCAACGTGGCTGTGAGTCTGCTTACCTCATGTCCTTAGCTCTCCCACACTTGATAGAACTACCCTATGTTCTGGTGGACAGGCTCTTTTTTGGTCAGCAACTTCCACAATATTTCATATTAAATTTATTGCATCCATGGTATTAAACATGGACCCTATTAGGGTATAGCGATCTTAACACTAAACTAAATAAAAGATAACCTAAATATAACAAAGTTAGTACTTATTACACAAAAAAATATAAAATCAAGCTCTGTTATATTATAATTGCCACTCCATGTCTTCCCGTGGATATCGTAAGAGGCGACTAAGGGAATAAGGGCTTGTAATACTGTTAGGCGATGAGCTTTCAACCTGTCACTAATACACTGGTAAACATCTTAGCCCACTTGTGCAAAATGTAGTTACAGAATTATCAACAAGTCCTTTTAGAGTTGTTGGTATTTCTGTAGCTCTGCCCACCCCGCTCTGGGAATGAAGACGTGATGTTATGTATACATATATATATGTATGACATTAACACAAAAATTTACAAGTTGAAGTTGAATTATTTCTTACACGTCTATTCATTCATTTTCTCGTGATTCTGAGCTCAAAACAAATGATTTAAAAAACCAATAAACCGCCTTCAAACAGCCAAAAAACAACTTCTTTTCGAATGGTAATTGGCTAGTTAAACAGAAGTGGGCTTTTGGTTAAAAAAATTGTGGGACCCCGACTTCAGTTTTGAATTATCTACCACTTTTCACAGTCCGTCCAGCTCGTTTCCACCTCCGAGAAATACAGGTCTTTATGCAATAGCGGTCCGCGAGCGTGAAAGACGCGTCAGTAAGTTGTTTTAAGTGCGAACTGTGTTTCGGGACATTAGATAAAAATATAAAAATGGTTTAAAAGGGAGATGATTAGCATTACGACGGGCATTTTAATAAAAATCCGGGCCTCTACTTTTCAACCTGGTAAAATCATATCGTCTTTGGTGTTAAAATCCTTTACAAAAAAGCGGCCAAGTGCGAGTCGGACTCGCCCATGAAGGGTTCCGTAGCAGCAAGTAACATAATATAAAAGTTCGTTGTAGCTTTGATCAATGTTTTTATGACGTATTAAAAAAAAACTACTTACTAGATCTCGTTCAAACCAATTTTCGGTGGAAGTTTGCATGGTAATGTACATCATATATTATTTTTACATTTATCATTCCCTTATTTTAGAAGTTACGGGGGGGGGGGACACACATTTTTCCACTTTGGAAGCGTCTCTCGCGCAAACTATTCAGTTTAGAAAAAAAATATAATAGAAACCTCAATATCATTTTTGAATACCTATCCATAGATACCCCACACGTATGAGTTTGATGAAAAAAAAATTTTTGAGTTTCAGTTCTAAGTATGGGGAACCCCAAAAATTTATTGTTTTTTTTCTATTTTTGTATGAAAATCTTAATGCGGTTCACCGAATACATCTACTTACCAAGTTTCCACAGTATAGCTCTTATAGTTACGGAATAAAGTGGCTGTGACATACGGACGGACAGACGGACAGACATGACGAATCTATAAGGGTTCCGTTTTTTGCCATTTGGCTACGGAACCCTAAAAAGGGTATTTTTCACGAAATTCGGTGAAAACTTACCTTTTTAATGTACCAAACACACTGTAATTTTCTTTATTGATAAATTTTAACATTAACTTGGTCCGCCAGAACTACAATTCTCAGTACTAGAAATAGGACAGTGGACCTTATAAGGTTCAATAAGGTTCACTGTCCTATTTCTAGTACTGAGAATTGAAGTTCTGGCGGCCCAAGTTAATGTTAAAATTTATCAATTTGCGGCCTAAAATGAGGACATTCGCTTCGAACAATTTTACCTTTGATTTTTGTCTGGAATATGTCATTTAAATATGCTACAGCAATTCAAAGTTGACAATACAATAACATGTCAAAGGCCATATTGTTTTACTGCGTAGAATAAACGCCCAGTTTATTACGGTCATAGAAGTCATATTGAATCAGTGTCTTGGATGTTTTCTATGTATTTCTCTATATACTTATAAGTAACTTTATCGTTGTCTAAGGGAATAAAGGCTTGTAGTAATGCTAGGCGATGGGCTTGTAACCTGTCACTAATACACTGGTAAACATTTAGCCTACTTGTGCAAAATGTGGTTACAGAATTATTAGGAAGTCTTTTTAGAGTTGTTGGTATTTCTGTAGCTCTGCCTACCCCACTCTGGGAATAAAACATGTTATGTATGTGTTTGTATGTATCGTTGTCTAGTACCCATAGTAAAAGCCTGGAGTTTAGTTTGGGACTAGGCCAATTTGTGTGACATCATCTTCTGCAGCATTTCATTTACATGCCCGCTATTTTTATTTATTTAGAGTTAGTCTGGTCCATAGAGGGCCAGCACCTCTAATATCATCGGACCATCGAGCTGGTCTGCCAACACTTCTCCTTCCAACCCATTGACTTTGGTCTGCTGTTGATTGGTCAGTGCCGGCTGATCGTGAGCCAGATGAGCAACCAGCGCTGCGAGCTGGTGAACTGGCTGCTGTGGCCGCTGGCGGCGGCGGGCGCGCTGGCGCTGGCGGCGCCGCGGCTGGAGCCGGCCGCGCTCTACGCCGTCACCGCGCTCGCTGGAGCCGCGCACCTGCACTACGGCACCGCCGTCGTAAGTGGACACCATTCTAATTCAGCCAGTTCCATTTAAAAAATATGGTTTATGAAGGTTGTACCAGGGACCGGCCCACACATTCACCGATAAAAGAAAGACTAACCTCTCAATAGAATACCCCACTAAAAGAATAACCTATTAGAACGAAATATATGACCAAGTAATTTGTGGTGGAGCGACGATCTTCGCAAGGTGGCTGGCAATAGCTGGATGAATCGTGCTCGTTGGCGTGCAATGGGAAAGGCTTATGTCCAGCAGTGGACTAATATAGGCTGATGATGATGATGATGATGAAAGGAAGGCAGAGGAGCAAGTGGGTCACCTGATGGAGCCTGAGATACACTAGGGGACAAATGTCCTGCCCGCTAATAATAAAAATAATGGATAATAGATGGTTGGATAATGTGGCGCGACGTGGCCGGACTGCGTTCAACATGTCTGGCAATAACGCGCGACTCGTATACATATAAGTCGCGCGATGTCGCTAGATATGTCAGGTGAAATTGTCCGGCTTCGCTTGACATGTCGTGGAACATTTGTCCCCTAATGTATCCCTGGCGTGATCACCACGACCCATCAACGCCCGCAACACCAGAGGAATCGCAAGTGCTCTGCCGGCCTTTGAGAAAAGAGTAGGCTCTTAAAGTATCCCACCTATCAAAGTCAGGACTCGCGTGGATGAGTTGAGTGGGGAGTAAGATGGCTGGAGGTTGATGATTGATTGGAAGAAATGGGTGGCTAATTATGGGTAGGGTTGGATGATAGATTGGTAAAGACTGATGACTAATTAGAGATAGATATGACGAATGACTGGAGATAGATATAGATGACTGATTAAAAGTGGAGATTGGTGAGAGACTGTTGGTTGGAGGAAGTGATGGATGACCGATTAGAGGAAGAGATGATAAGAAGAGACAATGCAACAATGGATCACTAATTGACGGAGAGATGACAATTGATTATAGGGTCAATAGGTAAAGACGGATGACTGATTAGAGGTAGAGATGGGTGACTGTCTGAAGGAGAAATGGATGACTGATTGGAGAAAGTGATGGATGACCGATTAGAGGAAGAGATGATGAGAAGAGACAATGCAACAATGGTCCATTGATTAAAGGTAGAGATGGGTGACTGACTGAAGGAGAAATGGATGACTGGTTGGAGAAAGTGATGGATGACCGATTAGAGGAAGAGATGATGAGAAGAGACAGTGCAACAATGGTCCATTGATTAAAGGTAGAGATGGGTGACTGTCTGAAGGAGAAATGGATGACTGGTTGGAGAAAGTGATGGATGACCGATTAGAGGAGGAGATGATGAGAAGAGACAGTGCAACAATGGTCCATTGATTAAAGGTAGAGATGGGTGACTGTCTGAAGGAGAAATGGATGACTGGTTGGAGAAAGTGATGGATGACCGATTAGAGGAGGAGATGATGAGAAGAGACAGTGCAACAATGGTCCATTGATTAAAGGTAGAGATGGGTGACTGACTGAAGGAGAAATGGATGACTGGTTGGAGAAAGTGATGGATGACCAATTAGAGCAGGAGATGATGAGAAGAGACAGTGCAACAATGGTCCATTGATTAAAGGTAGAGATGGGTGACTGACTGAAGGAGAAATGGATGACTGGTTGGAGAAAGTGATGGATGACCAATTAGAGGAGGAGATGATGAGAAGAGACAGTGCAACAATGGTCCATTGATTAAAGGTAGAGATGGGTGACTGACTGAAGGAGAAATGGATGACTGGTTGGAGAAAGTGATGGATGACCAATTAGAGGAGGAGATGATGAGAAGAGACAGTGCAACAATGGTCCATTGATTAAAGGTAGAGATGGGTGACTGACTGAAGGAGAAATGGATGACTGGTTGGAGAAAGTGATGGATGACCGATTAGAGGAAGAGATGATGAGAAGAGACAGTGGACAATGGACCACTGATTAGAGGTAGAAATGGGTTACTGACTGAAGGAGAATGAATGATAAGTAGACCCCGGATCTTTGTGGCATTGACGTCACAATAGAGTAATTTGGGGAGTAAATGGAACTTGGATTAATTTGTATTTCTGGACCTGCGTTGTTACGCAAAGTGGCAAATCCGGCTTTTTTATTCTTAACTTTTCATATATTTTCGTCCGCTTTTGTGCCGAATTAATGAATGACTTGCGGTTATAATTTTTTTTGTCTTTAATGCATAGTTAATAAAAAATATTCAGTTATAATAGTTATTCATTAACAAATTGTATTAATTAAAACCGTTCCATTTACACCCCAAACTACCCTATTGTGACGACATTACCGCAAAAATCCGGAGTCTAATGATAAGATTGGGGAAAGTGATGGATGACCGATTAGAAGAAGAGATGACGAGAAGTGACTGTAACAATGGATCACTTATTAGAGGTTGAGGTGGATGACAGACTGGACAGAGAGATGTCTTGGTTAGAGGGATGGATGTAACTCAGAGGAAACTCCACCTTATTGCTGTAGAATGTTAGATTGACTTTAGACCTAAGGTGGGTCATAAATTTAAGTCTTTTCCTTTCCTGTACCTTAACCTCGACTTTTTGGTTCTTTTTATTCTGTTTTTAAAATCTAAAGAGGCTTGAATTCACGACCTTTTTTTTGTCAAATAAAGGGTTAATTACTATGATGAGAATGATCCTAATCAAAACTCTTACGTTCAACAGGTACGACAGATGTGCGCTCACTTCCGAATAAACTGCTTCCACATAAAACAGCGCGGGGATTGACTCTTAGCCGACAATGCGTGCTGATAGCATAACGTACCGACAGACATTATTATTACATATCCATTTAGGCAAAAATCGCCTCGCATATTAGAATATGTTACCAGTTACCACATTTAGGGCCATGTTAAGCTGGGTACGGATCTGAGCGGCTCAGCCTGAGGCATGCTCGCCCCGCGCGGCGAGCTGCTCGCGAGTCAAATTGTTGCACATAAACATGCACGGGTGAGGCAGCGTGCTTGACGCGAGCCGACATTTCAAAATGGCGTCGGGCACGATGACAGCCGCGACTGCGTTTATCATAATTCACGGAATTATTAACAAAAAGAAGAAGAAATCACCTCGGTGGTGGAACAGCTCAGCAACTTTATCAAATTTGTACGCGCCTCACCCACAGACAAGTTAGAACTTGTCGTTCTGCCCGCGACATGGTCCAATACACGTCCAAATTACGCGAGGCACGCACACCGAGGCGCCTTTGAGCACGGTCAAAAGACCGACTGTCGACGGCTCGCCGCGCGCCGCACGCCCGCTGCTCGCGCACAGCGCGTGAGCGCGTACGAGTTTGAGCAAAATAGGTGCGCCGTGCGTGCCTTAACCCGAGGCTGCTCTAATTCGTACCCACCTTTACATTTGCGATTTGCGAGCGTGATTCTCGCCGACCGTCTAATTGCGCCCGCCCTCATTACTAATGTCATGTTTTATAATAAACTAAAGTATTATATTAAAATCGTAGAATCTGATTTGTTGATCAAATGAATACAATTACTTTGGGTCACCTGTTGATTACACGAAGGTTAAAAGGTTACTTAAACGATGTCATTTATCTAGACATCGAATTATTGGGAGCGAAATTGAGTGACACGTAAGGAGTTCGTATATCGATAAACTCGCTTATCGATGATTTTCCCCTATACTAGCGATCGCTACACGTTTAATTGTTTTCTTCTTTATTTTTAAAAGGATTTAAGAAACTTCACTCATGATCGTGTTTTTCCTCGGTGTGGACAGTGTGTATTTCTTGCTGTTCTTTTACTGTGTTACCTACTTAATCATCTCCAAAATAATACTCACAAAACCACACAAACATACAAATGAAGCTGAAAGCAATCACTAGTATAGGGAAAAAGCATTGATGAGTGAGTATATCGATATAGAAACTACCCTACCTGTCATTTAATTTCGCTCCCAAAATTCCGATGTCTGATATCCTATAAATAGTGTATTAATATGTACAACGAATAAATATTACTCGATTTCGAGAAAATACTCTACGTTAGTAAGGGCTTGTAGTACTGTTAGGCGATGGGCTTGCAACCTGTCACTAATACACTAGTAAACTTCTTAGTCTGATTGTGCAGTGTTTGTGTTTACATAATTATCAACAAGTCTTTTTAGAGTTGTTGGTATTTTCTGTAGCTCTGCTTACCCCACTCTGGGAGAGAAGGCGTGATGTTGTGTATGTATGTATGTACGTTAGTTTATTAGAAAAAACAATCCTAGTAATGAGGGTGCCACTGGACGCTGGGCGTTTGCTTGGTGCAGTATTGAAATATTATGGGAAAGTTTTTGCATTCCTAATGTTTTAACGTATCTTACTGAAAATACGCTTCCAAATCGCTAATGTGTAAGGCCTAGCGATCATTACGATTTCATTCTCGCTTATACTGTAATTCTATGGAACTTGCTAACTATGTAAACAAACAATATATTGAAATTGACATCTAATGTCAATTTTAGTATGGCGGCTTGTTTACATAGTTAGCAAGTTCCATAGAATGACACTTTACACATTAACATTATAGCTGTTTTTTTTTTATTCGGTTGATTCACACGTCCTATTTTTTAAGGAATGGGTACATACTTTAAATAGTGTTTTGTCTGTTGTTACGTTATTGTGAAAATTATGCACTTATATTTTATGCTAAACAACATTTTGTGCACGTGAATATAGATAGATTGAAATTCTACATTAGGGGATAAGTCAACCGTTTAGATTTTTTTTCATTGTTGGTATAGGGGCAATATAAATACTATAATACCAATTACGGTTCGTGAGTAGACAAACGGACAGACAGCGGAGGCTAATGGGGTCACTTCGCCCTAAGGTACCCTAAAAAACATTAAAACCCTTCTAAACGGTTCACTTATTAACAAAGAAAAAAGTGAAATGTACAATATATTGTCAATGGGTTGAAGGACAAAAAGTAGAGGTGTATTTTTAGTAACAGAAAAAAAACGGAATCAGACCATTGACTGTATTAAGGTTTCGTGTATCGTGTAAGTAAGCTTTATAGCATTTATCTCTTTCTGCAAAGGCTAGAAGAAAAGAGACAGATGCTTTATATCGTGGCTCCATAAAGTATTCTTGTGCATTTTCTTTTCTGTAACCACCACGCATTGTCTATGGTATGTTTTTTTATACGCTTTGATTTTACATCGTTATTTTGGATTTTATATAATTCTAAGTGACTGGAACGTTTTACAATTCGTATTTATTTAATCTTAAGCTTAACCTTTAGTATTATTTGAAAGTATAATCAAGAACCTAACCGTATTGTATTAATTTATTTGTTTAAGCTTTTTTTTATGTAGAACTTCTGTGGATCTGTTGCCTGAGGTAATTATGAGCTGTAAACACCTGACAAGTTCCATGCAGTACGGCGTGCGGCGTGCAGTGCGGTGTGGACGGCGATATATGATTCCTTTTCCGCTATCCCCTTCGAACTTTGCAGGTTTTAACACCAATACAATCTCAGTTTATTCGACTGGATTACTTCGTCACTCGTTTTTCATATTAAAACGAAGATGGCGGAATAATATTAAGGGGCCACATATGATGCTATGCCCACACAAGAAAGGAGATAGTTTCAAATAATTACTGTTTATTTTAAAACCACAACATCTATTAAAAAACTGATTTACCAGGATTTAGAAGTTCAACTATTAAATCAAAGAGCATCGTTAAAGGACGTAGGGTTCTGAAGATTTAACCAAAAACATTATAAAAATGTGTAATTTTGAAAAATATAACTATCGAGGATTTTGTTTCTAATCGTGTTTTCACGTTTAACAGTCTCGAGGAAATACGACCAAGTTTAATACAGGGTAATTTTTTAATAGGTGCACTTTTAATATTTGCTTCGCTATTGTTAATCAATAACACATGTTGTGTTATTTTTACTCTAGCTTAAACAATATTAGAGATATTGCCGATTCAATGATTCCACTAACTTAACGATATTCATGGACCCTCTAATGCAGGGGTGCGAGGAGAGGGGAGTGTTGTTAAGTAAGTTAATAAATAAAATTTTAAAATTAGAATATCAGTACAGTGTATCGCATACCTACAGCTTGACAACCCATGTCATTATTTCTAGTGTGACTTTGTGTCCACACGAGAAGGTAAAAGAGAGATAATACGCAACATTTTTTTTTTTTTTAACTCCTTTTATTGTCGTAATACACCGTGTTTTTTTTTTATTTACGATAACTTCGGCATATTGTTAGGTACACGTATAGAAACTACGTGGTACATTAGATTTTAAAATATTGCAAAAAAAAAAAAAAAAAAATTGTTTAGAACAAATTAATTAAATGTTGTGTCTTCAATCATTCTAAAAGGGTCTTTAGAGTTAACTCATAGTTAGTGTCAAATACGTCAAGTCAGCGTGACATACACACACACAAGTAAAGATAACACTTGACAGGTGCACGACCTAACAATTGAAAACTCTTTACTCATAATAGGTAATTAAAAGAAAATTGTTAGGTATCAATTAAGAGCCTTTTACATTAGTTTAACGTGATTAACTGATTAATTTTAATAATTGAATATCTTTATAACCGTACGAGTTATCATATGTCTGTCTTCGGGAAATTAGCTTAATTTGACTTGAAGAACGTGCCCTTAAAGTTATCGTAAATCAAAAAAAACACGGTGTATATTATATTAACGATACAAAATCATATGTTAAAATTTGTCCACAGATTTAAAAAATACCCTGTATATCCAAAGAAGAGACGCTTAGGCGTGGTAGTTATTGAGATGTAGATCGCTGAACACTATCGACTTTATCATATGTGGCCTCTTGAAACACTGGTAGTGCTGTAGTTGATGAATATTGTTTCGCGTGTACACTGTATGTCAATGAAAACGGTCACATGTAAGTACAATGTAGGGTAAATCGACTATTACTAGCCACTGCCAGTAACTGGCCACTTTGCAGTAATAAGTGTAAAGCAAAAGATATGCTAACATTTCTACGATGAAAATAGAATACCTAAATCCAGAAATATTATTCAGATATATATTAGTCCGTCCGTCCGCAGTCTAGCGCAGAGACTATTAGTACTAGAAAGCTGTAATTTGGCATGAATACACATATTAGTCACGCCAACAAAGAGGTACAATTACATTTTTTTTTTTTTTTTTTAAATCAGTACACGTAACGTGAGGATGTATTTTTTTCCTTGTCTACCCCATAATGCGGGGTATCGTTGGATAGGTCTTTCAAAGATATTATGGGTTTGTGAGACCAATTTGTTGATTAAGGAATCCGTTTAGGAAATATTAGGCTTTAAATCGCTAATTTTTGTTAGACTCAAGTGTCCAAACAGCCAAAACTACAAATACAAAAAATCTGAAATGAAAAGACACATCGAATTTTAAATGAAAACTATCACGACTAAGTAGACACCATTGGTTCTTGAGATACAGGCGATTAGTGTTTATACCTACTAAAATCATCTAAGACGGCACCAATTGACTTTAAATAGAAAATTAGTTATTACTTGTTGATTTTTATGTTTGTAGTACTTAACGGCTTCGGAACCCTACACTGAGCATGGTCCGACAAGCCCGGTTTTTTTTTACTAACAGCGTCTGTGTATAAAATTGGTGGTTAGTAACTAAATGAAATTTTCTTAACTGTCCAGTTTTTGACGATTTACCCTACGCAGTCTATGGGCCGGTTTTATTGTGTTTCGGTGTAGGTATATTAGTAAAATTTCCCAAGTCGAAATAGTAAAAGACATTTTATTTGGGCATATTTTTTCTATATTGCTAAAAAGCTTTGTTGCCCGTATTCGTTAGTATTATTTTTTATTAATAATTTTAAAATAATATGCTTATCTTGCTGAAAAAACTTTATACTCGTTTTTGTGTTCTATTTAGTATTTTTTTGTGTAATTCGTATAGTATTGTCGATAATGAACAGGAACTTTTGGTTCCGCAGAGAAAATTGTTTGTATTGTCATTTGTATATGAACTTTTTGTATGTACAGCAAAAGAAATCGTCACTACTTTGAAAAAACCTCGTATCTCATATTTTGAGGGTTCCTTTTTTACCATTTTGGTACGGGACCCTAAAAAAACTAACTAACCACATACAAATGATAATATTATAAGTTTTTAAGTTGCATATAAACGGTTGTATTCGACATTAATCTCATTATAATGCGTTTAAAGTGTAAATATTACTTTTTTCGTTTCAGATAGTTTTGTATTGACGTTTTTTGACTAGTAGAATTAGTATATTGTGAAACAAAATGATGTAGATCCACTATTAGCATAATATTTTGAACTTCAGTATGTTTTAAGTACATTTTTATGAGTGCAAGAAGAATATCGATCTTGTGTTCTGTGAATCATATCAGATCTCGATACGCCTAGGTAGGAAATAAGACCACATCTCTTTGTGCCTAGATAGCAATATCACCTAAATTAATTCATTCATTTTATCACTGTCTAAGCACAGTCGAGGGAGCCCCGCATGGCGGGCACCTATTCCTGGGCGATTAGCCCTTCGGGCATTTGTAACCTAACGAACCTAACCTCCCTAATGCTAACGATGTGGTCATTTTGCGATCTAGGCACAAGGCAATGTAGTCAGATTTAGATCTTCGAAGCGATCTGTCCCCTATTTCACCATCGTGATAATGACACGTGACAGGTGACAATTCAGCATACATTGCCAAGTTAAGACGCTGATACATCACTGGGTTTCTTATAAACTGACCCATGTACACTGAAACGTCAACTGTCACCTGTCAGGGTGGTAAAATTGGTGGCTGGTCTTATTTTCTACCTAATCCTATCGAGATGTGAACCGAAAGCTTCTATCTTTCATACAAAGTAGTCAGCTCTGCCCTCATAAGCCTGCAGTATCTCAAAATCAATAGCCAAAGCAGATTCAACCCTATATTGATAGTAATAAGGTTGCATTTGCTACATGAGTTTTGTCTGAGATACTGTCATTTATTTTAGTAGGGCAGTGCTATCTTCCATCTGTAAATACAGTATTTACTCAGTTAATATGGCATTAGGTACAAAAAATATCTAAGATTAACGCGATTCCTAGAACTATTTATTTCCATTATCAGAAATAAAAAGCTTCGTAAAGTCCGGAATCGATCGCTGTTTGTATTTAGTTTCCGTATTGTATATGGTGTTCAAATACATTGTTGACGTGGGGAGAAAGTACACGATTAATGGACCAGTCATACATTCGTAGTCGTATACGAGTCCATAAATTGCATTTTCTGCCGAGGCAAACAGTGCTTTTTTCAACTACTGCGAGGAAATTTACGTATGAAATTGGTATGATGGTATTTTTTTTTTTTTTGGTATTTACAATCAAACATAAACCGTATCGCAACGTATTAAAGTCTATGGGTGGTCAGTTAACAGTGTTGTCGTTTGTACTAATAGAAGCACATAAATGTTTACTAATAAATATATTTTGTAGGTTGTTTTAGTATTATTATTTACCCGTTCTAAGCGATTGCGTAGAATAGAAATTTAGGCTTGATTCCACTTAGTTTTAGCCTCTTAGCATCTTGTACGAAACCACATTGCTTTATAATGGCTTTACTATCAAGTGAATAAGAGCTTTATCTTTAACAATATACTCGTAATATTATGGTTTAAGATAAAAGTAGAATAGAGACAATTATCACTACAGTAGTTCCTATTGTCTATTTCGCATCTTTAGAATTATTGTGACCTAATCCACATAATGTTGAATTTCGATTTAGGTCTCTATAATACTTAAATTTATGACTCAAAATCGAAAACTGAAAACGTTTGAATTAGGTCACTATAATTCTAAAAGTGCGATTTGTCGGTTATGCTTTTTCTTAACAGTAACCCTAAACAAGATGCATTTAGCGAACTAAAGTGCGTAAAAAAAGAATTGACGCATGCTGCCGGCCGATTCCGTTTTTTCGATGATTTCGTCCCAGTCGTCTCATGGGACAGGTGGAACTAATATTTTGGTCCAACTTCGTCCCAGTAGTTCCATGGGACACGTGGCACTAATATTTTTGTCCAACTTCGTCCCAGTAGTTCCATGGGACACGTGGCACTAATATTTTTGTCCAACTTCGTCCCAGTAGTTCCATGGGACACATGGCACTAATATTTTTGTCCAACTTCGTCCCAGTAGTTCCATGGGACACGTGGCACTAATATTTTTGTCCAACTTCGTCCCAGTAGTTCCATGGGACACGTGCACCATTAGTAGCACTTTTTCTTATTCCAAAAGTCTAATTTGAGATTTGGTGGTTCCAAGAGTATTAATCTGCCGTGGTAACAAAGAAATCGGCTAACTGCATATTAACAGTATAAGCATTTTAAATTGTATGTACTTACTAATAGAGTATAGAATGCTTCGACAGCTACACGGTAGTTAGCCGCTATTTGGTAATACGGCTTGCTTTGTTCTCCTTACGTCTGTGCTAAGCTTCTCATACGGCCGTGGTAACAAAGAACGCGCCTAACTGAAAAGTAATAGTATACGCATTTTAAATTGTATGTACTTATCAATAGAGTATAGAATGCATCGACTACTACACTGTAATTAGACGCCGTTGGTTTGGTATTACGGCAGTATACCGTTTATTTTCCTTTCGTCTGTGGGACCATGACGTCATCTATGGTGTCACGTGATCGAGTTTACACGCTCCTACTAACTAGTATGTCATATGGTTTCAACCAACTGAATATTATCTATGGTTTTTTTTACAGGCAAATTAAAACCTTATTTCCAATAGAGTAAATTTAAATTTTAAATAACACCATTAAAATCCCACTGGACGGATGCATTCAGGATATTCACAGACGAGGTGTTGATCCACGCGCCATGTTCATTATGTCCTGGTATAATTAAAATAATAATACAGACAGTAGGTATATTATAAAGTCAAGTGCCTAATGAGTGAAAGATATTTTTGTCACATGTACGTAATTCTAGATCATACGATATAATAATCACTATGTTACCGCGAGATAGGAAGTTAATCCTGACATCTGTCAATATAGTGGAATTCATGAACTCTTGTATTTGACGCTATAATAGAGATGTTAAGTCGAAATAAATTTCTTTAAATAGGTAATTTATCAGTAGTTTCATACAATACTCAATTCTAGCTCTCGTTTTAACACTTTGCAAAATGGGTTTTGCACACCTACCTACCTCTTCAGCATCAGAAGTCAGGACTGAGGCTCTCATATAGCCTGACACTCCCTGGATGAATATCAATCCATCAAGGTCACAAAGATACATGGATACATACATACACTAAAAGAACATTACCGACCCTTTGACGACACGTTGGCCTAGTTGGGAGTGACCCTGCCTCCGAAGCCAGTGGTCCTGGGTTCAAATCCTGGTGAGGACAGATATTTGTGTCATGAGCACCAGTATTTGTTCCAGAGTCTTGGATGTTTTCTATATATTTAAGTATATATTTCTCTATACAGGTATGTTTAACGTTGTCTAGTACCGGGTGCAGACCCACCGTACCACTAAACCGTACCACTGACCAAAATTAGCATCATAAATATGAGGTAGGTTTAGGTTATGTTAGTTCTTCAGCAGGCCCGGAGGGCCAAACTACCCAGAAATAGGAGCTCTGCGATAGCAGAGCTCCGTCGACTCTGTTACATTCGATTTTAATAGTAATAATTGGTCTAAGTACTACCAGTGGTACGGCCGAGGGGTACGGTGGGTCTGGAAGGTCTAGTACCCATAGTACAAGCCTAGAATTTAGTTTGGGACTAGGTCTATTTGTGTGAGGTTGTCCCCTGATATTTATTTATTTATTTTGTTTAGTCAAAAGTTACTTTTTTTATTGGTTGAAATAGAATAGTTTATTCGTAAATTCTAGAACAATTACGTTTAACAAAAAAGAAAAATACCTACACGAGAAGACGTGTCAGTCTTCTTTTTTATTAATGGTGGTTCCGTAGTGATTTCGCCAATGCCAAGTGAATGAGAGTATCAGTAAGTAAAATAAATCAAAAGTAAAAGCCGGATATTTTCCCCTCGCTAGTGTCTTATTCTAATTTTAATAAATGGCTTTTATCCCTGTGTATTTCGATTGTTGATCGAAGGTATTTCGCCAATGTAGAGTTATTTATGAACACTCCCACGGATGGACTTATTAGCGGAATAAGTCCATGGATATCACACGTGAGGTCAATTGTTTGGTTAACTCCACGCGCTTCTATCGACTCCCCCCTCCCTAGTGGTTGTCGGATCTATCGACTTGTCCGTCTACTAGCCTATTTGTACGATGACAGCTGTCAGGATTGACTTAATATCTTGATAGTTTTAGTGTTCCTTGTGCTATTAAAATTAGGTCGCTTGACATACCAGCAAGCAAGAAGCTTATATATGACACTGGAGATTGCACGGCGAACAACGAATTGAAGCCAGGAAAAATACCAGCAGGCATGCAATCTTATGGTATTAGTAATACAAAAGAAAATGAAATAATTAACTTTGTAAGCTTTATATTATATGCTTTGTGAAATCAGCTGACACACAAATCTAAATGACTTACCTAAGTTTAAAAAAGAGTATAACGTGTTTATACATTTAAAACTATTCCGTGATTGACAGACAGATAACGCACCCAGTACCCAGGGAAAATACCTTTTTGTCAACCCTGCTGTGAAATATGAACATTTTTTGGAGTTGTTTTAGGTGGGTCAAAAAAGTCAGTTTTGACAGGCCGTTTTCATTCCAAAAAATGTTCTTGAACCTTTATCATACTAATTACATAAATAATTAATAATAATGTTTTTATTTCCTCGCAATAGTTGACAAAGGTGCAATTTATGGACTCGGTCATAAATCGCGTACTTTCTACCCTCGGCATCAACCTACTCCGGTCCGATATCTGTCAGTCAGCCAGCCACGGAAGAATTTTAAAGTAGAGATTCATAATGTTTTTCCTTTGTGTACCAATTTGTGATATCTGGGGCTTTCAACTAGGTAAAACGACATTGCCTTTGATGTGCTAACCTTTTCAACGCCACAGTCGGCTACAGACACTAACGGCACGTCGGCCACAGATGACACAAAATTAAAGATTAAAAGCCACTTTGTTTTGTATGAGTTCAGGTCGTATTGTGCATGGCAAACATGTTTGGCGTGTACATTTTGTATTTGATGTAAGGCGTTCAAAAGGTTAAGGTATTGTTTTTAACTCGGCGGCCATTACTGTCGAGTAAATAAGAGCTAAAACGTTGACAATACGGAAGCACGTCAAAAACAATGAAGTACCGTCTCAGCCTGGGTGTGCAATTTTTTAATTTCACCGACGAAAAATTACCAAGTTTAAAATCAATTTGTGCAGCGATTTTATGTACGATCGAGCCCTCCTTTCGGATTTGATATAATAACGCCTTTATCATATTAAATTCAAAAGGCGGGCCCGCTCAAAGATTAAATCGCCGCACAAATGTACTTTAAAGTTAGTGATTATTCGTCAGTGCGATTCAAAAATTGCAACCCAGGCGCCTACCAGAAGTTGTCCACGACCTTCGTCACTCACGTGTTTTTTAACTAGTCTATAATGATCACTGATAGAGAAAACAAGATGTGCTTACCGCTCTGATACATTATATTACTAACATTTAAGTACAGAATCTAGCTATTTAACATTAAGTTTGGAATTTAGATAAATAAATGTCTTGGATTTCCTATGATGACAATATTCCTGGACAGATTGTAATTAATTAGCCAGCCCAGTTTTACTCACAATAGGGCGTAATTACTTAATTTTTTATGATATAAAAATAGTGTCAGTTTTAAAACAAATGCTCTATACAGCATAGTGCATTAAATCATCCAAGTTTACGTGTAAGAGATGGTTCTTAAATGGTATGAAACTTTTTATCGCAGTGAATTAACCCTTTGAACGCCAGTCGACTGCAGTTATTCGTTGTTTATTCGTGTCTCAGATGAGACACGAGAACGTCGTCATGTCGTCATATTTTAGTTAATTTCAATTGCAACCTTGACGTATTAATTATAAGGTGCCTTTTATATTTGGCATTATGTCCTCAACAAACCTGGGGAGCCGGGAGGTTATAGTAGCTATAGTAAAAGTCAACCGTCTTTCAAAAGGTTAATAAAATGTTTCCCACCTGCCTTCATAGCTGTGTTAGGTCTTAGTGCTCCCCGCCATAAATTAAATCCTGAATCCGCCCCTATACATTAGGCTAAACGGTTAAACGTCGCTGGATTCTGGTCCGCATTGTAAATTATATAAGATGTATTTTGCTATACCAGCAACGATAGCGATCTCAGCGTTTGTGCTGTTTCGACGCTGTGATTGGTGAACTGGTCAACGAGATACATAGTTTTAATAAATTTCAAACTTTCACGCACAGCGGCCGATGTATTCACGATCAAATAAATTATATCAAGAAATTGTGTTTTATTTGTAGGTTTGTTGGATCAATTTACTAAAATCGTTTTCATAGTAGCAGAGTTTCCATTCGCAATTTTTCCCGAATTAAGTTTCACAGTCGTGTTTTTCCCTAACACGTTTTTCTTGTCGCATATTATCCCATCCCAGAAATCATTTCAATAGGACGGAGCTCTCCATTCGCGGAGTTCCATTTCTGGGCGCTTTGGCCCTCCGGGCCTGCTGCAAAGTAACATAACCTAAACCTACTTACCTCTTTCGACCTAGTTTAAGTGGGAAAATTTACGACTGGGATACTGGGAAAGAATTAAGATTGGGAACAAAATGCGAATAGAACATTTGCGTCAGATGATATTTTGGTAAAATAATCTAAGCCCATTGGTTCCTTACCAGAGCTTGCTTTGAATGATGTTTAACCCTTTGAACGCCAACGACCACTAAAGGGGTCATGAGCTGTCGTGCCCAACGCCACCGACCATTTTCTAGGTCACAGGTACAGTTTAAAAAAGACGTTATTACGTATGGATTAAATTAAATTTTGCATAACTTTTAATACTCGCATGTTTGGCGAGGTCATTGCCCATGGTCCACCAAATTAGTTCACCTCTGTGGATTGCGGAGACTAAACTGGATAAAACCTATAGGTAGGTTTAGGTTATGTTAGTTCTTCTCCGTCGACTCGGTTGCGGTGTACTAAAATGTCCAGGTGAACTAATTAGGTGGACCACGGGCAATGACCGGTTTGCCGTGTGAGTGACGCATTTGTATTTGACGTACCTAAGGCGTTCAAAAGGTTAATAGTGGATACTCCGAGGTTCAATAGAGGAGGTCAAAGATACCTAATTGATTGAACAGGCAGTTTACATAACAGCGAGAGTATGTGTCAGTGTCCGGATTACCTTACATTTTATTGCCACTTTAGATGTTTTTTAATTATGAATATGTACAATTGCGGTGTTAGCCGCAGATCCAATCAGTTGGGTATCTTAGGCTTTCTGGATGTCCCGTATCGGTTATTCGTCATCAGATTTCACTAAAAATCATCCCCAGGCATAGAACCAAGGCTTCGAAATAACCTCACTCTGTTCAGCTTATTTTGCCCCCCCGAGTGTATAAGGGTTCCAAGTTGATTACGGAACGCTAAAAGAGATGGGCTAAATCAAAGTTAAATAAAGGACCTTTTGTGAATTTTGATTAAAAGTTAGTAGAGAACTAATATTTAAACAAAAGCCAACATAAACACTGTTGACTGTATATGAAAGCAAGACGAGCTAAACCCAAGCTGAATAAGATCTGCTCTTTTGTGAAATTAGTTTAAAAAAATATAATTTAAAGTTTATACCTCCTCTATATGGCTCCCAATGCACTTGCCACTTTGTTTTAAATTAGGTTTTCAATAAAATACAAAGTTTAAAATAAATATTTATTATGAGGACTTGATTGGTTGGTATGATTTTTTGTACATAATGGCCCTGATATGGCACTAAATGCAACTTCTAAATATTCCCTTCTGTTTTTCTTGTTGTAAAAATATAGGGTTCAACACCCATTTATTCGCACCACATAGCGTTATTTTAGCATATATCTATACCTTTTATGGTGCAAATAATTAGTAGGGTGACAACAACAGTGCAGTTTCCCCCTACTTATTTTTTGTTATAGCTATGGTTTCCGCAACACAAAAGTGACATCCCGCACCTATTTCAGATTACTATGACCCATAGATAAACCTTATAGACTAAAAATTTCATGCTAAATCTATGAAAAGACTAAAATGGCAGACATTCCTAGAAATTGTAGTATTGTACACTTCTTACTATTAAAAGGAAACAGTCCAATGGGACATTGTGCTATAAACAAGTAAACAAGATTATACAAATATGTAATATAGTCATTTAATTTCAATAAAGAAAGCTATCAAAACTAGAAGCCAGTGACCTAAAACTCTTTGCACTGTTATATTATGTCACTCAGTGGCAAGCAACCTTTATGTATAAAACAAATGCCTATTTGTCCATATTAGGCAAAAAGGCACTTGTTTTTTACACTTTACAGATAGTTTTCCAGTTTACAAATTCAACATCACATTTTTCCATACAAAATTAAGCAATTGAAATCATAAAGAATCTCTCACTTTGTTCATGTAATCGGACTTGATTTTATCTCTTTCTTCAGGGGCAGGTAGGTATGGGGAAATGCCTTTAGCCTTCCTATCACTGTACACATTACCCTGAAAATAAAGGTAAAATAGAGATTAATCAACTAAAATGCAAACAATAAAAAAAACTTTGTTTATCTACACACCCAAAACTTTTTACAGGTGTTGTAGTTATCAAAATATGCTGCGCATTTTTTACGATCGAATCCATTTTTGTTAAGACATTCGTACGACTGTTCTTGCTCCTAAAAATAAAATTACATAATTTGTTTTTAGTAAAATGATTGATTTCACATGTCTGTTTATTTTGTCTTTGAAATGTTTTCTTACCTTCAAGCAAGGGTTCGTTGTAGCTGCATTGCTATTTTTCGTCATTCTTAAACTATTACTATTTATCACTTAATCTAACAGCAAATATAAAAATAATATATGTTTTAAGTTATTTCCATCCGATCTATCGAATAAATAAAGTAAACCCAGTGACACTTTGGTTGGTGACACTGACACTTCACTTGCTGTCTACTGTCAACGTGACATTACAGCCTGACAGATAAATCGGCCAATCAAGGTGAATTCATAACGGGGGGAGACTGTTTACAAAAGCTTGTAACAAGTAACATGTAAATGTAATACAAGTGGAAGTCTCTATTTAATATTATAATATATATTATTGGAAAGAGATTGACGCTAAAAGTACAAATTACAAGCGTTTGATAAACGGGCCGCTGAGGCCCGTTTCACCAAGCTACAAGTTACAAATTACAAGCGGAAGTCTCTTTCTAACTCCTTTTGCTAGAAAGAGAGTTCCGCTTGTAATTTGTAACTTGTAGCTTCGTGAAACGGGCGACAGCGTTAGACAGGATAAGGTGTGATAAACGTACTGCCTTTAAGTAGTAAATTATTACACACGTTGCTGGATTAAGTACTTTAACTGATCTGACATAGTTACAAAACTAGCATATAGCTAGTCATTTCTCAGAGTGTTTCTTATTCTTTCCATGAAATCTGACTTAATTTTTTCTCTCTCTACCGCTTCAGGTAGGTATGGATAAATCCCTCTGGCCCTCCTGTCATTGCATATTTTACTCTGCAAAATATTAATAACAAATTAACACTCCATGGGCCAGCAAAAATAAAATGGGCAGAAAGTCAACACCTAATAGGTAAACAACTTTATTATAATCTAAGTATTCGTACCCAAAACTTTTTACAAATGTTGTAATTTTCGAAACACTCTTCACATTTTTTATGCTCATAACTATTATTGTTCAGACATTCGTAAGACTGTTCTTGCTCCTGAAAATAAAAACACAAACATAAGTAGATAATTGGTTTTTGAATACAGTGGTTTGTTCCCAACTCTACTGATTTCTATTACAGATTTCTATCTCAACAGATTTTTAGCTCTATAGATTCCCAATTCAACATATTCCCAATTCTACAGATTCTCAGCTCTACAGATTCCCAATTCTACAGATTCTCAGTTCTATAGATTTCCAATTCTACAGATTCTCAGCTCTACAGATTCCCAATTCTACAGATTCCCAATTCTACAGATTCCCAATTCTACAGATTCCCAATTCTACAGATTCCCAGCTCTAAAGATTCATGACCCGTTACGTACATAAATAAAGTAGGTAGGTTAGGTTAGGTTCGTTTTTACATCAGGCCCGAAAGAACCAAAACAACCCAGAAATAGGAGCTCCGCCAAGCGGAGCTCCGTCGACTCTATGACAGACAGTTAGATGAAACAAAGGGAAATAGAAATCAGTAAAAATGAGATTATCTTGAAATTTAAATCTGTCGAAATGGGAATCTGTAAACATGAGAATTCGTAGAATTGGGAATCCGTAGCAATAAGAATATGTAGGAATGGGAGTCAGTAGAGCTGGGAATCTGTTGAATTGGGAATCTGTAGAGCTGAGAATTTGTAGAATTGGGAATCTGTAGTTCTGAGAATCTGTTGAATTGGAAATCTGTAGAGCTGAGAATCTGTAGAATTGGGATTCTGTAGAGCTGAGAATCTGCGATTTGCGCTTAGCAACACATTCAGCGATTCATTTTCGTTATATAGATTTCTTTACGTATTTTTTAACATCATAACTCAGCACGGCTAGCACATGACGGCGCGCGACTTATGTCGCCCGCGAGATAGACCATGCTATGGCAACTTAGTACATTAGTGGTGGTTCGCCACAATCGCCACACGATGTGTTTTAAGTATAATTATATTGTAACTGCGCCAACTTATTCAATTAACCAAAACGTATCGCGTTGACTACTTAGATCAATGTTGACTATTTTCTTTGGAGTTTATCAGTTTTCAAGGTAATTAATATTGCCATCACGCCTGATATGTTCTTTTTTGTATTACTTACACTAAATCAACCTTTAACCCCTTTTTCATATAATATTTGAACAGTGTTTAAATTATAATAGTTAATGTGTGCCAACAACGCATCTTAACTATTAGTGGTCTTTAAATACTGTTGTGATATTGTAAGAATAAAGGGGTCAGCGAATAACTTACGTATGTGGTTATGTGTAAGCACGTGCCTACACACACATACGCATAGCTGAGCTTTTAACTAGACGAACTAGATGGCAGCACGTAGGTATCGCAAGAACAAAAAAAAGAGCAGAGTTACCAGTCTATACCCAAGTATACAATAGTAGTCTTTGAGATAGACTACCTGTCTTTATCTGACCGTTCTAATGTCTTTTCAACAATATGCATTGAAAAGAGACTTCCTCTAGTATTAAAAGTTACAAGCTTTTGATAAACGGGCCATTGGGTGTGAGAGACAAATTAATTGTGGAGATAAAAGTTGCTCGACGAAAACACTCAAGCTACACCGGCAAGAGAAAGGGTTAAAAAGAAATATCAAACCTCAAAGCAAGGGTTCTTATTTTTCATCATCCTTAGTCTCGTTTATTAGTTAGACTGTGTACAAACAACAAAGAAAGGATTACATTTTTACCTTTCTTAAAATAAATTCAATTGTCACTGTTGTAAAATGCTGTCTGTCGTCGCATCTGCAGTTGTTTTTAGTTCAACAAGCAACAGCGTTAAAAATGCATACTCAAATAATATTACCAATTATTTAATTTCATGATTTGAGTTTATATATATATTCACCTGTTGTTACATTACACTCTGCCTGCTTGAATTGGAACGTTTTTAAATAAAGGTTGGTTTTTATTAGTCGTTTCCGCTCTCCAATGAAAAACGCTTGGATATTATAAATAGCTAATCACTGCCTTGTAATCCAAGCGATTACTAATTCCGCAAAAATGTTGTAAGTAACAACTGACTGAAATTACGACGCGAGCGACTTGACCGAGGGTCGAAAAACAGCCTTTTTCTAAAGCGATAATCGCCTAATTTAATAAAAACTTATATATTTTACAATGCTATATTGCTAATGAAGTGCCTAAATATTTTGATGGTTTTTTATAAGTAGTGTACTAAATGCTATCGTGATGTCGAAGAACAAAATCGCCGCTCGGATAGACAGTCAAAATGTTGAAGTCAAAACTAAGGTAAGTAAATTTCTAATTTTCTTACGAATTGTGAGTCACGCTGTGTTTGAGGTCTAGTTCGTATTCTTGAGGGCTATAAGTTGTGAATTAGCTAAAGGTTTAGTTGATGACGAGTAGAGGAATGCTCGTAGGCTGTGGTTGCCAAGGTGAATCGAGATTAATTGTATAATGATGACTATAATCGGTTGACTGAAAATCACGTATAGCTTAATGATCTATCATTAAATAGCGTATACTTACACTGTTGACAGTAGAAACGCTACTTAATATAAGGAAAATCCATTCTCATTGGTTGCACATGCAACAAGTCGCATTTTAATTCTGTCTCGTAATTAGTCATTCAGATCACACTGTAATATCATTGCACTGAAAATCCTGTCGACCATTAATTTGTGCCACTTGACCATGATAGTTTAATTCAAAGATTTGTGGTTGTACTTATGTCAAAAACTTAAATCATTATAGATTGCTGACAAGTTAAACAGTCATAGTCATATCATTTATTGCATTATGTGTTTACAATGATCTTAAAAAATATTACATGTCCAACATAAACCCTGTTAGGGCACTGCATTTGTATTCATAATATTTACTTAACTTAATAACTAAATTACATAATTACTTAATAATTTCCTATAAAATATGTTGTCCTTTTTTATTATTGTTTCGCTTAAACAAAAGCCTTATCCTTTTTAAAAATGTTTTTATAATTGATTTTTTTGTTGTCCTATGTCTAAACGATGTTCGGAATGACAATGTCTTACAGGAAACTATAGGTAAAAACTTAAGTAAAGGACCTGTTACACATACTAGTTGTAATATGTTATATTTGAAATTAGATGCAAGTTCCATATTACTTTTGTACACATCTGCCTACAACAGCGCCTGGATTTTTACTAATACTATGGGCTTGTACTTTATTATCAGTGACCAGATTTGGTACTGCCATTTCACGGGACTTCAGTGCGTAAGCTTAGTATGGACATAGCTTTTAACCCTGTGATTTCATATGAAAAGTTAAGGTTGTGTGTGGTTTAGAAAAGTTATAAATGTATAATTTTACAATTATTTTGCTAGCATACAATAATTGTATGGCATTGACGAAATATGAGGACATTCTTGCAAACCAATAAAACAAACTCGTTTGGTATTCACATGTTGTTTTTCAAAGGACATTCTTAAGAGGCCGTATATGCAATTTGGCCCAGGTTAGCTTCTTTTGGTGGTTTTACAGTTTTTTTATAAGTTTTAATGCACAACATGAAATATCATTTCAGTTATGATCAAATAAATGAGTTACTTTTTTATTTTTGTCGAGTATTATAATGTGAGGTTTAGGTGGTTTTAAAACATTATTTACTTCAATTATAATGACAATAAAGAAAGTTTTCTGTGAGTCCCGAAATCCCAAGTCTAATTCATGTTATGTACAATGTTTAAGTTCATTCACCCGAAATGGCACTACCTATTCCGATCACTGTTTATTATGCAATAGGCTCCTGGTCATTTACTTAAGTCTTTCATTTATACTGACTTCTAGAAATTCCACATTCATTCTTTATTTTATTTTCCTACCAGAATAAGTGCGATTTATTGTATACTACTGATTTGTAATCAAATTGAATGCATTCAACAGTCATTTTCACTTTTACAATCACTTCCTAACTCTTCTTTAAGACCTTTTTTTTAGATACACTGAAGTACCTATTATAAACATAGCCTTAAAATATGGTCAATTTTATTAATGATGGTACAAAAATAACTTTTTAATGATTTTGATATTGTGGTTAGCCTAGTTGCAAATATTTGTGTGATGAGCCAGAGTATCTGTTTGTTGGATGTTTCTATATTTTTTCTTTGTTTATCATTGTCTAGTACCCATACATGCCTAGTTCTTAGTTTGGAACCATGTCAATTTGTCTGAGATTGTCTCCAAATTTGTATTAATTTATTTATTTAATACGCTATGTTACCCGCTATTCTATCTGCGTAGAAAAATAAAGCATGGCGTATGTTACTCTGTGATAATGTAGCATTCTAATGATGAGAGAATATTTAAAATCGGCCCTGTAGTTTTGGGTTTATTCGTTCCATACATACAAATCTTTCTGCTTTATAATATTATGATATTATGTAGCCTGTAGCCTTCCTCGATAAATAGGCTATCTAACACAGAGTTTCTCAAATCGGACCATTAGAGCGTTCAAACAAACAAACAAACTCTTCAGCTTTATAATATTAGTATAGATTTAGAAATGTGTTACCCCATTTCTTTATTGCCTAGGTGTTGCTTCACCATATTTTCTTTCTGATAGCAAACTGCTTAAAAGATAAGCCAGCTGAGCCTGACGGTAATCATTTAGCAAACATACATATTAGCTGTGTATCAACAAAAAAGCCTTGTAAAGGAATTACAGCAACTGCCTATTAATACCGGCAATATTTTATACAATCAGCACAAGCTCGCCATCCTGTATATGGATACAATACAATACAAAATACTCTTTATAGCACACCACAGAGAGTTTTCGTGTAACACTAACTTTTCATCATGACCATCGTGTAGAAGTAGTTTATTGCTATACGCGTTAGGAACTGATAACTTTTCTGGGAATAAAAAGTAGCCTATATGCTATTCCGTTTATCATAGTAGTAAGATGGCAAACAACAGGCGGTCTTATCGCCACACAGCAAGTTTGAGTAAAGTTTAAGTAGCTTTAAAAGAACACAAACTGATGTATCAGTCAAAGAAGGGCCACAAGTCAAGGAAGAAGTCATCATAATGTCTCTCATTGTGAAAGTAGAACATACAAACTCTTGATTTATACTGATTGGATAATTGTAATGCCTTGATCAACCTCATAGAGCTAAATGGCCTACATTTAGGACATTTGTCAAACTGACCATGAAAGATACATTAAAATACAAATGAAATGCTTGCCAATCTTTTCAACTCGTATTTAATATTAATACTTTTGTTGCAGTTTGACGCAGAATTCCGTCGGTTCTCCCTCAACCGGACGGAAAAGCTCAAGTACGAGGACTTTAAAGCCCTGATTGAGAAGCTGCACAGGCTACATGATGTCACATTCCTCATATCCTACACGGACCCAAGGGATGGAGACCTGCTGCCGATCAACAACGATGATAACTTGGCTCGGGCAATGCTTACAGCCAGACCGTTGCTCAGGGTTATTGTACAGAGAAAAGGTTAGTGATAGTTAAAGTGATAAGTAAATCATTAAATGGTTGAAGCCATTCTAACAAGTAGAGAAGCTGTTACTGAAGAGAATATTCAACAAAAACAGGTCTTGTCAGGTCCGCTTTAATGAAACTTACTTAATTAAAACAACTCTGGTTTTTCTTACTTAAGCTACTGGTTTTTACAAAATAATTGTATTTATATCTTTACGCAAATTTATCTCTTTTTGGAAGTTGCTTAGTATGCTGAAATAGGATGTCAATAATCCGACGAATTGCGAATCAACCTTCGCTCGTTATTTACTTTGTTTATTAGGTAAATATCCAGCAATGAAACTGAACTATTCGGCCCATCTATATATTAAAGGGTTCCGTACCACGTCGAACAAACACTTTTGTTTAATTTAAAACTTTGTTTTATTAGTGTTATTTGTTGTTATAGCGGCTATAGTTGTACACTCTGTGAAAATTTCAAGTGTCTAGCTACCTGTTACGGTTTATGAGATACAACCCGCTCGCAGATAAACAGATTGACAGACTGAAAGACGGACAGCAGACGCTTAGTTCAGTGTCGGTAAGACGCTGTGCAGGGTCCGTCCGGGTCGTTACCACGATTAACCCACCGCCAAGCAACAGTTTTCGTATTGTTGTGTGGGGTTAAAACCACCGGTGAAATTACTAGCACAGAGGCATTCCATCTTAGTCCTCAGTGTTGGCAACGCATTGAGGTTCCACTTACTATCGTGCTCGTATGCCTTCTCCTTACCATCAAAAAAATAGTAATTGGATCTCGTCGGCAGTCTTTAGGTGCGGAACCATTAAATTAATCTGATATTTAAAGGAGAAATGATAGCGTTTATCATTTAGAAAGAAAGAAAGAAAGAAAGACATTTATTCATTACACAGAAGACACAAAAATAGATATAAATAAAGGAAAACAATGGCAGCACGAAGTGTGTCCTCGCGGTAGTGAATCAGACGCTGGCTCGGCATTATGCTGGGGAGTCAGACACCTGCAGCGCTGATTTTCAGCCAGTACCCTCTCGGTGACTCACGGAGCGCTGCAGAAACATACTGTAACACATGTAATGCTATAACTGCTATATACGCCTGAACATACTAATATACTCGTAAGTGTAAACTACTTATATATATTAGTGACAGAGGTGAAATATATTAAAACGCATACATAAATTCTGATATACCGGGTGTGGCCTGTAATAGGAGCAATAAATTGAGGGATCGCTTCCACACCACAAACGTAACAACATTTATTCTACAACTTTTGGAAATAACTTATTGTTAACTTTATATTAATTAATTTTGATTTTCCAAGCAAGCAGCAGTAGATGTCAACTAGACTATTGGATGGAGTACCTTGAAAATCCTATTTAGTTTGTTCGAAAAAATCCCAAATAATAAATAACATATTTTTTTAAAGTTGTAGAACAAGCGTTGCTACGTTTATAGAGTAGAAACGATCCCTCAATTTATTGCTCCTATTACGGGCCACACGCGGTACAGCCGTAATAAAAAAAAAGTGATTTTAAAACCAACAGGTTGGCATATTAACAAGTGTGAAATGCTGGAAAAGGATAAGGACTTCTGGAACGTCAACAAATAATCCTCCTCATTTCTTACGTAGATTAGATCTTTTCTTAGCAATATTTTCGTATGCTAGAAAGTTTTGTCTAAAGGAAAACAGTTGTAGCCAACTGTACCTAGCCAATTATTGTTTAATTATAAACGCGGTCAGGAGAGGTAATAGATAATTAATTATTTAGTTTTCCTTCCGCGTTCCGTCACGCAAGCTAGTATTTCTGTGATCCTTACTTATACCTACTTCTTTATTATATCAACTTACTGGGTAAATACATGCATACATATAGTCACGCCTTCATTCCTAGAGTGGGGTAGGCAGAGCTACAGAAATACCAACAACTCTAAAAAAACTTGTTGTTATTTCTGTAACTTGGTAAATAATGAACTCAAAAGTATTAAACCGGCCAAGTGCGAGTCGGACTTGCGCACAAAGGGTTCCATACCATTAGATGAGCATTTCAAAAAATGCCACATGGGTGACATCTTCAGATTAAAAAAAAGGCAGGTAGGTAGAGAACATCAAACTATGCAATCATTTAGTAATATTCTAATGGGTCCCAAAAGAAATGTATGAAAAGTTCCTTTTGCGTTACCAAAAACGTATGAATATCGGTAACACAAAAGGAACTTTCCATACAAATATTTTGGGACACATTAGAATATTATTAAATTATTGCATAGTTTGATGTTCTCTACCTACCTGACTTTTTTTTTTATCTGGAGATGTCACTTAACGCGGCAAAAATTTAAAGAAATGTTATCTATAAAAACGGCGAAAATATCACGTTTGTTGTTTGGGAGGCCCCTTAAATATACAACTGAATATTTTGTGATTATTTCAAGCGTCTAACTGTTGCCGTTATTAATGCATACATACATATTATCCCGCCTTCATTCCCTGAGTGGGGTAGGCAGAGCTGCAGAAATACCAACAACTACAACAAGAGTTGTTAGCAATTCTGTAACCACATTTTGCACAAACAGGCTGAGATGTTAATAATATCGAGTAAAAAACTGAAAAAAAACCACGTTTGTTGTATTGGAGCCCCACTTGAATATTTATTTTATCCTTTTTTATATTCAGGGATAACACCAATTAAAAAAATGGCCATATAAAAACCATAAAGGGTATTTATGTTGCCGCTATAAAGTGGCAACATAAATACATCATCTGTCAAATTTCATCTGTCTAGCTATCACGGTTCATGGGATACAGGCTGACAGACAAACAGACAGCGGAGTCTTTGTAATAGGGCTCCATTTTTATCCATTGGGCACGGAAACCTAAAAATGTAACCCTCCTGACCCATTGCTGACTAACTTTGGTTAAAATATTATAGCATATCGCACCTTCGGTAGAACAAGGGAAAAATATACAATGTGACTAAAGTGGCAATTATGCCCTTGTCCGCTAGAACAAAGGGCACAATGTACCATGTGACTAAAGGGGCAATTGTGCCCTTGTTCTACCGAAGGTGCGATATGTCACACCCAAAACAATGACGCCTCATATTAAAATCCAGCAAGACTTAGGCTGCAGAACGTGCCAAAGAAATATACATACACTTGGTTCTGCTCGCGACTTCGTTCACGTATATTTCGAATGTCGTTATTCGCTCGGAAATTTTTAATATTTCCAGTATAAAAAGTAGACTGTTAATCCAGGGTATTAGCTATCTCCATTCCAAATTTCATCCAAATCCGTCCAGCCGTTGTGGTGTGAAAGAATAACAAACATCCACACATCCATCCATACCAACTTTCGCGTTTATACACACGGTCAAGGACTTTAATTGTTATGCCACTATGGAATTCTGATGTCATAATGACAGGGTTCCATACTTTCATGTGGTTTGACTCTTTCATTATGACAGGGTTCCATTCCGTAGCTACTTAACAATTAAAGTCCTGGACTGTACTTACACACACTAGAAAAACAACCCTCCCGACGCAGTCGGAATAAATACCTATTACCGCTAAATACTTGTTACTTTATATGTATAATAATAATAATAATAATAATAAATCACAGAACAATGTCACAGAAATTGACCTAGTCCCAAACTAAGCTCTAGGCTTGTACTATGGGTACTAGGCAACGATAAACTTACTATAAAGAAATATATACTGAAATACAAAGAAACCATCCAAGACTCAAGAACAAATACACATCGCATCTTTAGAATTATAGTGACCTAATCCGCATATTTTGAATTTCGACTTAGGTCTCTATAGTACTGAATTTATGACACAAAATCGAAAGCTGAAAATGTTTAAATAAGGTCACTTTAATTCTAAAAGTGCGACATGCTCATCACACAAATATCTGCCCTTACCGGGAACCCAGGGTCACTACCAACTAGGCTAGCGTGTCGTCATTGTATATCTTCGTAATTGCTATACAAAATACTTCTTAAAATAAGTCACAATAGCACTACTATTACCAGTTTCAACATGTATTATTCCAGCACCCTGTATGTATAAACCTTACATACACTCGTCTAATACATCATGGCACCTGATTTCTATGGAGATCAATAGATAGGACAGGTACTTATGAGTTGGCCGGTTGTTCGATGCACGGCCATTGATGCGTAGATAGGCTCAACACAAGTGTATCGTACCAAGTTACGGGATGAAGCGGTTTTCATTTACAATATATACTCCATACCATCCGATTTGTCTTATAACCTCAAAATGCTCCTTTAACGCGTAAAATTACAATTTATTCATAAAAAAAACCATCCATGATGTAAATTCAGGAAAATAATTTACCAAATTTGGTCTCTAGGTGCTTCATTCACCAGAAAATGGCCGTTTAAGCCAAAAACGATGCATTTTGAGGTTATAATAGTGTTTACTAAGTCAGTTGGTATAGACTTTAGTCAAGAGCAATGAAAACGGGCCACTTAGTACAGAATTTCCATAGAAAGAGACCCGTTTTCACTGCTCGCGAGTGTATTTAAAAAATAGATACTCTTTTCTTCTCCATTTAATATACGAGTTCCTAACGTTCACCCAGTCTTGATTGGGTGTTAGTTGTTACAATATGAGAGCTTGGTATGAATTAAATTATGGTATATTTAGTGTCTTCTTGCCACGTTCTTTTGCCCACCATCTTACCCTTTATCCTGCCGCCAAACAGAAGTGTTCGCGTTGTTATGTCCTTGTGCGTGCGGGAACCAGTGAAATTAGCTAGAATAAAGTCATTCCATCAAGTCCTCATCGCATTTGTAGTCACCTGAAGTTTGCAATAGTCAGAAGGATAATGTGACTATGACAGGGGACTGTTTTATTTTATTTGTTGGCCGTTTTTGATCAGGCAAGAACTAGGCAGTCCTATCAAGGCCCTAGTCGCTTGCCCAGAGTGGCCATTGGAATACGACAATGCGAAAAGTGCTGCTTAAAGGCCGAGTCACAGGATGCGTTTGCGTCACTGCGTTGTATAGTATGAAGCCTCATACAATATGTTAACTATAAAACGCAGCGGAAGGCGAACGCGCACGTGCACACATCCGGTGTGCCGAAGCCTTAAAGGTTAGGATGAAATAGTGGCAAAGTATAAGTATAGGAGAAGTAGTGTAGGAGTAGTAGTTAGTTGGATGTGGTTACAGAATTATCAACAAGTTTAGAGTTGTTGGTATTCTGATGCTCTGCCTACCCCTCTGGGAATAAAGGCGTGACATTATGTATGTATGTAAGTAGTTCTTCTTCAAACAAACTGACATGTCAGTGACTAGATTTCGTTTCGTGTGCGGGCCGCGCAATGTAGCTTTATTTGAAGATTAACTACTTCTCTTATACTATAATAGATAGAGGTAGCGATCCGGACAATTTCAATGCGCTCGCTACGCTTGTAGCTTGCACCATTGTTTCAATTCATTTGTACAAGTCTTGTGCCAGGGCCGTGGTTCGAAGCGTCAGTAATTAAATTATACATATACATTACGTATATATACAATTATCTCGCGATGGCTCATTGAAACGCTTTTATTACTTCGCGTTACGGTTTAAATTGGAATGGTCGTGACATGTCTGAATTGTATGTGGGGACAATGCGGTGGGCCGGAAGAGTTTCCGTTGTTTGTTGACATTTGTATTGTTGCTATTCTATTATATGGCGTCTAATTCCAATGGTTTAGTTACAGCAATAAATTGTAATTTTTTCATACCTTGTAGATGTTAAAACGATTCGTGAATATGCGATATTCTAAACCTCTTACAGCGAAATTCACAAAACAGTCGCCGGTTTCAGGTCGATTAATCAAAATCAAATAATAAAAACAAAAAAGTAGCTCATACATTCGTTGAAAATTTAAATTATCTTTCGTGTTGCGCATTCAATTTTGTAGAAATAAAGTATTTCAACTGTTAAATCACGTCAGTAAAATTACGTAAATCAGCGAAATCGGCAAAATTTCGTATACGGCCTCTTAACTTCACTTACATTAAAACAAAAACAATATAACAGCGGCACAAAAGCTATATGAAGGGTAACTAACATATATAGACGACATTATCAAACCATGATCAAACCCGACTGGGTTTTAAAAACTTGCTTTTTCATAGAGTTGTTGCCAGACACGTATTGAGGTTTTTTTCTCAACATCAGGAGAAAACTACTGGATTATTATAACATTTCGGAATTTGGATATGGCTGACGTAATATATATTTGAAATGTAGTGCATCAACTTGCAATGTATGTATGTTGGGTCAAATGTTGCAAGGAAGATTTGAACCACTTCCCGGAACCGATTGAGCTGAAATTTGGTATACCTGCGTAACCTCGATGACAATACAATAATATGGCATCATCGAGCTGATCTGAGAGTCGGAAGGTGGCGACAGGATCTCCGCTATGCTTAAAGTAGACCCAGTTTGAACTCATTATTTTGGTCTTGATAGGCAGTGAATGACTGCACAAATGAAGTACAGTTGGTAACAAAAACTTGTCTCAAAAATTAAATTTCAGACAGAAACTACGCTTTGACGCTGAAAAAAGACGTCGGCGGAATTGACTTTTGAATTCTCAAGACTATAATCCCAAGACCTCAAATGCGTTGCCAACCCTGAGGACTAAGATGGAATGCCTCTATGCTAGTAATTTCACCGGTTGTCTTATCCCCACACCGGAACACAACAATGCGAACACTGTTGCTTGGCGGGTGTTGCTTGCTCAAAGGTTCAAAGGATTCTTCTCCCCCCTAGTTATAAAGGCTTTTTGTAAGGAAAACCGTGTAGCTAGACCTCCCTCTAAACGTCTCCTAACTTCGTGGCTCATGCAGCACGACTATACAGATACGGAGAAACTACTGTCAGTAGTAGGGTAGTAAATGTAATCTTTAATTATAGACATTACTAATGTAAAGACCAACTTATCTTTTTTTTATTTATATATGTATCAAACACATCAACTCACGTGCACGCACCCAACTCGGTTGAAGTTATTTTAGACCCTAAGTTAGAATAATGTAATCTTAAAGTTTAATCAGTTAAATATTGATTGTTGACCTATTTATTTTTGTATTCTTTCCTCTTGTTTTGTATTCATCTGGGGCCTGTAACACAGGGCATCCTAGCTCAGTCCCCAGAGCAGCTGCTTCACCTTGTAGTTTTATTTTTATGTAATAAACATTTTTTTCATTTTTCGTCGGATAAGTTTGTTTTCATGAAGCAAGATTAATACGATGTTTTCCGTCTAAATACGATGTTGTGTGATTAATGATTATTCTGTAACAAGTAAATGAACCCAACTAGTAACATAAACAAACATTACACAATAAACAAACAATAAAATAAGTGATTCATTACGCAGTTGTACTTATTCGGAAACTTGAATTGAACGCACCATACTATGTAATATCTTAGTATGAGTAATCTCTTTGTTGGCATTCCTTGGCTTGGCTTGAACGAATTCCTTGCAGTTGGTCGGACCAATTGAAACACATCTGGTTCAATATGTTTGCGGTCGAGTTCGTTGATTATGTACTTTAGTAAATTAGGTATGTACCTTTTGGCGCCGCGCTCAGCCTAGTTACTAGTGCCTACGAAGCTAACGGTCCTGGGTTCGATTCCCGGTAAAAACGAATATTTGTGTGACGATCGCGATTTGTTCCCGAGCTTGGAGCTTAGTTTGGGACTAGGTCAATTTGTGTGAGATGTTCCCCTGATATTTATTCATTTATATTATGGCCTGATGATACGACAATCACGAAAACGCTGTTTATGGTGCTGTGGTAAATTTATGGTGTAGACGAAAATGGTAGTATTGATAACGATATTATTGAATTTGTAACGACCCCCTGCAATATATTATAAACTACGAGCGACAGTTAAAGAATTACATATTATCAAATTTTAAAAGTTACGCCTACTCCTATGTTAGCAAAAAAAAAACTACCTTGTAACAAGTAACCAAATTATTTTACAAGCTTTTTATTAACTTTCAATGTTTGTATGTTCGGGTCAAATCTTGACAGGGGACCGATTGATCTGAAATTTGGTATACCTACGTAACTTTGATGACAATACAATAAGTATGGCATCATCGAGCGGGCCTGATGATGGAGTCGGAGGTTGGTGATAGGATCTCCGATATTAAAGTAGACCCATCATGTTTGGACTATTGATAAGCATTAAATTACTGTGCAAAAAAACACAAGTCGTCAACAAAAGCTTCTCCAATAAATGTCATTTTTGTCATAATATTTCCTTCAAGTAAGGCTTCCACCAGCATAACTGTGACCGTGTCTTGCAGGAGACAGTCTCGAGGAGCTCAACGGCTACGGCACGATGCGGCACCGGAACTTCATCTCATCCATCCTCAGCGGCACACCGGCCAAGAACAAGGGTCTGGCCATCTCCAACCCGCACGACTTCAGAATGGCAAGTTTACCAATACTCATCGACTATCGGCGTCATCGTCATCTTCCTGCCCTTGTCCCTCTCTTGACTCGAGTGTAATTTGAACCTAGTTATTGTCGACACGTTGGCCTATTTGGGAGTGCCTGCCTCTAAATCCAGCGGTCTTGGGTTCAAATCCCGGTAAGGGCAGATATTTGTGTGATGAGCGCGAATATTTGTTCCTGAGTTTTGGATGTTTTCTATGTATTTAAGAATGTATTTCTCTATATAAGTATGTTAGCTTTGTTTAGGACTAGGTCAATTTGTGTGAGAAGGGTTGAGGTGGGGTCGGCACAACATGTTTTCTCCTTCCACTCTCCTCTATCCGCTGTTAACTCTGCACTTACACCTTTCATACACATCTCATGGTTCACACAAACCATCCATTTTTCGTTCTTCCTCTACCCTTATATCCATCCACATTCATACTCATCACTCTTCTATTTAGTTTCCTTCATCCCTCCTCCATACCACGCTAATCTATTACATACATAACGTCACGCCTTAATTCTAAGAGTGGGTAGGCAGAGCTACAGAAATACCAACAACTCTAAAAATACTTATTTATAATTCTGTACCCACATTTTGCACAATCAGGCCAAGAAGTTTACTAGTGTATTAGTGACAGGTTGCAAGCCCATCGCCTCATAGTACTACAAGCCTTTATTCCCTTAGTCGCCTCTTACTATATCCACGGGAAGACATGGATGGCACTATTCTAACCCGGCAACCACACGGCTTTACTATTATACTTGGTAAATGATTTTTATTAATTATAATAAACAACAGGGTACCATATCTAATCAAAGCCCTGTGTGTAATTATAGCAAAAAATAACTACATCTGGGTGCGAATTGCGTTCCCTTTGGTGACAACCATCGATGAGTGATTTTATAGATATCCGAAAACACTACCTCTGAAATGATTTAGCTCCACAAATACACTCAGGAGCTATGAAAATGGGTCACTATCTTTGGAAATTATATACTACTAGCGACCCGCCCTCGCTTCGCTCCGGATTAAAGTATTATACATATAAACCGTCCTCTTCAATCACTATCTATTAAAAAAAAACCGCATCAAAATCCGTTGCGTAGTTTTAAAGATTTAAGCATAAGTACATAGGGATATAGGGACAGAAAAAGCGACTTTGTTTTATACTATTTAGTGAAGTGACCCGTTTTCTTTGTTGTTGAATATATTTCTGATGATTATGAATTAATATATGCAAACTATATTTAAATTGTTACAATTGCAGGTGTCAGCGATCATTGACGTCGACATTGTTCCCGAGACGTGTCGGAGGGTGAAACTGCTCAAGCACGGCTCAGATCGCCCGCTAGGGTTCTTCATCAGGTAACTCCAGAGAGATAAAACATGGGGTTTTGCCCTTGAAATGTCGACACTCATTTCATCGAATGGCTTACTTCGCCGAATTTTCATTTCATCGACTGCAGGCATTTCCACTTGCAGAAGTTATAATTTTTTGATAGTCACAGGTCTAACCTAACCTATGCCTAAGATAACCTAAAAACAATAAGGTTTCAGCAGAAAGTAGCTTTTGATGAAATTAAATTTGGTGAAGCGATAAACATTAATTTCTTTCTTGTGATTTAACGCTGTCATTATAACAGGGTTCCATAGTGGCAACAATTAAAGCCCCTGACTGTACAACACATTTTCGTTACTCCCTTGTAAAAGTTACATTTTCTTGATGCTAGTCCTTAATTTGGTACAATTATTTTGAAAACTACCCACGGGTCTATGTTGTCCGCCATAATTATTTTAAACGAATGATAATGGTTTGATCTTAAGTATCGCAAGTCATAACGGATTTTTTTAAACTTGTGACTCTTTCACTATACACGGCGGAATTTAATCGGTGATCAGGAATCCAAAAATCTTAATTATCAATCTACATAGAAACCAATACGTGAAATCTCGTGCAATATAGCTCACAATCTAATTAATTACACTTAATTAACATCGGTAAAATGTACACTGGCTGAATAAATGGACACCCTACTATTATTGAAGGGAAGTTACTCGTTAGGGTACATGTACGTCAAGTGCTTGCTGGCTTTGGCGGGAAACTAGACAGATCAGACGTCAATAAATGATTGCCGCCATTTGTTATGAATTTGACAATGATATAAGCCATAGAAACTTAAAACATAAATGAGCAATATCATTTATGTTTTAAGTTTCTATGGCTTATAGTTTGAAAAGAGGTATTAAACTTTTCAGACTAAACCATTAGTAGGGTGACAATAAATTTTAATTAAAATTTAATTTCAACTTAAAAATTAGTTATGATAAAAAAAACTTGGTTCCACTTAAGTACTACATAAACGTGACCGCCATCGATTACTGAATTAGAAAAATGGGTTCCTGTTCACCGATTAAATTCCACCGTGTATTTAGATATTTCAGTAATTCTGAAACGATTATGATTTGAGCGATATAAAAATTATGACTTTCAATAACTACGAGGGTGACACTGAAAGTTTTTTGAACAGGCCACTTGTAAACAAAATAATTAAAAAATAAGTTTAAATTTTGAAAATGGAACTCTTTACCAATATTACCAAATTGATTACCCTGTATGTTCGGTACGGTGTCTCGTTAGTAACTGAATGTAATGTTTGTCGACAGAGACGGCACCTCAGTAAGAGTGACCCCGAACGGCGTGGAGCGGTCCCCGGGCATCTTCATCTCGCGGCTGGTGCCGGGCGGGCTGGCCGAGTCCACCGGGCTGCTCGGGGTCAACGACGAGGTGCTCGAGGTCAACGGGATAGACGTGTCCAACAAGACCCTCGACCAGGTCAGTCGGCGACGCACTCGATCTAGGTTCATCCGTGTACTGGCGTTTCGTCAAATATAATAAATAAATACATACATAGGTATATAACATCACGTCCCTACTCCCAGAGTGCGGTAGGCAGAACTGCAGAAATACCAACAACTCCAAAAGGACACGTTAATAACTCTGTAACCAAACTTTGCACAAGTAGGCTGAGATGTTTACTAGTGTATTAGTGACAGGTTGCAAGCCCATCGCCTAACAGTACTACAAGCCTTTATTCCCTTAGTCGCCTCTTACGACATCCACGGGAAGACATGGAGTGGCACTATTCTAACCCGGCAACCACACGGGGCCAAAATAAATAAATAATAAAATAAATATCAAGGGACAGTCTCACCCAATCGACCTAGTCCCAAACTAAGCTCTAGGCTTGTACTATGGGTACTGGACTACGATAAACATACTTAAATACATAAAAAAACATCCAAGACTCAGGAACAAATATTCGCGCTCATCACACAAATCTGCCCTTACCGGGATTTGAACCCAGGACTGCTGACTTCGGAGGCAGGGTCACTCCTAAATGTATCATTTCGTCAAATGTTTCATTTGGGCAGACGTATTTTATTCCGCAACTATAAATATTCAAAGTCAAAGTCATTTATATTGCTTAAAACGTTGTACAGAAGATGGTTTTACATAGATTATCACATTTATCACAGAAACACACATTTTACCAGTAGCTGGCATGCAAAATTGATACAAAAACTTATTACAATGTCAAGATTTACAATGTTATTTATTACTCATTAACTGTCAGGGTCATCGCTATAAATTTTAAATTGAACTATTTATGTCTATTCAACATTTACTTATAGTAATCAAAATACTCACTAGCAAAATAAAAAAAAAACATTTAAAACATACGCTGTTAGTGTTATACGTATTTTTAAATGCTTTTAAATATTAAATATATACAGCGTAAATTACCGCATCTTTTACATATAGTCAACAAAATTGAAATCCGTAATTCAAACTTTTTTTTAATTGTGAATTTAAACGCTCTGTAATGCCAGAAGACGTTTAAGAAGGTGAATACGCCCCGATTTGCAGGGTCTTGAGTGCGTGACAAAGTGGGTTGATTGACAACGTCATCTAGAAAAAAAAAACAAAACAGGGTAGTAGGTAATGGATTTTCATACGATATTACTGTCCTTCTTACTAAACTACTGATAACAGGGCAGTTATGAAATTCAATTCAATATTACTACCTTCATTTTTGAGAAGGTTTAATGAACGGCTTTCACGCTTTACACCAACCACCAACCACCACCAACCTGCTCTTACACACTACACACAAACATTCTCGTATGCACAAACACATACACACACACACACTCCCTTCCACACATATATTACACACACACACGTGGATCTAGAGTAAATCATTTGGGTATCCTTAATCTTATGAAATTAAATGCCCACTCTGTATTCCTTTTCTGTAAACCGGCTCTCAGGGCTCCAAGATACAGGCGCAGCGAAGTTTAGGGTTCAACGGATATTTCTTGTATGTACACTTACTAACAAAGTCTTAGCAGGGCAGATTTTCTTTGGATCTTGTTGTTTGATGTTGTGATGTCGGTATTGATCGGCCGGTTGGTGCAGGTGACGGACATGATGGTGGCGAACTCGTCGAACCTGATCATCACGGTGCGCCCCGCCAACCAGCGCGCCGGCCCGCCGCCGCCCGGCGCGCGCCCCGACCCGCCCGCCAGCGAGCCCGACGACGACCGGTACGCTCGCACCACCACCACCACCACCACCCACTACACAACACTGAACACACCATTCATCCATCACATCACGCCTTCATTCCCGGAGTGGGGTAGGCAGCTACAGAAATACCAACAACTCTAAAAAGACTTAATCATTCTGTAACCACATTTTGCACAATCAGGCCAAGAAGTTTACTAGTGTCACAGAATAAGTAATATTACAAGTACAGAAGCGACACTCCGTGACAGCAAACATGCGAATTTAAACCTAAACAGAACGCGTTAACGATAATAAAACAAGTGCACGGCCGGAAGTGACCTTGGTTACATTTCTGCGATCGATAGTGGGGGCGCCCCTAACGAGGCAAAATGCAGCTTAAATCTGCGCCGCGAGAGTATGTATTATTTCGCCCGCCATGAGCTTTACTGACTCCGCCCACTCCGCAGGGCTGGCAGTTACCTGTAGTAATTAATACGTTAATACTTATTCCGTGGCAGTTGTAAGAAAACAAATTGCATTAAACTTATTATTAATTATAGTTTTCTTATGTAGTTTTAGTTTTATTCATCCCTAACTGTGCTAATACTGTTGCATTTGGTACACAAACAGGACTATTTTCTTTGTACCTATCTTTTATATTTGTATTTGTTTGTGCAACTGTTTGTGTGTCTAATTGAATAATTAAATGAAATAAATAAATCTAGTTTGTAACTAGAGACGCACTAAGCGAGACAAGCGAGAAAATACAACTTGTGCTACCCGTACTGGAATAGGTAGGTTAATGTTAGTCTAGGAGCTGACGCATGTTTTCGATAAACAATCATTTATTTTAAGGACTTTGAAGGTTCATTTTGTAATAGTTGTATTACTAAATATTTGTTGTTAACATACTACAATAGCTTCGATATAGACCTTAAAACATTTTGTTTATCTATAACAAGATGAAATAGGTATATAGAATACAGATAGATAAGAAAGGGGATAGCACAAAAATCGCAAAATACCTGCATGCTTAGTATGGTGGCGTTTATTGCAAGACAAAATATGGATAAAGCTTCCGTCACTCTCGTACTTATACAGGTGCAAAAAGTGAAGGATGTTTTATTCACATGTTGTCACGCGACAAACGCAGCCATATTAGGCCCCCCGTATTGTGTTGATGCACCACAGATGTTAACATTACATCGTTAGTACGTGAAAAAACGTTAAAAAAAAGTCGGATTGGTGAAATTTCAAAAAACGTTTAATATATTTTTGATTTAAAAACAATAATTATTAATATCTTATAACAATATTTATGTTTCATCAATAACATTTAATCAACATTTGCGACCCGCGATGGAAGTCTTATTGCCTGTTTCACAATCGACAAGTAAAGCTTATGTGAGACATAAATTTAATCTTTCTTACACTTAAAAATATACAAGGAGAGAGCCAATATTTAATGGCAGATAAATTTGGCCTTGCAATAATTAATAATAAAATTTACATTATAATTATTTGTAACTGTGACTGATTGATTACAATTACAAATGTTTAATTTTTGTATATTTTTTTAACTCCTTTTTCATATATTTGATTATTTATTTATTTATAGTTAAATAAAAGGTAAAATAAAAATTAGTTTTTCAACAAAAGTTACTTAATTATAATTTAAATTTTATTGAAAATAGTCACAAAGCGGACCTTCTTAACTTTTCCTTATATATTATATAAGTAACTCATTACTAGGGTCATGTTTTAGCGAAAATATCCATCTACATATTGTTATAATAATTACAAGTCTTAAACAAAAAATAAACCGACTTCAATTTCCGTCAACCTCGAGAGTAGGTATACCCTAACAGGGCTAACAAATCAAAAAAATGATCAAAATCAGAAACTAAAAGAAAAGAAAGAAAGAAAGAAAAACTTAATTTAAACGTTAGTACTTATATATCAAATTAAAAACTAATCTTACATCAGGCTCTTGGACTATGCAACTCGTATAACACGACAAAATTATAAACTCGAGCACTATTATTACCTATTCCGTTACTCAAGTAAGAAGGTAGGTAACCAGTATATGCTGACCTTGCTTTAGTAGGTAGTCACTATTACTGGGAGATCTACTTACGCGGAACGCTCTTTAAGTAAGGTAGGTAATAGATTTTTGATGCGAATAAGTCGAAAACTGTGAAACTGAGGTAGGTAGTTAATAAAATAAATAATATTATTCCGCTCTTTTTGTGTCGAGGATTCAAAACTGTAATCATTGTGTCAGTAATTAAGTACAGCTACTCGTAACTACCTACCTCGATCGAAGTTATAATTTATAAAATAATATTAATAATAATCTTACCTTTCGATATCTTTTGGCAGTGTAAATAATGATAGATCGCCATTCCTGTCATTATTTAAGCACCCGTATGCTATACAGTACCTTTTGGCTTTTCGAGGAGCCATAGGTACATTTATTTAAACAAAAACTCGAATTATTTTCGCAGCGGCGTAAAGGCGGCGCGCTTCAAGACGAGCGCGCTCGCATGACACTCAACTGATTAGCCTTGTCTAAAAGGCCGCACATTGAGTAGGCAATAGCGCGGAGTGTCACCGGCCTGCTAGTGTATTAGTGACAGGTTGCATGCCCATCGCGTAACAGCCCTTATTCCATTAGTCGCCTCTTACGACATACACAGGAAGAAGTGGAGTGGCACTATTCTAACCCGGCAACCACACGGGGATAACAGGAATGAAAGACATTGATTAAAATTAGAATTAGGCTTTAATCGAACCGCTTTGTGCCAAAATACCAGAATATTAAAATACCACATTCTCAACCTACTGGAATCCCAAATTTAACATTTAAATTAAGGTGTTGATCATCCCTACCTAATATTACGAAGCTGGTGTTCGGAATCTAATAAAGAGAATAAAAGAGAGTGTTTTGAAATTGTGGTGTTTTGGGAATGAGCATACTGAACCAACAGCTTCATCCTAGACTTCATCACATCATCAGTGACCATTGAAATCGGTGGTCAGTCCGGAATAAAAAAAATACCAGTAGCGAACACTATTCACTTATTGTGTTCCCCAGTGGGGCTAAAACAACTGGTGAAATTACTAACAAAGCGGCTTCCATCTTAAGTCCTCAGGGTTAGCAACACTTTACATCCTCAGAATTGTAGTCTTGGGAATAGAAATGTTTATGAGTCTCAGATGGTAACTCATCTTTTTATCAAATTTCACTTCATCAAATGTATTATTTCATTGAATTTCCTTTCATCAAATGCTATTTTCTGCTGAAACTGTCTGGATTTACCGGTTTTTTAAGCTCGAAACCGGTTAATTCGAAAATTACTATAAAAGTTCCTCCAAAACTCATGTAGTCAGCGTAATGGTTCTCACCTGTCTCAACAAATAATGATCCCCTAATTAATTCCAGGTTCGACCAAGACGAGCAGGACGAGATCGTGGACCTCACGGCCGTCACCCTGGAGGAGCCGCCCGAGCCGCCCGTGCCCAGCAAGGACGACGGGCAAGTCCTGCATCTGTAGGGCTGCGCAGAGACAGTGTAAAGTGCTAGTGATACTACTGCTGTGGACATTTTGCAATTAATCCACCACGTTTGGCTAGTGGATGTGTGCAGTGATGCGAGTGATGTGAAAGTGACTAGGGCTGGCTATGACTAGGAGTTCAGACGTGTGCGTAAGTAATTGCTAACTTCTTTGACTTGAGAGCCTGTAGTTTTGGCCACTGAAACAATTTCGCGCCAGCGTGATATTTCAGTAACTTGAATGCAGGTCTCATGGGAGCCTGCCGTTTGGTTAAAAATATTTTTGATCAAATGTATGATTTCCCAAATTTTTCATTTGCCAAACCAATGTTATATAATTTTTTCAAAACTTTTGTTAGTACCATCGTATAGAACCCTTTAGGTTATGTTAGGTTAGCTTTTATAAAATCCTGAAATATTAACAGTTAAAAAAACAAAAGTGTTTGGCAAATGAAAATTTGGGAAATGAAACATGTGACCAAAACCTTTTTGACCAAACGAAGGTAACCCCTCTCATTGTTCTTTGAGCAGTATTTGGACCGACTTTATTTACCGTCAAGTAAGCTCTGCACCACCCTGTCAATATTGCCAATAGAGTTTTAAGAGGACTGTGAAGTAAAAAAAATCCATACAAAATGCGTTTTTTCTCCCCTTGAACATTGTCGAATTTTTTAGATTTTTCATTATGTTGTAGATATTATGAAAAATTAGGTCCGTACGTTTTCCTTTCCAGTAAAATATTTATGGTAAAGAAAAAGAAATGCAAAAACAAAAGCGGAAACATACAGACCTAGTTTTTCATAATATCTACAACATATTGAAAAATCGTGGAAATCGGATTTGATTTAGGGGGTTAGAAACGTTATCGCCCAGAGCTAAATTTGTATGGATTATTTTTGACAGCTACGCGATTTAAGCATCGCTTCACAATCCTCTTAAAAACAGAATGGTTTGCTCCAATGGTTATTAGTGAAACTTACATATATTATCATCACAGCTGCGATAGCTAGAAGGTATCTGTGGCTGTGATTATATTGTCTGCTTTTATGAATGATATAAATCAACCACATGAACGCTGCCAAAGCTGCACATCCTTGTGTCAGTAGCGATAGGCGGGGCGTAGTATTAAACAGCTTTTGAATTACAATAGCTTGAATGAAGTGATATGGAAGTAGAGCGCTGTTAAGTTTTAAGTATAGTTCGGCAGTTGTATCAGTGGCTCTTCACCGAAGATTCCTTAAAGGAAAGCCTTACTTTATCATAGGTTATTAAATCATATCACCTTGCAACTATGAGTGATTCGAGTGATTCGTCCAAGTAAAGAGCTTCCATCAAAGACATCACACTTTGTGCTGCACCGTTGTAATGTTAATTATTTAAGGCCTAGAAGAGAAAAGTAGACACCAGTACGTACTTTATATCTGATACATTCCAACAAGTTTGGAGGTTTATTCATACAAATGTAGTTCTTCGTTATTTAGTTACACTATTTGTAGCGTCGTAGTATAAATAGAAAAGCAGATCATCAACGGCCCTGTAAGAGTTTTTTTACCTATAACCGCTCGGGCGCTAGGGTTGTCCATATATGATATTTACGTGAAGACATGTCATTCTCAACCTTTTATCTGATCAAACAGTTTGATAGAAAAGTAGTCTATTCATATTGGAATATTCCTACTTATCAATTTGATATGATACGAGGATGAAATAGCATAGGGACGACTTTTGCATCGCTCGATACGCACGCAAAGAAACGCGATCCCTACTAAACCGGCTCGAAACGTCCTGTTGAGCTTGCACACATACCAGCCGCGCGATGTGCCTTCGTTTGGAGATTCTAATTATACTATGATATATGTGTGAGTTCTTTAGCATTTATTTGTAACAAGCGTAATTAATAATTATAAATCAACTGGTTATAATTAATTATAGTTGTTCCAAGTAAATATTGATCTAATTTTTAATTATGTTATTGTAATTGGTAGCTTATCTTCGCAAATCTCATGTGAATAGTTGCGTTAGAATTGTGGCAGACAGTTTCAATGAACTCTGAACATTTCTCATCATAAACCATTGATTTGGTGCCTACATAATTTTATGGCTTATACGTATACGTAGCATCTTAACTGAATAGCGGAGAACTACATTTGTATCAATGAAATCAGTCTGAAAACCTGTAATACGGGTCAATGATGTAGGAAACATCACAATACTACAATAATCTGTAGCAATAATTAATTCGGTCAATTTTATATAAACCCTAACATTCCATGATGTGTTGCTAAAACATTTATTTATAAGTGATTAGTTCCCTTTTTATAGAAATTGATTTTATACTATGGACAATAAAAGGTAGTTTTAAATTATATTAAGCGTTAAAATACATCCATTTTTGAGATTAAAATGGGTACGGTTTGAAAATGGGCTCAACTTGCAAGAATGGTCAAATATTTATTTAATTTTGATACTATTAACAGCCACAGGTACTATTAAACACACTTATTAGTAACATGTTCTACTAAATAACCTTAAAAGTTTACACGCTCTTAAGGTTAAGCTATAATATAAACTCTTATTCCTGTATAATGTTTGTAAAATAACAAACTTGCAAGTTTATTTGATTAATGAAAATGTACCGATAATAAAAGTACTAGTAAGGGTGTAAATACACCCTTGGAAACATCGGTAAAGCTCATCATTCCAAGCTTAAGTATTAAAATAAACACTTCCTATGGAAGGTGCTATTTAAAAGTAAAACTCATAAAATGAAGTTATGTGAGAAAATTTGATTACTACCATGATATGGATTTACGTAAATACATTGTTAGATAGGCCCTAAGATTCTTAAATGTTAGGTAATGCTCATAATGTTAGCTTAATCAGTCCTCATTCGGCCCACTGATAGGCACCGGCGTTGTGTCATGATGTAAGGGTAGAGCTAGTGTGGCTAGGTCTAGTGTATCAAAATGAAAAAAAAAAATTTTTAAATGCACGATGCAGTAGATTTACAATCGTCATGCCATGAAAATGGTTAGGAGCTGGTAATATTCAGCTACACAGTTAATTGATCTTTGGTGACCGTTGGTGAATCTTGTCACCTTAGTGTAAGGCTCACTAGTGGTCAGTTAACAGAGATGCTGTTTGTAGGTGCTGACAATATCCCTTTCCTGATTAAGGTTGAATCAGGATGTGTCCATAGATAGTCCCCACGCAGGCTCGGAGTGGTGGACATCTAAATCCAATGTTTGCCTTTACCGCAAAAACAAGATAAACATTTGATTCAGAAAATATCTCAGTTGACAGTCATTAGTAGTTGATAGTATTTTTTTCTGAAACCGTGAACTATTCAGAATTGTAATAAAACCAACCTAACCTTACCTATTGGGCGCTATACAATGGCATGTAAAAATTACCGGAAAGGTTTACAAATTCAGACAAAATGCCTTTATGGCAAATTAAGTTATTGTATGTGCACTAATTTCATTATGGCAAATTAAATTAGTGCAAAATGAAATTATGAATAGGGAGGGGATACCGTAAAATACATTCACTATCCATATTACTTGTATACAAATAGATGACTTTTAAATGATGTAGCAATAAAATGAACTCTTCATCGAAAGTGTACATTCCAGCTTAAGACATTCTGTGCCTTGAGAAATTATATTTGTTTTATATGCAATTAGTGTAAATATACTTAAAATGGTGTACAACTAACTATTTGCATTAATTTGATTAGTTTATGTTTTGCTATATTGAAATTAATTAATAGCAATAATAAAATACAATATATTTTTTGTAACATTAGGAATTGTGGGTTTTTGAGTATTAATAACATAATATAGATACAAGTAATAATAAAACGCCTAATATCCGTGCCTTGTATAATATTGTCTTGATTAGCTATTACTAAGAAGGCCTAAATAATAATATGTCAGTAAAAGGCGGCGCATAATGCATTTTAACCATACGACGGTTCACGCGTTGATATTAGATTGATACTCACGTAAACTGAGTTCTCCAGCAAAAGTAAAAAAATAAACTGTTCAATATCATATGGTATTTCGAGAACCGTGGCTTTAGCTGCCGTAATACCGAAGAAGGCAGCTAAGTGCAATTTTATAGTCGAAGCATTCTATACTCTATTGGTAACCACATGCAATTTAAAATGCTGAGGTGTTTTTGTATTGTACTGTCAAGGACTTTAATTGTTATGCTACTATGGAACCCTGTCATAATGACAATGTTAATCATTAATGTTAACTTTCTTTCATGTGGTGTGAAACTGTCATTATGACAGGGTTCCATAGTGGCATAACAATTAAAGTCGGTCTTCCGGTAACCTTCGGGGAGGGAAGATGGCCGATTGAAAAATGTCTGGCTTTTGCTTTTGATTTATTCTCTTTACTGATTTACTCTATTCACTGGACATTGGCGAAATCACTGCGGAATATCGCGGTGGACCGCCATTAATATATAAAAGAAGAAGAAGAACAATTAAAGTCCTTGAATGTACCCTTTTTTATTACGAGTTATGTAGACTCCCTTTTTAACTAGAACAACAGTGGTTATAATTTTAACTATGCAGTTAGGCACCTTCTTTGGTATTATGGCAGTTCGCTCGTAGGTAACTGGTGACGCTTTTACTGTTATTATGACCACAGTCACTGCTCTCGTGGAAACCGTGTCCAGTACAGTATTCCCAGTTTTTTAAAACATTCGACAATCTTCATGTTTTTAAAGAATCACGTACAAAAAGTAATAGAAAACTGATTGATTGAGGATGCTTTTTGCATTCTCAGTTCTGCTCACGTAATAGTATTTAATTAAATGGCCTCTTACACGCGACTGCTCTTGGTGGAGACTGGAGACACTATCATTTTCGCCGAGCAAAAGTAATTGCAGTATTTCTACCTAACTTTAAGCGTATTGGCAACTTCAGCAACTTGTATATTAAACCCAAATTGGACCATTGAAAGGGTAATAATATTTCACAATATGACTTGCATTGGTAAAACTGCACTTTGTTTTAATACAGCTCGGGTACCTACAACCTTTACCTTGCGTTTGTTAGGGTAATGATTAATTGCAAGAAACAGATAATGTCAATAAATTGTTCAATTTGGCTGCATTAGTTATAATAAATCTTTAAAACTCTTTTGCTATGATAGTTTTACAAACGCATTATACAGTCAGTCACCCCAATGTGTGTGTGAAAGCTGCTGGTGTGTGTGAGATGTATACGAGTGTGGGGTTCTATAGAAATATAAGCTATAAATGATAAAAAACATGTTATCACGTTATAGGGTTATGTTTAAGTTTTATTTTTTCCCATTACTAATATTGTATCAAACGCTTTAGTTACTGTTTATGTGTAGATCAAAATAAATTTAGTTCGAGCTTAAATTATACTTTAGGTTTATTTGTATTTAATTTACTTAGGGCATGTATTTTTGGTGTAGTTAAACATATCATGTAGGAGTCTGTCGGATGAAATTTCAGTGGAGATAAATTATATTAATTCTTAAAAACGGTGAAAAGGGACTAATTATTAATTATAACTACCACAATTATTTAGTATTGTATTTTACCACACACAGTCGGAGCACATGCTAATATGAATTTTATTGGAAGTATAAAACAAAGGGAAAAAAGATGTAATATAAGTCACATTTTCGTTTGGTATAACATAGATCTAGGAATCGTCTACTTGCAGCGCGTATCACATTGATAAATCAAAACCTGCTTACTTACCATAAACAAAGCAAAGGGGTCTCAAAAATTATTTTGTTTCGTTTGATTACTCTTATGTCATTAAAATAATGGCGACCGAGTCAAAAACGATTCTAAAACACGTCAAACGCGATATCGTAATAATAATAACGCAGTAGAATAGAGGCCCAGTACCGTTGTATCAACATACTATTCGATTTTGAACCTAAAAACAAATCTGATAGAGTCTAAAATGTTTTTCCGATCCCAATGAACCAATTCTCACATTCATCACTCTTTGAATGAAACTTATAAAACAGTTCTAAATTTAAATTTGACGTGTGACGCGCCATTTTGCGGCGGAGGACGACCCCGTCCTACATATAAAGGGTTAAGAAGTTAGAGTGCGGGCCTCGCAAGTTCCTGTTTATTGATGTGGATAAAACATCTGTCACTCTCTGACCAGTATGTTAGTGCGAGAGTGACGGATGCTTTATCCACCGCCATAAAGGCGACCATAATACAGGAAGGCAGGAGATAAATTACTCCAAACGTCGTACTAACAACATTTAAAGTCAAAATGCTATACTATATTTGTGATTTTGGATATTTTATCATGTTCATGATACATACTGGAAGATTATTGAAGTTGAAGTATTGGTTAATTGTAATTGTTGCTTATATTGAGAACATTTAAGTTAAGAATCTCAATATCATATCATGTTTTTGTTCAGGGTACCAAATATTCTTAAAAAATATATCCGTTTTCTATTAACTGAAAATGTAAAGGCCAATATAAGTCTCGATCGCTATGAATTATGAATTAACAAGTAAGTACTTAAAATGTGTATTAAATGAATTCCATAGTATTGCTTAGTATTTTTGTAATGTTCGTGTATATTTTTATTTGATTAAATGTTTTGTTTGACATCATTTTTGTTTATACCGTTGAATGGGGTGAATTAAAATTAGGTTCACAGCAAGACAGTTCATCCTAATGGAACAAACTGAATTAATTGGGTGTCTTATTATTTAAAGAGACCTCGAATATATTCCATTTAAAATTCGAGTTATGTTATCGTCATAAATATTTCAATTCACCCCCTCTGATGTTACATTTTATATTTTTCAACCGCATTCATTTTAAGATGTACTTAATATTCGTTAAATCACACGTTGCCTTTAGAGTGTTGTTTATAACATGTTTTTGGACGAAATTTACATTATTATTTGCTGATTGGCTCAAAATTGGTCCAAACTGTAGTCAAATGATTATACATAGTTTAGGAGATACGTTATATTTACACTAAGCTAGTATACATTTGTGTTGTATGTAATAAAATATATTCTTATTTAATATTGTTGTTTAATATTACCTACACCTATCTTCTATTCCGCGTTTCAAACGACTTAACCCCTCGTATGCTTGGGCGCGGAATCGTGCCAGTTCACGAACTATTATTCACGGATCCGTGCTCTCTTTTATTGGATTTTAAATTATCTTTTTTACAAAGTCTAAAATAAATTGTAGATTCCCAACGAACGAACAAACGTAAGAAAAAACATTGTTTTACTTTAACTTTTCATTAATTCACATATTTTCAAGGTCATTATTGGCCGCATCGGTATAAGGTTGGTGGTGTGAAAATCTGTAGGGTTTGCTAGTTAGACATGAAAGCCTAAAGAAAACAACAATAATTGTTGTCACATGTGAGAGAAATGTGGTAATGACAGATGAATACTAGCGCTAATTTAGAGTCGATTATGTTCTGGTCACGATGCCTGATTTATCCGTCTTTAGGTTAGGTTAGGGCACCTGTATTCGAATAGCATTGAAAGGGTTCATACCACCGCTGACACTTGAACTCATTCATTTTAAGCCTATAATATTTCGTTCATTGAATACAAAACGGCCACATTCCAAAATCAGTTAGTGTTGCATTTAATATTATTTAGCATTTAGTACCAATTTCACCATACGATGTTAAATTTAATCAATGTTAATCGACTGTTAGTTCATACATTTTGACAACTGTTAACGCTCTAATCGTCTGTTAAGTGGTTAACATCTTATGGTGAAATTGGTACTTAAGATTTTCAATGCAAAAACAAATTATTTTGGAATGTGTCCGTTTTGTATTCAATGAGCGATTTGTTGAGTAGTCCATTAGGCTAAAGAAGTTAAAAAAAAAGAACTCTCAGTAGGTACAGTCACCATCAAATATATTGCAACAGCCAAAGTCACCAAACAATTCGTCGCTCTCCATTCGTTTGGCCACTGGCTGATACGATATACAGGGTATTTTTTTTATCAGTGCACAAATTTTAACATATGATTTTGTATTTTTAATATTATATTACGACAATAAAACAAGTTTTTTTTTTTTTTTTTCAAATTATCACTCTTTTACCTTCTCGTGTAGACACAAAGTCACACTAGAAATGATGACATGGGTTGTCAAGCTGTAGGTATGCGATACACTGTATTGATATTCGAAATTTGAAATTTCATGTACAGCTTATCTATCAGACAACAAGCCCCTCTCCTACTGGGCCTCTATTCAACTGCGTTATAACGATATCGTTTTTGACCTGTTTCCGTATTGTCAACGTTTTGATAACTCATGTCATTTACAATAATGGCGACTGTGACATAAACGATTCTTAATCGTGTCAAATACGATATCGTTTTAACGCACCTGAATAGAGGCCCTGATATTCTAAATTTGAAATTTCATTTATTAACTTACTTAACAACACTTCCCTCTCCTCGCACCCCTGCATTAGAGGGTCCATGAATATCGTTAAGTTAGTGGAATCATTGAATCGGCAATATCTCTAATATTTTTTAAGCTAGAGTAAAAATAACAACATGTGGTATTGATTAACAATAGCGAAGCAAATATTAAAAAATGTGCACCTATTAAAACATTACCCTGTATATGATGCTGACTAAACATGAAAACTTTGATTAATCAAAAAATAACCCTAAGTAGTTTGTTTTAGAAGAACAAAGAATCTAGGTCAACGACTCCCGCTGCCTCAGAAGAAAACAAAACGAGACTCAAGTTCACACAGTTTACAGTTCGCCATATTTTTAGCCGGCGAACTGTGTCAATCTTATGTCAAGGCCAGGACTTGAGAAAACCAACTGTAATACTAAAATCATAGAGTTGTGTTTGGCTTGCGCTGATTACTATAAATGTTAAATCATACCAATCATATGTTTTTTAGGGTTCCGTACTCGGGGTGCCCAACGGGACTATTAGGTACTGAGCCTTCTTTGTTCGTCCGTCCTTTTAAGAGCTGTATCTTCTATCTTTTAAACCGTAAAGATAGCGGGTTTTAACCTTTTGAACGCCCATTCATGGCTAGGTACAATAAATAAATATCAGGGGACAATCTCATACAAATTGACCTAGTCCTAAACTAAGCTCTAGGCTTGTACTATGGGTACTAGACAACGATAAACATACTTATATAGAGAAATACATACTTAAATACACAGAAAACATCCAAGACTCGGGAACAAATATTCGCGCTCATCACACAAATATCTGCCCTTGCCGGGATTTGAACCCAAGACCGCTGGCTTCAGAGGCAGGGTCACTCCCAACTAGGTCAACGTGTCGTCAAGATTAGAGCTAAACTAGAGCTAATGTCAACCTTCCTCAAATACACCTAAAAAATGGGTTACTATCGTTTCACCAAAAAATTGCCAAACTGATTTTTTTCCCAAACATATCATTTGACCAAACTGCTTTATTTCCGAAACTGTAAATATTTCAGGTTTTTTATAAAACTAATCTAATCTAACCTAAAAAAATAAAATGAAAAGAAAAGGTGTTACTGAAAAATATCCTGACATACCTATTTACAGTGTTTGACCAACCACATCGTTTAGCGCTCGTTAAGTTGTAAAAAATATTAGAAAGCAAAGGAATCGGAAGCCACCGAATCCAGCTCTTTTTTACAAAATTTAGTACCAAAGAATTTTTTAACTTCCTACTGACATGAACTTGAAATTTGGTAATAATATTTATTATTACTTATATCTTCATCACACTTGATTTGACCCTTGTATCTTTTACCTTGCCACCAAACCATACTCCTTAAGAGAAAAAACAAATAAAAAAATCCGGGCAACAGCATGTCGGACCATGTTCAGTGCAGGGTTCCGAAGCCGTTAAGTATCATTTGGTGCCGTCTTAGATTATTTTAGTAGGTATAAATACTTTAATCGCCTGTATCTCAAGAAACAATGATGTCTACTTACTCGTGATAGTTTTCCTTTTAAATTCGTTATATTCGCTTTCAATTTAGTTTTTTTTTCTTCTGATTTTTAGTATTTGTAATTTTGGCTTGTGGGGACACTTAACACTATCAAAAATTAGCGCTTAAAAGCGTAATATTTTTCAAAGACTGATCCAACGACACCCCACACTTGGGGAGATGAGGAAAAAAAAACTATCCCTACGTTACGTGTAGGGGAGGTACACTAAAAATATTTTTGACACAATTGTATTTTACTACTTTATTAGCGTGGCTGATATGTATATTCATGCCAAATTACAGCTTTCTGTCTCGAAGTAAAGAGTCTCTAAGCTAGGCTGCGGACGGACGGACATGGCGAAACTAGTTTGACTACGGAATCCTACAAAAACTGACCAAGTGTGATTCGGGAACCATGGTACGCGAGTCCGACTCACACTTGACCGGTTTTTATTTCGGCCAGGTGATAAGATTGCTCTCTAATAATGCGTCGTATGGGCATCGCACACGGTAGCCTCTTGCTTGTTTGGTTCGTGTGAAAAGTGAATGCAGTAGCCTTATAGGTGCAATACGATTGATATTCTAAATCAGTGTTGCTTCTGATTGCGAGCCTCGTCGACTGCATCTCGAATTAAATATGTAAGTATTCACTGAATTAAGTTCTGTCTAAAAGTATAAATGCGGTACGCGCGCTGGAAGATATTGAGTCGAAAGATTGTGTTTAAAAGTGACAACGGCGATAAAAAAACCTTTTTAAAAAACGAGATCGTTTGTTCGCAATGAAATTACTTTTTACAACGTGAATGGCGAATTATGGACTTGTCAGAATTGGATTTATTTGATAGAGGTGTAAGTGGTGGATGACTTTTAATTATTCTTTACTCTTTTATAAAAAAGTATTGTCGGTCATGGAAGTGTTTCTTGACACAACCTTCACGAAATTTTAAATCAAGCAATCTTATCGAAAAAGTAAATGAGATTCTATTAGGGTGCCAAATTAGGTTTTTAGGCGATTTTACGTAAGTATTGCTTGGATCAGCGATCAATCATTATTTTTTATTACAGACTATAGTGTAGATCGCTTTCGTCTTTATATTTCGATTATTTTTTGTTGACGCTGTCTGTTCACCTAATCCTATATTATCACTTGGCGAGCCAGCCAGGGCTAGAATTCTACAAGGTAATAACGATATCGTTTTTGACCTGTTTCCGTATTGTCAACGTTTTGATAACTCTTATGTAATTTACAATAATGGCGACTGTGACATAAACGATTCTTAAACGTGTCAAACACGATATCGTTTTAACGCACCTGAATAGAGGCCCAGGATCCATGCAACATTTAAGATAGCTTTCCGCGAATGCTGCTGAAGACAGTGATAAATTAACTTATTTCAATCTCGGGCCAATCTAATTTCATCCTGTTAATGTGTTTACGAAACCTCTGACGTCATCAGCCCATTGAACGAGCGAATGACGTCACAGCCCCAACCGAAGCTTATTTACGACAATTACGACGCTTCCCATCATTTGTTATTCGCTAAATTATCTCGAAGACTTTATAACGACTGTCAACTATTTTTTTCTCAATTTTTTATTAGATCCCAAATCCACGATAGTCTGCAACGTAGTTAAAGTTTTCATGCGTCTTATTTCGACGGCAGAAAGCTTATAATGAGGTAAACGGTTGTTTCAAAGGTGTAAAGTTGTCGTGGCCAAGGTTAGGGTCTCCAGAAATAAATGTTACATCCTCCAGAGTTCGCACGCCGGTGCCAAGTTTTCGTCCCCTTTAAACCGTTGTTGTCTCGTCAGTCCACGTTTAAAAATCACACCCGGTGGTCAATCGCGAAAGTGCATGCGTTTGTAACGTGCCAGTGTTTGTAAACTGAATTTAAAAATATTTTCATCCTCTTTTCTGAACGACAGTAAAATCCAAGATGGCTGACGAATTTCTAATTTATTCACGAATGGAAGACATCACTGAGCAAGATGATAAGAACCTGGCAGGGGCCAGGAAAGAAATAAGGAACGATTTAACTGTTATTATACCTGAAAACCCATTTCCTGAAATAGAAGTAGATGCGTACCCACCTTTAAAATTCTCTTGGGTGATCCCTAAGAAACTGGCTGCCATGGCGTTCCCAAGGAACAAGGAGAATATCAAATTCCTTACCAATCAGGGTATTACGCATCTGGTAACACTGGCCGCGGGCAAAAGGCCTCCAGTAGAAGATGTTGCCAGGTTAAGATGGACAGAAATACCAATAGAAGAGTTCGAAGTACCTTCATTGGAGCAAATAAAGAAGTTCATCGATGTTTGTAAGCGAGCTGACAAGAATGGAGAGGTGAGTTTAGTTTTGATTTTTCCTGATTTTGGGAGGAGGTAAGGGATAATCAATGTTTCGAATGCAGTGCGTGGGCCCCTTGTTGTTCTCCTGGATTAGAAGATTATTTATATTTCTTTAAGAGTATTTATGGCTCCACCTTTATGTCAGCTACGGATCCATCAATAAATTGACATATTTGATGATGTTATCCTCTGATATCAGTTCCATTTTGTACTAGAGAACTTGCTCCTTCGACTTTGTGTATGACAATGATCAGCAGTGCAGTTCGATGGCTATATATAGAACTTATTTCAACACTGCTCGGTAATATGAACATTTTGGATCTCATTTGGGGTACAATATTAAAATAATCTCGGCCTATTTCATACTAACTAATTACCTGAATAAATAAAATAAAAACCTTTTTATTTCCTCACAGTAGAAAAGTACTATGTCTGCTTCGGCAGAAAGTGCAATTACATGACTCGTCCGTAAATCCCGTAGTTTCTACCCCCGGCAACAATGTACTATGTCTACAACTAAAAGCTGATCAACAATTCCGTAGCCGTAAATCAAAAGGGGCTTATGGTGGATGTTTACGCTGTTTTAATAATGTTACCATGGTTCTTGTAGGAACCCGAACTTTAATAGTTGGGCCATATAGCGGCTAATAATGAGAACTGTCAATTCGCAAGAAAAAAGCCACGTCGTTTCAATTTATTGGCTCTCTGCGACAGGGTTCCATACTTCCGTACCTAATATAGCCGCCTTCTTTCGCTCTTCTTTGTTATCACGGCAGCAGAGTGGTTGGATAATTCTGTGGCTCTAGTGAAAATAAGAGCTCTTAATAAGAAAGAGCAAAAGTCATATACCGAGTATACTAGACTTATACTGTTTTTCACCTAAACCTCGGGAGACTTATATCCTTTTTCACTATATAGGGCCACAGAATTATCCGTAACCATACAATAGCAATTATAAGAAGCAGATGGTTCCGTTGGTAAGTTCCTTTTGATTTAAAAGACCACCAAATATGCAAGAAAAAATACATGGTTAAGAAAATCACTAGCTCACCGTTTTAGTGGTGGTAGGGTCCGACCACCACCTTTATCTTACCATATTGACATGATTCCGTATTGTCATTTTGTCTAAGGTAAATAGCTAAGTAAATAATTCTTGACAGTAATGGTGACCGAGTTAACAATAATACGATAACGCGTCAAAGACAATGGTTTATACCGTGTATAATCTCAGCCCAGAATTGTTGTGTTACGGTGTGGGAATGAGGTATACGGTAAAGTTACTAGCGTAGGGGCATTTCTTCTTAGTCCTCAGGGTTGGCAACGCATTGGCAGCCTCACGATTGTAGTCTATGGATCTCACTTATTATCAGTTGGCGTGAGAGCTCGTTTGCCCTCTGTGCCATTAAAAGCATTAGCTTACATAGGTAAATGTATAATGATAAAGATATATTGTTTTACCTAAGTATTATAGTAGTTATTACAGTTATTATAAATACTGGTATATACGTGCAATAACCCTCAAAAGACTTGAGGTTATACCCACGTGCCAGTTGTGCTTTCAAAAAAAACTTGGCAAATAGCAAAAGTTGTTTACGATGCTCGAGTTCAAGGAGGTTCTTGATCTTAGAATTGGCATTATTTCGTAACTATTAGTGCCAGGACATTGTTCGCTAACACCAAGTTAGGGTGGTGAAGTCAACGTCGTATGTATATGACTGCCTTTGACTTAAGCTGACGCGAGGTATACAATTTATCATATTATTTTAATTATATAACAGTGTAGGTGCGAAAAGCTCATAAATGAACTCGTACCTATTAATCAATAAAAGGTCATTCGATTTTAAGCAGTTTGACTCCACATTTATTGTAATTTACAAGCGATCCGCCCTCGCTTCGCTCCGGGTTAAAGTATTATATATTCAAACCTTCCTCTTGAATCACTCTATCTATTAAAAAAAACCGCATAAAAATCCGCTGCGAAGTTTAAAAGATGTAAGCATACATAGGGTCATTATTCCCAAAAAGGTTTTCTCCTCAGCATTAATATTTAACTGATCTGTGGCAGGTGATAGGCATCCACTGCCGCCAGGGCCGCAGCCGATCGGGCGTGATGCTGGCCAGCTACCTGGTGCATTTCCACCGGTTCCTGCCCGACCAGGCCCTCAACACCATCCGCTTGATCCGACCAGGTCAGACTACCACCTAAAAATCCCCGGTGATTGCATGCCGACCACTTTAGAAAGCCACAAAACGCTGCCACGAATCTGATCTGCAGTTTGCTTCTGCATGTACGGTCAAGGACGTTAATTCAAGACCCATTTTAAAAAAAACTGCTTGAAGTTGTCAACGTCCTTAGAGATGACAAGTCATTTGTAACTTTGAGGGTACTCAACCTTAATGCTGTAGAATGTCAGATTGACTTTGGACCTAAGGTGTGTACCAAATTAAAGTCTTTGACTGTACAAGGCTAGACCACCTCATGGTAATGTTGGCTCTGAGGACCATGGAATATCAAGACTGCAAATGCTATGCCAACCCTGCAGATTAAGGTGGAATACCTCTATACTGGTCATTTCACCGGTTGTCTTTCCCTTAAAACGGATCACTCTGCGACACTGCTACTAGGCGGCAGGTCAGTTGGTGGTAAGACAGTTGGTGGTAGCTATCCGGACGGACCCAGCACAGCCCGACTAACCATATTCATACATGTCCATGATCACCATAGGACGGGTGAATCACTATAAGACCTAGGCTGCCAAGAAATAGACCTGATCTGAGGAGGAGTAGGTTTTGAGGTTAGTTAAATCCTGGATCTGCTCTGTAGTATTAAACTTATATTGTATATTTCTCCAGGGTCCTGCGACTTCGCAGAGCATGAGGAAGCCGTGGGTCTGTACTTCGAACACCTGACGGAAGACAATCCCCTCAGATTTGGAGTTTCCGGAGACGTCATGGAAGACTTCATCCAGGCTGCTAAAGAGTGTAACAGTACGACGAAGTAGACGTCCAATAAAAAGAAAGCAAATAGATTCGCCTCGACAGCTGTAACTTCGCGTGTATGCCTTTCATTACTATAGTTAATTAGTCGAAAGACGTCCACTGCTGGACGTAGGCTGGGAAAATACCATTAATTTCGATATGGGTTCAGAGGGTCCGCCAATATCCATAAAATCCTCTGCGTTTCTCTCGAAATAAGGGCATATCATGGGAAGATACAGGAGTTGGAAGTACCTACTCTAAACGCTAAAAATACTTTCGATGGGGATTGAATTGGTCTGTCTATATGTACAGGCGACATTATTTATTAATAAATATACTGTGCTTTAAAAGTAACGTAAATAAGTTTAGATATTTCTGAGCATATATATTTGATGGTGACTGTACAGCATTTCTCCAGAACACTCTTTCAAGTTTCAGCTTGTACTCTCTCGTTGTATCCAAGAGGCCTGTGATCTACGTGGACTGATGTGATTGTATATGATTGTTATTTGTTGTACCTGAAATCAAACATTTATTAAATGATTTTAACCAGTGTTACTCTTTTGGTCCTTCCAACCGGATACTTTTACGTTCACTTACATGTTAACCTTGAACTACCAAAAAGTTTTGAAAATTATTATCATTCAAACAATAGTGAATACAAAAAAAATACTAATGCTGCTTTAAGTTTTTTTAATAATATTAGGGGACATGTCACTCAAATTGACCTACTCCCAAACTAAGCTCTAGGATTGTACAATGCGTAGGTACTAGGCAACGAGAAACATTCTTGTATTGCGGGATATAAACATACGTATAAATTTATAAACCATTAAAATAACCTCAAACTCTTCCAATACATCCGAGGGTTTACCCTTGAAATGTCGACACTGATTTCATCGAATGATTTACTTCGCCGAATTTTCATTTCATCAACAGGTGCAGGAGTAACTTTTCGGTGGTCACAGGTCTAACCTAACCTAAACTACATAGCGTACGCTTTAATACTCTAAAAGCAATAAGGTTTCAGCAAAAGTAGCTTTCGATGGAATTATATTCGGTGAAACGACACATTCGGTAAAATGAGTTTCGACAGTTCAAGGGGATCCCATATCCGAGCCTAAAAGGTCTCCCCCATTTCGTAAAGTGTAACGCTCTCATTGCTTAAAATAAATAATTAATCTAACATACAAGATTAGGTGCTGCCAATCCCTCGGCTGGCTCCCTCCCAAAGCCGATGACAACTCGTCTGCTGCGGCCTCCTGAAATAGCCCATTTGGTTTAGTGCAGTTTTATGGGGCATTAATGCAAAGGAAATTACATTTTCTTGTTTATTTCGTGTTTGTGAATGAGTTGGAAAGTAATTTGATCTTTGAGCGGTATGTAAGTTTCCTTTTGTTTAAGTTTTATGTGAGAGTTGGCAAGAGTTTGTTATTTATACGAACGTTATTGGCCATAGACAAAAGTAAATAAATTAGAATACATGCCTGGCTTTAGCAGTAGGTAGAGCTACTCGTAATTAATACGTTTGATTAGAATGAATCTATTGAAGATACATTACAAGACCTCTATGCTACTCGGCAAAACTATATAACCTTTGACGTGTTATGACAGTCAATAAGCGCTATCGTATCATTAACGATACGTTAACATGTCAAAGGCAATATTGTTTTACCTTGTTGAATCTCAGACCAGAGTTTATTCGCCTCGTGGTTTTGAACTATTCATTCCTTTTTGGTATGATTTACTTAACGCCTAATAGCTGCTTTGGTAACTTGAGCATCTACATTCAGGGAGTAATAAAAACGGGTTACTTTCTATGGAAAATGTTCACTAAGAAACCCGTTTTCAGTGCTCTTGACTATATATTACGAGTAAAAGATAAAAAAAAAAAAACTTGTTTATTCAGTAAGTCGGCCGCACGCGCACTTTTACACGTCAAAATTCTACTAGCGCTTCAAAAAGGAGACTACTGCTGAGAAGAAACGCTACAAGAAACTCGACAGTAAGTCATTCTTTGTAAATATTGCTTATGTCAATGATAGAACTTAACCTGGCATTATACAAAACAATTAATTAAATTTAAAAATATATATATATATATATATATCATGCGTAGTTAAGCAGGAAAAAGTGTCGAAACTTGTAATAAACACAAGAGCAAATAAATAAAATAATAATATTCATACCTACCCATGACGATGCTAAACTGAATGAAATAATAAAAAAAAGTTTCCATACGTTCTCCTCCAGAAACCGTGTCCCCTACACTAGATAGGTACTAAGCTGTTAAAACAGCGTACCTACCAATTAGTTAGGAGTTTCTACTGTACTTTAGGATTTTTTGGCAGCATTTTAGGAGAGATTTAACTCATTTACCTAGCCGTAAATATGAAACAAAACACTCACGTGATCTCAATGATTTCCATTTCAGTGCCAAAATATTAACCCACGACATGAGCTCACAATCAATGCGGACCAACCTGAAGCTCTCCAGACTGTTGTACAAGTACATGGATGAGCCCAAAGAGGAAACAGTTGAAGACAGTCCCAAGCCGGTCGAAGAAGAAGAATATGAGTCCTACCCTCCTTACAATTTCTCCTGGTTTGTTGAGAATAAAATCGCTGCTATGGGATGGCCGCAAACTGTAGCCAATCTGAACTACTTAGCGGATGTTGGTGTTAATCATCTGATCACGCTCTCGCCGGAGAAGAGGCCTCCCATCCTTGACTGCAAGAAGAAGCTGAAGTGGTCGGAAATACGGATTAAGGAGTTTGGGACTCCGACGCTGAAGCAGATCATTCAGTTCATCGAGATTTGTGAACGCGCTGAGATAAGGGGAGAGGTTTGTATAAATCTAAAGGTTTTAGAGCTTAGATTAGAGGAACAGCTAATAATTTGACTTGCCGAATTGCCCGAATTGCTAGTCCATTTGTTCCATTGACTCCATTTGTTTAGGTTAGGTTACGAACAAAACAAATCAAAAGACGTGGCTCTGATTGACAGCCAATCAAAACTGTCTTGACATGCTTTTGATGCATCAGTGTTATGCTTTTACTGGCTGTCAAACGACATCACATGTTTTGTTTGTATAAGTTTAGTTAGGTAAGCATTTAGATAACCAAATTAATTATAATCGAGCTTTTTGTATCTTTGGTCAGTTCTGATTAGACGATTTTATTAGTTGGGTTAGGTTCGGTTAGGTTAGTAGTATTAAAACTACACCGGACGTGTTTCCAAGACCTGCTCTGATGACGGAGTTTGAAGGTGGGCACAGGACCTTCGCTGTTTACGTATAATCACATGCAGTCGGTATCAAAAGCTTGTTACAAAAAATGATTTTACAAAAACCGTGTTTTGAAATTCTCTTTCAATCCGTCGTTTTTTTTTGTATTAATAATCCTAATTATGCATTTATGTCATTTCCTCGCATTTATTGAGAAAAGCATTATTATATCCCTCGGCGGAAATGGGATGCCTGACTCGTGTTTTAGCAGGCGTCGCTAACCACCTCGTCAGACATTTCCTTACTTTTCGCGCCTAGGCAGTAATGCACTATAACTGTGGTGTTTGGCAGGTGGTGGGCGTGCACTGCCGGCAGGGGCGCGGGCGCACGGGCACGCTGCTGGCGTGCTGGCTCGTGCACTTCCGCGACACGCCGCCCGAGCGCGCCGTGCTCACCGTGCGCGTGCAAAGACCAGGTACCTACTCACACAGCTTCGCAAAAAGACTGTATGCATACATATATACATAACGTCACGCCTTCATTCCCAGAGTGGGGTAGGCAGAGCTACAGAATGCGCTTTAAAGCTTAATATTTCATAAACGGATCACTTAATCAAAAAATTGTTTTCACAAACCCGTAATATTTTTGAAAGACCTATCCAACGACATCTCACACTATAGGGTAGACGAGAAATAAAAGTAGATTCTTATGTCACGTTTAGGAGAGATACAGTAATAAAAAAAAAACAGGATTTTATTTTACCACTTTTGGGCGTGACTTATTTGTATATTCATGCCAAATTCCAGCTAACTACAACTAAGAGTCCCAGATCTAGGCTGCGGACGGACATGGCGAAACTATATAAGGGTTCCTAGTTTGACTACAGAACCCTAAAAATGGCTTATGACAGTATTTATTTAGTGATTCATTATTACCCACAGGTTCCTGTGAAACATACGAACAAGAAAAGATTGTATGCCATTACCACGACTGCGTCCGAGGAACTGTGCCCAAGCCAGACTACCGCCTCGTGGAAGACAAGGTCTACTTTGACAGCTCCATGAAGCACCAGTTCGCTGACAGCGACGAAGATCGCGACGAAGATGGCGACCAAGATGGCGGACTGAATGGCGGGAAAAAAACCGTCGTCACATTCAAACTAGAAGAAACGGTGGACAGAAAGGAATTAATACGACGATTGTGCGAAAAGAAAACAAACACAATGGTTATAAATCATAATATTTATTTCTAGTATATATATTCAAACGATCTCAGCTATTCTATTGGGTTAAAACGATATTGCATTTGACGTGATTTGGTATTGTAATTAACTCGGTCGCCATTGCTGTCAAGTAAACAAGAGCTATCAAAACGTTGACAATAAGGAAACAAAGGACGTCAAAGGCAATATCGTTTTAGCCCAGTAGAATAGAGGCCCAGATTTTTTAAATTTTCTATGGAAATATAATTTTACCAAATACTTACTTGGATTACCTACCCCGTAATGCTTATTTTGTTTACTTTTTACTATAAATTGCACATCAATAACAACACTATTTACTAACAAATTATAAGTAAACAAAACAAACAATCAAAATTCTGACAAAGGTAACCAAACTCTTATCTCCTGTACCTATTTTAGTACGTACTTTACCGCTTTAATTCGTTGGACTATTTCGAAATCACTCCCATTTAAACGAGCTTAGAAGTGATCAAATATCTATCTGTTTTATGACATAAACAGATCAAGCATTGTACCTACGTCTTTAGTAAATAATCAATGCATAAAAAAAACATTCTATGCAAGATGCGATTTAGTTTCCTAATAACAAGACGTATAATAATGGTTTAAGATAGTTTGTAAGTATGGATGTTTGTTACTCTTTCACGCAAAAACTATTGGACGGATTTAAGTGAAATTTTGAATGGAAACAGCTTATACCTTGGATTAACACATAGGCCACCTTTCATATCGCTATTCCCTCGGGAACTGATTTATTAGCGTACGAAGTCGCGGGCGGAAGCTAGTGTATTTATAACGCAAATAGATTGGTTAATACGGGTTCAAATTTAACATTTAATGCGGCCGGCCAGCAATGTCCGAAAAAAACATTAAAAACCACCCTAACCGCGGGAAGATTCTGCGACTAGAAGAAGGAAGATTCTTCATCATTCTGGCTGGGATATCCACAGGATTGTACTTTCTATTTCTGTGGTACATGATATGGCAGGTATTCAAGAATATATCTCAAAAACCGCAATCCATTCCTACCATGACTTCGAACAGACTGCATTATGAAGGAATCTACCGTTTTAAATTTCTCATGCTGGTGACATTGTTTTGTGCTGCTTTGACTGTTATTGGGTTTATTTTGGGTCTACTTGCAGAAGGACAATGGAAGTGGGATGAGAATATTGAGTTGGAATACACTTCAACATTCTTTACTGGAATGTATGGGATGTGGAATATTTACATCTCATAGCTGGTCCTGTATGCACCGAGCCACAAGTGCTGGCCAGCCATGGAGAGCACTTCAGACACCATGAATTTGAATGAGGAGTAAAAAGTTTTGTCACAAGTAACTGATATGAGGTTGTGCAAAAAGAAAACATACAAAATGGTTTTAAAACAAAATTTATTTTCAGTTTTCCATATTCAAATGATTTAACTCCGCAGTTTTGCATGTTTTGAAAAAACCAAAGCCTGATTAATGCACTATGCTCTGTATTTTTATTTACTTTTTACTATTCAATGCACAGCAATAACAAGACGTAAGTAAGTAAGCAATCAAAAATAAAGTAACCAAAATCATATTTCCTTCAATTAATACCTCTCCCCATTTTAGTTCTAAACTGCTTTAGTATCAGTCAATTTCAAATCGCTCAAAAGCCTGAACAGGCTAGAAGTGTTTTTTTTTAAGTATCTGTTACCATGGTGTTACAACAAAAAGACAGACCAACTGTAAATATGTTTAGTAAAATATCAATTCATAAAAAAAAACAAGTGCTTTTCCTAATAGCAAGACAAATATAAAGAAATTGAATAGATAGGTTATGGGTTCAATAAATTACCACATACAAACCATGACAATGTAGAATTTTTACTTAAAGTTTGCCATGTTTCCACCTTCTGATCATTGGTAATGATAAATTAGGGCATCTCATTGTTAACTGGAGGACAGCCACTGATTACAGACATACATATTAAAATGTGGAAGTGCAACACTTCAAAATTTCACCCATCATGATGAAGACAACAAAAACCAGTTGTATCACTCTTTCCTTCCTAAAATATCCCATAAATATTTTCTTATCTGTACTGCCCACTAAACAAGCCTGTTAATCTGGCAACCCAGCAACCCTGGTTGGGCCCAGGGTCTAGGCACCACTGTCAGACTCAAGACGCTGCTTGGAGCACGCCTCACTCGAACTTGAACCCGTTGACCAACAGAGTGCGACACTACATCGAGCACCTGGGATATGTCCGCAAAGTTCTGGTGGTTGATCGAGCCAAACTGGATTATCTCATCGTCAACATTGAGACCCTAGAAAATTAACATAATCAAATCATGTTGTTTTGAACTTATGTCAAAAGTATTAATCAACTAATCTTGTTTTAACCCTATAGCTAATGCGCAAAAAGTTAACATTACAATGTCATACAAAAATAAATGGATTCAATAAAACTTTTTATTGAATTTGATTCTGTGTATTTTTTTTAACACATTGTGATGTTAACTTTCGTCATGTGATAAGCTTTAAATGATGTAGTATGTACAAAATATGTAAAGTACATGGGAATCTGATGAATATAAAAGTTGTTTTTTACCAAAGTAATGCTAAACCTGCCATAAAAATTACAAGCTAAAACTGGGGTCATGATTGCGAAGCTTATCCTGGCATGGCCATTAAAATGTAGAATGTTGAACAATTGAGAAGACTATACTTACAGCATCATCTGCTGGTGATCCGTTGGCCACAAACGAAACCTTTGCGAACACCTGTCCATCATCCATAACTGCGACTGCATGATGCTGAGAGTGCCCGTTGTGATGGCTCCCACCATGCCCGTTTGTGTGTAGTGTTGAGGCTGGAGCTGACGACCCCTCTCTGTTGGGACCCATCAGCTCACCGTGCACCTCAGTTAGACCCTGTTCTATTCTCTTCATAAGAGCTTTATGGTCATTCTGTAGATCTGTAATTTTTTTTACTACAATCATTTAACTTCCTTTCATTAAGTCATAATTTCAAGAATGCTTGGTTACAAAAAAAAAAAATAACTTGTAGCGTCCAAACTTGACACTGGTAGAATTTTCCCCATGGACAGTACCTAGCCAGACTCAGATAAATTGAACATTCAATCCATGCTTGAAAACGGGAATTAATGGACATGATACTCAGTTTTATTTGGACTTACAACAAATAATAAAGGTGCAACACTTGAGACCGCAAAGTTGTTTTCATGCGTGTAAATTACTTGCGTGTTTGAAGAAGTTCCAATACTTACAGATGATCTGATGTCGAGCGAGCCGCACTTTATAAACGTCGATATCGTTCCGAGGAAACCCTTCAGGGTCAACCAGGGGCCCATGCATTCCTACGTGACCGTTCGTATCGAGGATTGCAGTGTGATCGCGGATTTCACTCTCTATCCTGTCCTTCTCCTCCATTAATTTTAACACGCGGTCTCGGGCCGGCCCGTCCATGTTGAAGCCAACCATTTTCAAAAAAAACCCTGTAACCGTAGGAATCGTACGATGAATTTGCGACTTTTCTTGTTATGTTATGATAGACATGACAGTTCTGTCTTGTTCTTGTCTGACAGTAAGTGACAAAAGCAAGACAGGACAGCTACAGGCCTCCAGCGTGTACGCCCATGAACTCAAAATGGGGTCTATTTCGAATCAAAACCAGGTAGCCCGGCAACATCAGTGTTATTGTTGCCAGCGTTGTTAATATTACAGCTCGTTATAATTCGTTATAACGGTTGTAATAATGGTTATAAAATGGACCAAGGGCCCATTTCATAAATGCTTGTATAATAAAACAAGACGTGGAAGTCTCTTTTTAATACGTACCTACTAATCACTACATAGTATAAAACAAAGTCGCTAACCGGCTGTCTGTGCCTATGTCTGCTTAGATCTTTAAAACTACGCAACGGATTTTGATGCGTTTTTTTTTAATAGATAGATTGATTCAAGAGGAAGGTTTATATGTATAATACTTTAACCCAGAGCGAAGCGAGGGCGGGTCGCTAGTGAACTTATAAAACCACTCCAAAATGTTACCGAAGGAAGATTACAACTTGGCACATCGATTTTTCGCCTCCGTAAACGGGCGGTTTTAAAAATTAAAAATTAAGAAACTTTAACTTTCCATTTCGTCACGAAAATTAACGTATTTAAATGTACGACTAATTTTCGTGAGAAATGGAAAAGTAACACATTTAAAAATTACATATTAATTAAAACTAACTTATAAAATAAAACCCTCCATTGAACCCACTTGCGGCATCGTGCCGAGGACGCTCGCAGCATTACCCATAGAGTAACTTTGTATATATCTGAGATAGAGATATCACTCGATTATTTGGCATACAGCGCCATCTGGAAATAAGTTACGATCAAACTTTCTAGGGACCCTGCTACTCGTCCGTTTAATTCAAAATAAAACGTTTTTCTATTAAAATGGGTATATATATTATAATAATATATATACCAATGTCATCATAGCGCAATGACCCAAAGTGGGTCTTGGCATCCCACACCTAAACCGCCAAGGTTTTCCGTTCTGAAATAAAACTACAAATTGCAAATTTTAAACATTTACTTATTATAAATCTTAAATGCGTAACGCAGTTAATTAATAGTTTAAACCTAACAAACATATATATATATATATATATATAATAACGGAGTTCCACTTAATTAAAGCAATAAGAAAATAATTTGCTTAACAAAGAAGTTTCGAAAAACGGCAAGCTACCGGTGGTTAAGGCTGCAGACCGAGGAACCTCCTCACAATACGTGCCGTGTCGAGAAGTATCATTTTCTGTATGGCCCTTGATCCAGCCATCTAGCGAGAGTCTCATAAGATGTTGGTCGACACTCTTCGCTATGAGAATGTTCAATCCTTATCAAGTTAAGGCGAAACAGAAGGGATATCTCACCAACTGGTTGACGAAGGATTGTAGCTACGCCTCATTCATACACCTAAAAATGGCCTCAAAGTTGCATCAAGTTTATAAAACTCCAAGATCCTTTCGAGCCACGAGTGAGGCACCGAGTCATAGGCCTTCTTATAGTCAATCCAAGCAGCCGAAAAGGCCCCCTTCCTTCGCCTGACTTTCTGGCAAATGGTCATGTCTATGAGGAGCTTCTTAGTACCGCGGGACCCAACCTTACATCCATAATTACTATTAGGCTTTTTTCATTAAAAACAAAATTAATAAAGTAATAGTAATGTTAGTTACGAGTACATGTAAACATTCACTTATAATCCATATAGGTACAATGGTACATGTCATCGTCATGAATCGTCAGTGTCCAAAAGCAAGCCGTAATTAATACACATTAATCTCGTCGTCACCATAAAACCAATAAAACAGGAATCAAATATTCAAGTGGGAAAATTCAAATGTGACAGGAAAAGTTTTGATGATTTTGTCATTTCATGTTTTTAAAATAACGTTTCGTTTCATTGGGGCCTATGGAATGCTGGAGTATAAAACTTATTGTTGATCATTACATAAATGCTTCTTTTCATCTGATGACATATGTAACTTTTACTACTTCTTGTTTTTAACGCTAAACTGTTATTATAATAATGTGCTGCTAGTGACGATTTGTATTTTCTTATTGAAAATAGATTGCGTGCAATGAGACGCCTGCAGTTCTATGTTCCTATTGGTTTTGGGAACATTGTCTATGCCACTGGGCCAGAATGATTATAATCTGTGGTGAAATTTATTGACTTCATTGTAAATATTTTAGTTTTTATTTAATTTACTTTAGTTTTAGTGTTCAAGTTTCATGTTTTGTTAAAATAAAAATTTGTATATGATAAAGCTGAATGCCGGTGAATACCCTAGCAGCCAAAGCTCAATTTAAAAAAAAAGTCTTCAGTCAGACAGAGACCTCTGGATGGATGTAACTATGACTTCTAGACCAACCACGACGCCGTTCGCAAGTTGTTTGAAGTGATAACACCGTGGCATTACCCCGTTGCACTGCAATGCTGTCGTTGAGCAAAAAAGGATCCTTGCCGGTGGTCGCCAGGGACGCCGATTAACTAGACTGACAATTCTTTTATAATAGTTGGATTTGTGTAGCAATGGCATTAAAAGAACGGTTGCTATTTGTGTTGTCTATATTCCTCCTCCAGCCAGCTTGGGTACGCTCAAAGCGTTTCTCTGTAATGCGGTTAGTGTATTGGAACAAACTAACGAACTTATTATGCTCGGTGACTTTAATCTGGGAGGTATCCCGTGGGTTAGTGTAAGTGGAGGCGATTATATGGTATCGTCTGGTTCTCTCAACACCATAGAGAGCTCTCTAGTTGACTTTTTATGTGAAGCAAATATGAATCAGTTCAACAATATTCTAAATGCTAATGGCAGGATCTTAGATTTAGTTCTCAGTAACATACCTGGGGGAGAAGTGACTGCTGCCCTGGACGTTCTCAGTAGAGTGGATACTCACCACCCCCCCATACTGTTCACTGTCAATCTTACACCTTCTGTATCGAAAAATAATAAGCCTAAGCATGTTAAATATAATTACTATAGGGCCAATTATGAGGCCATTGTATCGGATCTGAGTGCTATTGATTGGAGTGCTGAACTATCTGGTTGCATTGCCGCTGATGATATGGTCTCTGTCTTTTATAGGCATCTTCACACTGTTATCCTAAAGCATGTGCCTATGCATAAATCCAGGAAGGGCAGTCATCCGCCGTGGTTTGGGTTCTCTTTGATTAAGCTGCTGCAAGAAAAGAATAAATTGCGTATACGTTTCAAAAAGTATAGGAACCCTCGTGACGGTTTTGAGTTTGGACTTCTCCGTGACAGGTGCAACAAACTGCTCGCTACGAATCACCAGAGGTATAAACAGTCTATCGAAGCCTCTGTGATTAAGAATAGTAAATTTTTCTGGCGTTATGTTAATGGTAAGCGTGGCAGCTGCGCGATGATCCCTGCAGCCATGCATCGTGGTGATGGTGACATAGTCAGTGATGGCGATGGTATTTCTGACCTCTTTGCTTCTCATTTCTCCTCTGTGTATTCAAATGATGCTCCCGGGGATTTGCCTTCCGTCCGTCACCATGACGGTCAGTTGACTTCCATACAGCTTCGTGAGGAAAGTGTACTCGAAATGCTTAAAAATTTAAATCCCGACAAAAGTGCTGGGCCTGACCAAGTCCCGGCGGTCTTTTATAAGCGAGCCGCGGTGTCATTGGCTTTTCCGTTGTGTCGTATATTTAATTATTCTCTGTCGGCTGGTGACTTTCCCGCTTTATGGAAGAAGGCTAGAATCGTGCCTGTTTACAAGAGGGGTGATAGAAGCAATGTAAAAAATTATAGACCTATTGCCATACTTTCATGCCCATCTAAACTTTTTGAGTCACTTTTGTGCCCTACTGTATCTAGCTACCTTGATTCGTTTTTGTCTCCTTATCAGCATGGGTTTAGAACTGGGCATTCGGTGGAAACTAATCTTTTCTGTTTCGTATCTGATGTGGCGCGGGGTATTGATGGTGGTGGGAGGGTTGATGCAGTTTACACAGACCTGAGTTCCGCCTTTGACAAGGTGAATCACCACGTGCTGTTGCGTAAGTTAGAGGCCTATGGAGTGGGAGGTTCACTTCTAGTATGGTTTTCGTCATACCTGTTCCAGCGACTTCAGTCAGTTGTTGTTAACGGTCACGAATCACAACCTTTCATCGCTGGTTCTGGCGTGCCACAGGGGTCGCATCTCGGTCCGCTGCTATTCAATGTATACATTAATGACATTCCTCTCCATATCAAACATTGCAAGTTTTCGCTTTTTGCTGATGACTTGAAAATTTACAGGTCTGTAGCAACTGATTCTGATGTTGAGCTCATTCAGAGTGATTTGGATGGAATTCAAGAGTGGTGTCAGCTTAACTGTATGGTGCTTAATGTTACTAAGTGTATTTACATCAGCTTCTCTAATAAACTACGTCCTGTGTATTCGGCTTACTCGATTGGTGGTGAGCACTTGGAGCGAGTGAGTGAAATTCGTGACCTGGGGGTTCTGATTGACTCCAAGCTCAAGTTTACGTCTCATGTAAATCTTGTTATCAGCAAGGCAGCACGGATGTGGGGATTTGTCAGGAGAAACACGCAATCATTCAACGTGTCATGCAAACTTGCACTCTACAAATCCCTAGTGCGGAGTCATCTCGAGTTTGCGAGTGTCGTGTGGAACCCCTCGTATGTCGTACATTCCCAGCGTATTGAGTCAATGCAGCGGGCGGTCACCAGACACTTAGCTTATGTCTCCCAGTCTATATCACACAGATGTTCCTACAGTGCTCGTATGAACTTTTTGGGCCTTATTTCGCTTCGCAATCGTCGGAAACTTCAGGAGTTGACATTTCTCAAAAAATGTATTAACGGATGCACTAAATCTGTGTTAGTACTACCTCTATTTAAATTTTCTGTGCCACCTCGTCCACCTAGGAAACCTGTTAGTAAAATCCTGTCAGTCCCCTCATATAGTACTAATATTGGTAGGCATTCTCCGTTGCCTCGTGTCTGTAATGCATTCAATTGCATAAGTGCAGCTTTGCCCGATCTGGATTTGTTTTTTGATTCGCTTGCAAAATTTAAAACTAAAATTCTGGCCTGTTTGTTACGTACTAATGTTTAGTGTTACCTATTGTTTCTATTTAGTCCGCTAAGTTTTCTATAAATGCTGTGTATACTTGTAATTGGCTTGTACACTAGATATAATACCCTAATCTGATTGTATGTTATAAATGCTTTGTGTACTTGCTGTAAGTGTACCTTTCAATAAATAAATAAATAAATATAATTTTTTTCGTGTCAGACGACCACGGCTCAAGAGTTTCCAGTGCAAGTGCAGCAAATATGTAATTTGGCTTTAAAAAAGCGTATTTGCGGCACATGATGTTTTGGGCGTGGTCTGCGGCCTGCGGCGGTCCCTGGCTTGCGAGCAGAACCTTGGACGCGAGACGGCGCAAGCGTATCAACGCAAGTGACGTCCCACGCCAAGGGGCGACCAAGATGCCACGGAACTAACGTGCATCCATTGGGTCTCTTTCCGTCTGAGGCAGACAGGCCGGAAAAGCAACTGTGCTAAGAGCCCGACGGATCAGATTGTTGATCGATGCGTGTCTGTACACTCGACCAGCACTGGACTGGCAACACAGACCGTGACGTCCTAGGTCGTCAACTGCTTTCCCACAACGAGAACAAGGATGCGGCTCGCAGACTTTAAGACCGAGGCAGAGGCACGCTGCAACCCTTAAAGCTATCTAAAAGAGACCCAAGAGTTCGCGAAGGGAGAGAGTGCAGCCAGTGGCCTGACTCTGGCTCGGAAACTGCCAATAAACGGGCCTTCTCGGATAAATTTTGACTATTTTCCAAAAGATTGCGATGGCAAATTTTAACAGAAATAAGGTCCCATGCCGCTTGGCTTGCTTTTTAGACGGGCAAACTTTCACCCGGATTACGGACACGCCAAGCATCCTCAGAAACGGACAAACACGACACCTGAACATCAATGGGGTTGGAAACATTAGAATCCCACTGATGAGGGTGATTGTGCTGTGAATGGAAGAGAGGAAAGCTGGGAGTGCCATGTCACTAGTAGCCCGAATGCCAAGCCCACCGTACTTAACGGAGAGGGTTGCTTGAGACCAACTGTTAGGAGAAAGTGAGATTTTCAAAATTTTGCTAGTAGTTAATTTTAAAATATTATCAATTGAGGCTGATAGATGAGGAAATTTCCAAACTGGGCTACAGCGAAGAATGTACAGAAATTTAGGAGAAAAGAGGCACAAACGTAATATAAATATGGCGATATGAGGTGAGATTTTGTACAGTAGAACGGATGAATCATGAAAATTATTTAATTTAAAATTTATAGTAAAGGGAATTGCTTCTTCAAAAATAGGAGCCCCAAGCAATGTAAACGTTTCCTTAGTCAGAACGGTAATATTAGGCGAAAGTGTATTAAAACTTTGAATTATATCAACGCGAACGTCAGCGGAGAGCCTATCAGAAACGAATAACTCACACTTATTTAAATTTAAAGAAAGACCTATTTCAGCAAAACGGTCTATAAGTGTGCGAAGGTCCCCTAAAACTGAAGAAGCTTTTCCTACTGAAGTGCCGTCATCTAAATACCAGATATTTAAATCTGAAACGAGATGGCTTATGATAGGGTGGATAGCGAGATTGAAAATAACAGGGCCAAGCGGGTCACCCTGTTGGCAGCCTACACAGGACCAAATTTCGTTATCCTCGTACATCAATTTAGAACGAGTCCCATAACATTGCCAGAGGAAACCAAAAATTTCTGGTAAATTATTTTGAATTTCCCTTAAAAGAGTTCCATCAACAGAATTGAAGGCATTTTTGACATCGATTTTTAAAAGAACTTCGTAATTTGATATTTCCAGAAAAGAGCTTGTTGCATGAACCGCGGCTTCACAACCGCCTTTAACACCGAAACCAAGTCTAGGTTTGAATTTATCAGTAAGACGGGTATGATACTCACGACAGAAAATTTAGAAGCCAAACGGCGAAGGGCCTATATACCCAAACCCTCCGCAATAGGGTGGATACCACCGTCCTTTTTATTTAAAGCTATTAGGTTTGCCCCATGGAAAAGTTAGTTTCTTAATTTTTGTCCTTAATGACTGATGTACCTGCACTTTTTTTGAAAACCGCCCAAACCTTTTTATTTTATCGAAATCGTCAGAGCCGTTTTCGAGAACGCGATTAAAAAATATATATTATTATATGTATACAAACATTTCTCTTTTAATAGTATAGGATAGTGGATAGGATAGGATTTAGGTAGCTAGGTACGTTTGATGATAGCGTCGTCATGTAGGTACCTACCATTAAAATTTAGTTGGTTTTCTATTGTTTGCCCGACGGTCATAACTCATATGCTAGAATCGTCATTTGGCCGAATTTCATTTTCTCGAATGTTTCGGTTACTAGAAAAGTTATTGGATATACTCTTGTTTTCCCGAAAATTTTATGCTTTCCATATTATTATTAAGTGCAATGATATTATTCAATAGAATATAGAAACGCCGTACTAAAAAGTGTTTCTTCCTGAATTATATTACTATTAGTCACCCGCGAGCTGTAGGATCGCAGTTCTTCCTAACACTCCTCCCGCTTCGCTCGCCGTCGTACACGACGGAGACGTGGCTTAACGTGGTTATTATATTATAATGGAGCTACGGATTCCAGATTATACCAGTAATACATTATACCATAGCGTTACATGGATGAAATTATTGAAATCAATATTATTGGAGACAAAGATTCTGATATTTCATTAATATGGTAAAAAATGATTATGGCATGCGAAATTATAAAACAACATTATGGCAGATGTAATTCGGGAATATTAAGTTCTGCCAAGAAAAGGCACCATTTAACCCACTTATTTCGTTACGAATGATTAAATACGTCATATAATTAAATTAATATTCTAATGTGCCATGTTATCTGTAATGAATAATAATAATTTATCATGCTGTCGGCATGAACATTTATTGTAGAAAGAAACTGATGATTGGAAGTAGGTATCCCTTATCAATAAATTTAATGTGATATGTTCAGCCAATCTAATGACTTAAAGTCAATATTTAATGTGATGTGTTCAGTAAAAAGCTATGGTCGAATGCTAAAAATGCTCTAAAATAATATAATTATTATAATGTTATTGTACTGGGATTACTTCAAAAACAGATCACAAATAATAAAAAAACACGTCTTTCCTAATAGCTTCGCCATTTTGACGTTGCCAGTAGGCAAGTTTACTTTAAACAAATCGTAAATGTATCCAAATTCTCGATAAAGCTTTATCTCAAGTTCCAACTTTAAATATTACCAAGCTATTTAAAGATGTCGTGTAGCCAAGCTCAATTTAAAATACCTACATAATTAAATTGAATTATTCTCGGATAAATTATCTCAGAACGCTATAAGGTAAGATCCGTAAACACAATGCATTTAGCCTTATGTGTCAGAATGTACAGAAAACGGTTACGAAATTAAGAAAGCTTGAGATTCATAAATAGGATGCTCTTGTATTACTTCTTTATTTGTAATACGTTAGAGATGTTTTTCACTACAATCCAGGGCTCTACCTACTATGAAAATCGAATTTGTCTCGTTCTATTTCTTTCTTTTACACTTTGGGCATACTAAGTTTTGAATTAAGAACTTCGTGGTACAAAAAGTAAAAATTCTAAATTATGTTTTCAACTTTATCCGCAAAATATACAACACAATAAAAATATTCTTAACCGACTTCAAAAAAAGGACAAGGTTCTCAATTCGTCGGGATATTTTTCATTTAAATTATTCCTTTGTGTAATGTTTCGTTTTCAGCGCAGGACTCGCAGGAGAGTTTAAGTATAGCTGTCGCATTCATGATCAACTCGATATTATTCAGTAAAATATTACTTCGAAACCAATCCTGCCGTCATTCAATTAACTAACTTCTAGAGGTGGGAGCGATTTGGCCAAGCCTTTGTACTTCGTTTTTTTTTCTGGATAACGAGTTGTTGTATTATAAATGTTACTGTGGCTTGGATGGTATAAGGGATAACAAAAAGTCTAAATTATTTGTTATTATTTTATTTTGAAATCAAAAATGAGATTTTAAACACTGTAGCTCTTCAGAATCATTATTTTATACAAAAAATATTGCAAGCTTTTTAGTTGCTTTGATTTTACATTTAACAAATATAACAATGATTTAAATAAAATGACCAGATTAATAGTTTTATAACTCTTATAATAAAGACTTAATTGTAGAGTCAGATTTAAGATAAAACTAACAAATATAGGTGTGAGTGTTGGTTAACATTTTTTTATAAAATGAAGGAAGGTTATATTTTAAAGCGTTATTTGTTTAAACATCGAAGTTATTCTTAGCGTTTATAAGTAATGTCTTTTACGACAACATGTACTTTAGTTAAATCACTTAAACATAAAAGTCCGATGTGGAATATTTTCGTGAGCAGATATATTTTATACATAAAAAATACACACCGCTCTGGCGAAAGCAGTGTGCATTTAGTATTCATTGTTAACCAATCAACACTTTATTCCCGTTTTAACAAAAATTGTGCAATATCACCGTATAAATATAATAACGCGTACATAATGTGTACATTAATATTGAATGATTTGTCAATGGATCATTCAAAAATATTTAAATGAACACAAAAGGATCAAAAATGAAATAATGAAGACATGATTGTGCATTAAATAATTAACCACTCTACTATTATTATCACCTTAACAGATGACGGGTGATAGCCTTACGCCGAGCTATCAACACACGCGGTCTGGCGAAACAACGCATGAGAATCCGAGCAGCGAACGCTATAACCAGCCACTACCTACTCGTTTACAAAATGGTCCCTAAACGAAAAAAAATATTACAAAAAGGTTACAAAATCACACTTTTCCATCCAGTCTCAATAGAGAGACTGTAATACGTATTTTACATACAAAACATACACTAACATATGGCAACGTTGACAATAAATAGGAGAAAGGGGGAATATTCACAACGATACAGAAATATCTCGCTCGGAAGTCGCGAGAACTAAATTGGAGAATACTGACAGCACAAAATAAATAAAATAATCCGATGTGCACAAAACTGCACAGATTGTAGAAAAAATAAGTATACAAGGCAACGAGTGCAGACTTTATGTTTTACTACTACCGTCTATAGCTTTCACTTATCTAAAAAGCCACATTCGCAAATTCGATTTTTTTATAATTAAGCTTGGCTTAATTCGCGAATAGGTTAATTCATGGTTAGTAATAATTTTAATATTCTCTATGCTTATGACAGTCGCACTGACTTACATTATAAATTTTCTTAAGAGATGGAATAATTTACACAATATTTTGGCCTAGACATGCAAATAAAAAATGTGAAACGTAATATCACAAGTCAAAGCGACTTTCATCACATAGGTAACTAGAATCTGTAAACTTCCACTGTTTGAAAAATGTTTGGAGGTGAATTTTCCAAACTCGTGAAATGTTTCAGATCGGGGTAAATTAGTTAAATCGTCTTTATAATGCCTAGAGTCTAAACGGTTCGCGTTTCTCGATGGTCCGCGCGGAGCCGGGCGTGCCGCGGCGCGCGGCGGGCGCCGGCGAGGCGGCGTCGGGCGCGTCGGCCGGCTTGCGCAGCAGCCGCGCCACCGCCGTGGGCTGCCCCGCGCGCACCGGCGTCGTGCTGCCCGACGGCGTCCGCTGCCTGCTACGCCAACAACATGATTAACACGCTCCCAACGCTGGTTCACAAATCATGCACCAATACTACGAGTACTAACAAAACTAAATCTGGAATTACAACCAAAACCAGAGCTACTCTCTTAAAACAAAATTACTACTTGAAAATAACTAACCTAAACCATTCAAAAAAAGACGTCACTATGACACACGATACGAAAGAAACAAAAGCGTCACACGATCAGATAGAGGCATTACCTATTGGAATTACTGTTAGTATGGTGATCCTTAAGCACGGGGATGCGGCTGCGGCCGGGGGTGTGGCCGTCGGTCGACGCAAACGACCCGCTCCTAGGAGGTTAGCGCGCGAAACGGACAAGATGATTAGTCACAAGTAGAAGAGCAGACAGTAAAAGAGTGTTATTGCCAATGCTGTTACACCTTTACCATAGTCAATAGTCTAAAGAGATAATGAGTCAAAATAACGTTAAGCATACTAGCCGACATGACGTGATGAGACAAATCTGAATGAGACTACCTAATGCCCAATGGGATTCGTAATCCGGCAGGGAGTGCAAATCGCCGATTGAAAAATGCGCGACTAATACTTTTAATTTGTGCTATTATTTGTGTATTATTGCTTTATTTTATTTACTGATTCTACTCTACTCCCACTCACTTGACATTGGCGAAATCTATAAGGAACCTCCATAAACAAAAAAGAAGAAGAAGAGACTTATGTCAGATTCATCTTTATCTAAGCCAGTGTTATGCAACGATGTTTTGACCGTTTCCTTCTTTGAAGAAAAACTTTATTAAGCTACTGATAGGGAATGATTTTAAACTACAGCAAGATTTTCAGAGTATATTGAGCATGTGCAATAACCTGTTACATAAATGAGACAAAAGACAATACGATAAACAGAAATATTATAAAATATGGTGATGATATACACTCAGGGAGAACTAAACATTATATCCGACTTTGTATTCGGCCTTGTGATTTATAATTTAACCGATTTTACACAAAACCAGAGCATCGATTTGAGCTCTCACAGAGTGTACAATAGTTTAGCTAAAACAAAACAGATACCATTTTGTACAGCAAGAAACAAAACAGCATACGTTTTGTTTGATAATATAAACAGTGTAAGCTAGCCGGTAAAGCAGTTGTGAAATAAACACGCTGAGGCAGATGTGCTGTTAGTTTGAAAGCATAAGTGATTGATGGATATGTTTGATATAATGTAAAATATAGATCGGAAATGAGGTAGTGATCAGTCCAATGTGTGTAAAGGGTAACCGACAATTTCATGAGTAGAATGAAGAAGAAAGTTGAACATATTGCACAGGATATTACGTGAAACTAGTTCGATTCGACTGTGAAATATGGTTTTTAAAACGATGATCATGGCGAAAATGAAAATGCCAAAGTTCAACGAGCAACATTCATAATTATCGGGCCAAACACGAAGCTAGCATTCTACAAGCTTGTACCCTTTGACGTCGCGCTGGGTCGGCTTAGAGGCATCGCCGCTCGACTCGCTTATGTTACTCTCATATTCATTGTCGCTCGTCATTCCTGATATGCTGAACAACGAGGAGTCGTCTTCTGGACTTCTCTGATCGGATTTCCTCGAAGGGTTCTGGGAGGTGGGACTAGGTTCCTGGGAAGTACCTCTAGACCGGTGTTTTCCCGAGGTTTTTAACTGTCTCTCAACAGAAGGGGATCTTTGTGAACGACTGCCCACGAATACCGGGATTTTCGTAGATCCAAGGGTTTGGAATGCGGGATGAGTGTGAGAGACGGATTTAGGATGTTCAGAAGCCATTGAGGATGGCTGGGAATGTGTTGAGCTGTTATTTCGTATCCATTTTCAAGATGCATGCGGAAGGAAAAAAAAATAATTAATAACTCCTTTAAAATACCAACTAACTATTATTTATTAGTTATTTAAAAAACGGGAATTCGTAAGCGGTGTTAATGTTATAATACATACTCTCATGCCAGCCTGTTCATAATATTTCCTTTTGCTTTCGCACCAAGCCTTGATGGAAACATTTAATGTACATATAAATAATATCCCACCACCATCAGGAAATTTTGAAAATCATAGCTAGTTTTGTGACGATGTCAAAATACAGTATGTGCTGGCCGTAGTTCCATTCTGCTGCATTCTTCTCCATAGCAAAATCCCTAATCCCTTTCAAGCGACGTGCTTCCAAAATCGTGAAAACCCAAGACAAACTTCACGGATGTAATGTGTTTCAATATTTTTTGTAATTATTCATATCTTTAAGATCAAAGAAAAAAAGGTAACACCAACATAATTATCTTTACTCGTGGACATAGCTTAAGCAGCTTACGTTTATTCAACTAGAGGAAGTCAAGCACTTTTTATTTTCTTCGGGCGCGTAAAGGTACCGTTGACGAGGACCACTGGTTGGTTTGTTTGGCAGTTTTTAAAACACATTACTTCCGTCCAGTTGCAACACGTGAACAAACTCTCAGTCACTGCTTGTACCTCACGAGCGCCGGGACCGGCGACAGTGTCGGAATACTGGACGTGCGGTACATCGCTCCGCTAGTGTACCTGTCCGTGCGTACCACACCACATTTAATATCACTAATATTATTATATTGACTAAAAATACCCTGCAAACTTTGTAAATTGAACAATATTAATTCGAAATTTAAATTGTAAGGATGTAGATAACAACGTTAACAACATTAACATACCTATTTATAATATTCTCCACTCAAACCTATAATAAGGAACCGGGAAAAAAAGTTCGGCTTAATTCACAGCATGCCCATGAACTCGCAGCTTAAAGTGATATATATCTGGAGCGAAACTTAAATAAAATCTTAACGGAGTGATCTACATCCATGGGAAACTATTCGGGAGTCTTCTTTACCTTCCGCTAGCCGGGGTGAGGAAACCGGTCGGCGTGCGCGGGCGCGAGCCGCCGTTAGGCGTGGCCACGCCGAGCTTGGCTGCGTTGGCCGCCGCGCGCGCCGTCGACGTCCGGGTGTTCGTTACTTTGCGCATCGGGATACGAGACGGCGTTAATACGTCATCTGGTGGGAAATTATAAGTTTTCTCTGATGTTTCGACTCTAAATACTAAGAAATATTCGTCGGCTGTATGCTGTCCATGACAAGTTTGGAACAATAATGTAGGTGCTGTTTTTTAAATAATTTAAAAAAAGTTACTTTAGTTAAATTTAAGTTACTAAATAATTGCTTAATGGAAAAATCAATGTTGTTAATACATACCTGTACTATCCAAAGAGAGGTTGGATCCATGCCTCGAGGGAGGTTTGGAGCCTGTCCTCGAGCCAGGTCTCGATCCTGGTCGAGACCCTCCTGGTGTCAACGTTGATCTAAAATAGAGTTAACATTTTAACGTGGTATTTTTTTAAATACTAGCTAGTATTCATATCATAAGCAAATACGTGACTATACTCGTACAGTGAATCTGTGTTCTTTTCCAAACAAAACCAGCAAGAAACAATGCGAGACAAATTGTGCCGTTTTTACTTCTCTTTCGTGTTTTATGTGGGGGTTACACTTACAACCAAGTCACAAGCGGATCTCACCTGGGTGCACTGGGCTTCCTGTAGCGCGCGCCGAGTCCACTAGCCGCCTCGTTGTCGCTGAGCGAGTCGGGCGTGCCCGCGCTGAGCGACGAGCGGGACGCGCGCCCCGGCACGCCGCCCGACATCGGCACAGAGCGCGCCGTGCGCTCGCGCACCTACGCACCACAACAAACAATCAACATATGCTCGAGATCCGCTACAAACATGTCACTAATTTTACAAAATAATATCTAAATCATATGATTGGTGACTCAAATATCAGGTACTTTACTGTGCAGTTACGCTAAATGTAAACACAATCTGGCAACAGACAAGATATTGCTTAAAAATATCTGTATAGGTACATAGGTAATATACCAGATTACATTTACGATTTTCGGACTGAGTTTATTCAAAATGACTGAAACTTAGCTTTAATCATAACCATGCTAAGCTAAAATGATTTTCACAATGGAGGTCGCCAATCTCATTTACTTAAACATTGACAATGGACTTATACGATAAACAAATAAACGAAAAAAAGGAGCTGAAAAAATTAAAAATCTCAAGGGTGCAAGTCCGCGGCGGCAGCGCGTGGCCTATATATTACCCAGTGGTATCCTGGAGACGGCTGGTAGCCGTGGTGGTGTGTATAGTGGTGCGCGCCCGGCGTCGTCGAGCCCTGCGATCTTGAGTGGCCGTATATGAACGCCTGCTTTGTGCCATGCGTGGAACCGACGTGCAGCGGGTACGAACACGGGAGCTCCTCCCGCTGCCTTAACGCCTCAAATATAGGCTTCAGCTGCTCCAAAAACTCCTCGGCTAAACGCACCAATGCAAAACCGGGACAAAACATTACGGACGGAAGGACATCCGTTACAGACGTTAACTATATTTGCCTTCATAGTGCCAATCGCTTCGACGAGTAGCGCTCGCTTACGACGTATTTTGAAAAATAGTTACGATTAGTCCACACGCTTAGTTGACGACGCGCGATTTCACGAAATGCGGGTGTGATAGGAACGAGCGGGAGGGGGAACGAAATACATTACCATAACATCCAAATGCGCTGACGTGCCACCTCTCCAATGCAGTGGATCCAATGAGTATGCTAACAAACAACACCAAACACTACACGGGCCTGTGCTTCAATGCATAGCTTGATCACACTAATGCAATACGACCAAACGCTACGAGCTCAACACATGCGGCACTCTGGGGCGCCCCTTGCAAACGGATTCGAGGATCCATGTGCAAGGTGCACCTAAAAAGCGAAAAATTGATAAATCCCAAACCGATTGCTCCCTCCAGTAACTACTGTGCGGTTTATGTAGTATGTGTGCGAAATTATAACTAAAACTGCGACCTGTTGGAAAGTAGAATTAATTGTATCGGTAGCTGCTTCTAGCATCTTACCTTGGTGATAGGTCCGGTGGACGGAGGAGTGTTTGTGTTAGAGCGGGGCGTACGCGGTCGGAACGCGGCCATGCTCTGCGAGACTCCGTCGGCCAGAATGAATTGTTCCCGCAGTTCGATGTTCGTACGTCCCTTGGCTGCATGCGGCGTCCGGTGCGTGGGATCACAAAGGAAAGGAAAGGCCAGGGTTCAAAGAAAACCGTTCGGTTAAAGGACGGGTGGAAAATAACACCAAACAGTGTTAAGAAAATAGGACAGCGTGCAATGGAAGTGAAAAAAAATAAAACAACAAAAATCAGAACATGTCAAACAAAACAAACAATCATAAAAAACCAAAGATTTTTAAATCGTGTGCATTTAGGGATAGGATTTTCAAAATACCATTAGTTATCTCTCTCACCAAGTAATGCAACAGATATAAATCAAGAGCAAGAATATTAAGCTTTCTTATAAAATAGAGATGGACTTTCGTATGAAATAGAGATAACGTGCAGTGTACGCATTAAGTGCACTATGTACATTTGCGTGGTAATAGTTGATTGTGTCTTTCTTGCTCTTGTGTTATATACATTTACTACTGATTAATAAATATTAAACATCCTTACGCAAATAAAGAGCTTAAACATGCTATTAGTGAATTTGAGCAATTCGTTAATTTTTACATCAACACCACTAAGCCATGATAAAATATTAAGAATTTTGACTCATGATGATGATAATGATGATGATGACAAAGCATTCTAGACGATAATGTGAGTTAAACGAATTTATTCAACTACAAAAAAGCATTAATGTGGAAAACATCGATAATTTACAAATTACAGCTAAATCTCACGCAATATATTTTTTAATTTAAAAAACATCGAAGCATTAACACCGATCAACGTCCTGAAATGGAGCCACCTTTTTCAAAAGTGTAATTAATAAAGTATTAGAAAGTGTAAAAAATATAAGGAAAGCTCCGAAAGCAGGCCGTGTTTCTTACCGAGTGGGCAACAAGCCTCATGCTGCTCCGGCTTACTCGGATCAGGCAGCGGTAGCACTAATGACACTACTCATGTAAGGGATTTTGAAAGGATTTCCAACGCAATACAAAATTAATATAAACAAAACGTATAATTTTTAAGGATAAGGGAGTTGGAAAGGTAAAAGCGAGAACGCATTAGTAAATTAGTAGCAAGTCAACAATGATGTTCATTGAGGACGTTTTCCAATTCTGTAGCTGTTACAATTTGTGGACTAGCTTACCTACGCTGCTAAGTGCTTAACGATGATAATGGAAGTGAGTGTTCGATTATTTTATTTTAACCCGTTGATAGATCTTTATTTTGCAAAATAACGAAATGAAAATATTGTCTGATATAAATGATTTAATTGTTATTTAACGTTTTTAATTGGATAGTTTATAACGTTTCGGCTAACGTTCGTTATTTTTAAGCTGGTATTACCGCTCGCTAACTGCGCATGTCAAACGCTAAGCATCATCGGTTTGTCTGTGCCGTGCCACTCCGCTTGTGAAAACATGGACAATGGAATTCGCCGCCGGTCGATTTTGCTGTGACTCAGTGTTTTAATTTAATGTGTTTCGCGATTCAATCGCCCACAAAATGACGGGCACCATAATCGAGAACTTAAGCGGTCGTAAACTGGCCGTGTTAGTTACTTTTCTTTTGTTGTGCCAGTTAACATGCTTCCTAATCGGTGGTTTGGTCGCACCCCTGCCCGCAAACGCCCAAAATATTCTCGGAACGCCTTGCAAGGATACTTCAACGGTTAAAAATGACACGTCGAAATGGTTCTACAACCGGGGCAAAGGCGCTTGCATGAAGATCGATTTATCGGGATCGCATCAAGACTTCACAGAGAACGACATTGTGTTCGGGTTTCAAATGCCGATGCCTCGCGAAAACAGGATTTTAGACTTCTCTAGGTGGCAACAGAACTTGATCGGCGTGCTGCAGGTGGATATTCAGTATCACTCGATAATGGAAGTGCTTCCGCGAAGCGTAATCACCATCGACGCGCGTCTCGCGTATCGGAACAAAGGAGATCCGGAAGACGAGTGGAAATTGTACACGCAGTCGGTAGAAAAACGACATTTGGATTGTGATATTCCTTTTAAGTCAGAGGAATATTTATATAACTGTTCAGCTCTGCCTTTGTTTGAACTGGGCTCCTTATTCCACGACTTTTATCTACTCAATATCAGGCTGCCAGTTGACAGAGCAAAAGACCCGGAGATGAATGCCAACATAGGGAAAATTCAAGACATGTGGCTCACGGTCATCAACCAGAACGGAGGTTTCACTAAAGTCTGGGTGTCTTTGAAAACAGTATTTTTCCCCTGCATTATTGGTATTATTGCCTGGTTTTGGAGGAGAGTGCACATATTGCAAAGAAAACCTGTACTTTTGGAAAAAATGCTCCTTAGTTTAGGCCTATCTTTGTGCCTTCTGAATATGCCACTGGAATATTTGACTCTACATTTTGACCTGCCATTCATGTTGTTACTGGGGGACATTAGACAAGGCCTTTTTTATGCGATGTTATTCTCTTTCTGGCTAGTTTTTGCTGGTGAGCATTTGTTAATTCAAGACACATCATCCCAGACCTCTCTCAAGCAATACTGGCGTCACTTGAGTGCAGTGGCTATGGGATGCATCTCCCTATTCATCTTTGACATGTGCGAGAGGGGTGTGCAATTAAGGAACCCTTTCTACTCCATTTGGGTCACAGATTTGGGAACAAATTTAGCGTTGACCTTTATCATTCTGGCTGGGATATCGACAGGAGTGTACTTTCTATTTCTTTGCTACATGATATGGCAGGTTTTCGTGAATATATCTCAGAAACGGCAATCCATTCCTACCATGACCTCAGTCAGGCGTTTGCATTATGAGGGGATCATCTACCGTTTTAAGTTTCTCATGCTGGCCACATTGCTTTGCGCTGCTTTGACTGTGATTGGGTTTATTTTGGGGCAAGTTGCAGAGGGGCAATGGAAGTGGGATGAGAATATTGAGTTGCAGTACACTTCAGCATTCTTTACTGGAGTGTATGGGATGTGGAATATTTACATCTTCTCCCTGTTGGTGCTCTATGCTCCGAGTCACAAGCGCTGGCCAGCCACGGAGAACACTTCAGACACCCAGAATTTGAGCGAGGAGATTGAGTTCAGCCGTTTACCAAGCGAGGGGGCGACCAGTGAAATATCCTCACTAACTTCTTTCCTAAGAAAGGCTAACATTGACTAATGTATTGCTTATCTTTTGTCAACAGTATTAACTGAACATATTTTGTACTCAAACATTTAGCGGGAAGTAGACCATATTTAGAAATCTTTATCTGGCCCTTAGTAATCTTTATGAAATAACTAGTTTGTGGTACAATATTTAAATGCCATATTTAGTATTAGGTCTCTTATATGTCTGATTAATTAGATTTTTGTTAATATTGTACTTTAAAGTATGTTTTGGCGTCTGTGCAGTTGATTAGTCACTAAGGCCCGTATAAACTAAACATGTTTCTAGAAACAGGTTTCTTGACCTTGTTACGCGCTTGCTTCCAAAAATAATCTCATTTAACGCACGTCTGTTTTTTTTAGTCTGTTTGTTCTGTGATAGTTTTTTTTCAATAACTTTTTCTAATTTTATATTTAATCTTGTAACAGTATTATACGCATTTCTTAATGTATCACTTTTTACTAGTTTTAAGTAGAAGTGTAATTTCTATGTGTAGTAATCGTAACTCAGAGTTTGTAAGCGGTTAGAGGTTAAACCATTAAATATTGATTATTGTAGTTATTTTGTTATTTCGGCAAAACGGGCGAGTATTTTCTAAAGGTATTGAAAATATTTGCCCTTGTACCCTACTATTAGACTTCACAATTTGATTAGTTTCCCATGTTATGGGGTTACAACACTTAGGTATTATTTATTCCCGATTATTGGATTGACACTTTGAATATAACCATACACATTTGCTGATTTTCCAGTTTACATTTGATTGGACGTAAATCAATGCAAACGAAAAGTCAGCACAATAAATTGTTTCTCTTACAGAGTAAAAATAGCTGTAGAAGAAACAAAATTAAAGTAAGAGCTAGTTAAATGATCTTTTGCAATTAAATTAACAAAATAAAACTTTAACTAGCTCCGATCTTTTGTCGTAACTTGGCATTTTGTAACTAAAGCAACTTCAACAATTGGTTAAAACAAATGCCAATTTACATATATGTTCCCAGCAAACAATAATCATGTCGTAAAGAAACCGCCACACTCAAAAGTATTCAATAAATCTTATGAAATAGAGATTACCGAGGGATTTTCGAAATTAAACTCAAAAAGAGTTACACAATCAACTAAAATAAAATGTGACCAACAATCGTCAGTTTTCGGTTTAGATTCAATTAAAGTACATATTTAATGTTTCTGAGTGCAGCAGTGAAATAACCACAGAACTTAAAAACAATTTCTAGACCTCGTTTCTCAATTGAAGTTATTATTATAAAGTCACTTAATTATACTCTCGCGGTCAAATAATAGGTACGGGTCAGAATGCGTTTTTCATACAAATCAGTTGGGTATCCGTGGCACTCTGGAAGTCCTGTATCGATGCTCGGGGTATCCATCATCAAATTTCACTAAAAGCATCCCCTGGCGAGGAGCCAAGGCTTCTTTAGTATGGAAAATGCACTTTGATACGTATTAATTGAGCGCGAGTATAGTTGGTCAAGAAACTGTTTTTAAGCCATACCTGTTTAGACTAAGATACCTTTGTGTACTGTAAAACTTGAAAGATAATTTATTAATAACAATGTTGTGTTTCTGTTATACCTTCTCTGCATTAAAAAAATCAGTAAAAATCAGGTAGAAGAAATATTTGCGAGGATTTTAGTGGTTCGTGATTACCTAGCATGGTCCTAACAATTAATATCATTGTCAGGAACAAAACGCTGTCTCCAAAATACTATGGTAGCTTGTTAGGAGTGACCCTGCCTTCGAAGCTAGGGGTCCTGGGTTCAAATCCCGGTAAGGGCAGATATTTGTGTGATGAGCACGAGTATTTGTTCCTGAGTCTTGAATGTTTTCTATGTATTTAAGTATATATTTCTCTATATAAGTATGTTTATCGTTGTCTAGTACCCATAGTACAAGCCTAGAGCTTAGTTTGGGACTAGGTCAATTTGTGTGAGATTGTCCTGTGATTATTATTATTATTTATTATTATTTTAAACACCAATTATTAGACCTTTATTGTTTTTCTTCAAACTCATGAATCATGTCCCTGATCTCTTAATTTTTGTTTTATTCAAATATTCTGTTTTTAATAATGATTATATAAAAAAGTAAGAAACAATTAAAAAAAATATATTCTAGAATCAAAAGTTAAGATAACAATGTAATCTTTATTTTAACTAGTCAAGAACCACTATATCCTAACGATAGAAGTAACATTCAGCGTTGAGTTCGCTGTGGATTCAGGATTCTCAGAGTACAAATTGTTTGAGCTTCACATAAATTGTACGGACGGATGTAGGGCATTAAACGACATTGCATTTTAACGGCTAAGTTCGTGGTATTGATCTCTGAATTATCCGGTCGCTACAAAGCTGACTGAGGAAACAAAATAAATACCGAGAAGCTTATTTTTGACACTGGAGATCGCACGGCGAACAACGCCTTGGAGCCAAGAAAAGTGACCTTCAATGACGTTGCTTATGTTTATTGTCCCTTTTTTTAGGATGAAAAGAAAGGGACAAATAACATAAGAGACGTCATTCAAGGTCACTTTTCTTGGCTTCAATTCGTTGTTCGCCGTGCAATCTCCAGTGTCATATATAAACTTCTTGATAAATACGAACTATTCGGCCAAATACGATGTTGTATGTTCACTACATCTTTAAGATGTCATGGATTGCAACTTGGCTAGGCCTGTTTAAAATGTTGGTTTGTCCGTGAGTGTTATAAATTCTCGCTCGTGGAACTCTACCGGCAAGCTTATCTTGACCTGTAAGCATCAGGAGCTTCAACTGATTTAAAGTTCTGTTATGACTATCTATTTTTCCCGAATCAGTCTTGACGAGAATCTAATTTAATGATTCCTTCAGCTTCAGCAAGTAACACAAAATCAAGTTAGCGCTCAGTGCATGAAGTGCATCCCTTTCTTATGTTATGACACTTTTTAAGGTTGACGCACTCATAACCGCTCGGCACCGGATCGCCACCACCTCAACTAGAGCCGTTCAGTATTATTTGGATATGTGTGCGCCAACCCTTAGATTATACTGTACTGAGGGCTAACTCCATAAGTCAGTAATACTAGGCTGCTGGTTCGTCCCGTATAGTCGTGAACAAAGCACGTATATGTTTTCACGTCCCTGGTCAAGTTAGGTTTGTCTGTGGGTTTCGACCTGTACCAAGGTCAAGTTAGGCTTGCCAGCGGTTGTTGAAACCTGTATATGTGTGTGTGTGTGTGTGTGTGTGTGTGTGTGTGTGTGTGTGTGTGTGTGTGTGTGTGTGCGTGTGTGGTGGGGCACGTACCTCGGCACGGGTCGTTCTTGACGAGGAACTCGTCCAGCGCCACCCAGCCGCCGCCCACGCGCACCATCACGGTGGAGCGCAGGATGCGCACCAGCCGCAGTTTCTGCGAGTCACCGAACTAGGAGGGGGGGGGGATACCAATCAGCTGCTGTATCGCTAGTTCAAGCTGTAGCTTCTCGCTTGTCTTTTGTTATAGACTAAATAGGCAGAAGGTTTACCAAGCGACACAATTATATTACTTTGTACCTTAACTTTTTTTTCGTGCTATAAATTGTAAAATTTTAGAGTTCATCGTTTTTAAATCAATTTCCTGACATATGTAAGGCAATTAATTGTTACGAACAGTGGCGTCTCCAGCCCATGTAGCTCCCGTGTAAACATTACCCTAACGGCCCCTAGTACTTGTACTATATCTATTCTGTGCCCCTAGTAAGTGCGGTTCCGTAGCGAGCGGTGCTCGGCGCCCCCTGTAGGGCATCATAGGTAAAGAGGCCTCTGGTTACAAATTTGACCCCGTATTTTCTGGTCGATTCCGACTAGTTACATTATTAGTTCCATCAATGGAACCAGATGGACTTTTTTCCTAGTAGTTACATTCAACGAAGATGGTTTCCGCAATGGACCTACATGGACTTTTTTCCAAGTAGTTACATTAATAATGCAGGGTTTTTTTCAATGCAATTAAATGGACCGTACCTAAGTGTAAATCATAAAAATAAAAACGAATTCAATCAATAGAACGTACCTAATTTAAATTCCTTTGCCTATTAAAAAAAATATTTATACACAGGTACAGTCCATTAATTGGATTAAATTAAACTCCGCATTATTAATGTAACTACTTGAAAAAAAGGCCAGGAAGTTCCATTACGGAAACCATCTTCGCTGATTGTAACTAGGGTGATGAAACCAGTAATGAACAAGATCCAATGACGGACACATGACTCTTATTTTACAGACGATAAAGGTTATTAATTTGTTTTGCAACAATCAATTTATAACCTTATGATCTTAGGATTAGGAGTAAAGTGTCCATTATTGGTGCCTGTCAGCTTAGTGTCCAACACTGGTGCCATCACCCTACTAGGAAAAAACGTCCATCTACTCGTAGTTCCATCAATGTAACTAGTCGGAATAGACCTATTTTCTAACGAACCTGTGAACAGACTGGTGCCTTTAAACAAGTCCAAAGGCACCACGAGGTACTCACCCGGTACTTGCCCTCGCCGACCTGGAACACGCGGAACTTCTGTCGGCAGGTGCACAGCATCACGAGCCGCTTCACCTCGTCGTGGATCTTGTCGGCGTCCGTCGGCGGCCCGCGGCGTTCCACCTGGCAAATATGACGACGTTACACTGGCTCCTAAGTTCAGTAAATGACGTCTAGTACCTAAATCATAATAAAGACTAAAATGGCCTTAGAATATCGATTAAAAAAGACGTTTTAAAACGCTTTTTTGTAGTTCGCTTCTAACAGAGATCTCGCGATGTCCCCATGCTATAGATTTTTGTCGTTACTATTCTTACGAATTTCATGAAGATCAGCTCAACAAAAGGCACTTAAGTTGTCAACAAACATACAAACAAACATAGAAATGCTCATTTAGTTGACCAAGACTTGTTCGTTCGGTCAATTAAAGAAAAATTTTATAACTTTATAGCTTGAGTAAATCGTGCGGAATTTTTCATTTTTTAACAACCAATCCTAACCGACAAAGTTGTGGCTATTTTTCCTTATACAACAAAAAATAAATAGCGAAAGCTGTATATCGACTACCTACCAAAATAGCGTTATATCACTAAATGCAGGTCGATCCGAAATCGGAAGGAATCCAGATGATAAGATTAGATAATGCCGAACGGATCATGCGCTTTGATCCCCGTAGCTCGCGAAATATCACTCAATAACCAGTTAGTCGAGTCAGTACAGTCAACGACTTCAATTGTTGTGCCACTAAGGAACCCTGTCATAATGACAGCGTCAAACGGGTTCTCCGCCTTTTCGCCGACAAATGCATCGTTTCGCAACCTATTCATTTGCCATCCCGCTTTTTTTTCTGAAATATTTCAGGATTTTTATAAAACTAACCTAACCTAACCTATAGGGTTCTACTCGATGGTCTTGAAATAAATCCAGAATTATTTAAAGTTCCGGAAAAAAACGCCGGTTGTCAAATGATATTGTGGCGACCTAGCGACATCTAGTGACAACTTGTAACAAACAACTAAATCTGGCAGTGCGCTACATCGCGCTAACGAAGTTTCTTCAGTCGGTTGACTTATATACAACTTCCAACTTCATCCAAATGGACTTCGGTCCCCAGGCATAACACCCGCCTGGAGAGAGATCTCTCTATTGTCCTCTCTCTTCTACATTCCCTTTGAGACCGGAGGTTGATGGTGATGGATGACGTGCAGTCTGTGCGTTGAAAATGCCGCTTGCAAGTGCCAGTAGTAGATGTCTCCAGTAGAGCTCAGAGCCGCGTTGGCGAGCGTAGCAGGAGAAGAGGAGTGGAGTGGAGAGTACACAGTGAGTCGTGTATCTGCTCCGTGAAGTACTCGTGATCCTCTCTCTCTATTGTTCTCTCTACTACATTGGTGACCCCGACGTGATCCTCTCTTCCTACATTGGTGACCCCGACGTGATCGTCTTTCTACATTGGTGACCCACGACAATGGACATTTTCGCAACCTGACAACCTTCAAGCACTATGACGCAGTCTCACAGCAAGCCAGACAAACCGCACTGTGCACCACTAGCATTCTGATATATCTCCATGCCTGGTGTCTACAGTGTGCACAATACTCTCATTCAGCAACGCGACTCACTGCGTCCTACTACGAGTACTTCACGGAGCAGATACACGACTCACTGTGTACTCTCCACTCCACTCCTCTTCTCCTGCTACGCTCGCCAACGCGGCTCTGAGCCCTACTGGAGACATCTACTACTGGCACTTGCAAGCGGCATTTTCAACGCACAGACTGCACGTCATCCATCACCATCAACCTCCGGTCTCAAAGGGGGGCTGGTGTGGCGACCTAGCGACATCTAGTGACAACTTGTAACAAACAACTAAATCTGGCAGTGCGCTACATCGCGCTAACGAAGTTTCTTCAGTCGGTTGACTTATATACAACTTCCAACTTCATCCAAATGGACTTCGGTCCCCAGGCATAACACCCGCCTGGAGAGAGATCTCTCTATTGTCCTCTCTCTTCTACAATATGTTTGTAAAATAATTCATTTGTGAAATTTTGGTTATGAAATGATAGGATTAATGATTAACGCTGACATCGCGTCAGCGTTCGCGTCTGAATGTCCTAACCGTAAAATGGCTAAGGGAGAATTATTATATAAGTCATGCTACTAAAAGATTCTTTAATAAATGACGTTTATTAAGAGTTTGAATTGACGAGTTTATCAATTATTTAAACGATTATATCGATATAAACTTCATATCGATACTGTAATAAAGATATTTTCTAAATCGTTATACGTCACCTGTTTTACTACAGTTTATTTCGCTGCTTCGTAACGCGGTACATCGAGTCGATAGCGACACGATTCTTTGATGAAGGACATACGAGTATGTTACTGTCGAATTCAAATGTCGCAATGACAGATAAGGACAAAGCATTAAGGACTATTCCAAGCTTACTACACGTTTATTAGTTAGGGGGTAAAAGTATAAACTGACAGTTGGCGCAATCTATTACGTTATATCTGGGGGCACGGACGTGCCCCCGCCAAGACAAGCCAAGCGAAGCGCAAGGGCACACCTACCTTTTCTCGGAGCGCTTCGAAGTTTTTTTTAACCCTCAAAATCAAAAATCAAAATCAAAATGTTTATTCAGTAAATAGGCCCCCATGGGGCTCTTTTACACGTCGGTAATCTGAAGTGAATTTACTAGCGCTTCAGATAAGACCATCATTGCGGAGAAGAAGCGCCAAGAAACTCCAGCAGAAGGTCATTTTTTCAAACATAAAGTACAGTAACGTCGGTTACGTTTTTTATTTTGTTATGACGTAGCATAACGTAAAATAACGATATATTTAAACAGGAATTTTAACACAAACTAAATACAATTATAGTAGATTCAGTCAATTTATTTATAGTAGTTTCTGCATTTTAATACGCACATCAAAGACGTCCTGATAAATTTTGTGAAATTCTAGATCCTTACATAGTGATACCAGTATCTCTCTCTTCCACTGTAACCAGTCTTACCTGTTTACGAATAAATCACGTTGACTTTGACTTTACAAATTTTCAGCAATAAACTGATTACACAATCACTACATAGTATAAAACAAAGTCGCTTCCCGCTGTCTGTCCCTATGTATCTTTAAAACTACGCAACGCATTTTTATGCGGTTTTTTTTAAAAGAGAGAGTGATTCAAGAGGGAGGTTTATATGTACAATACTTTAAACCGGAGCGAAGCGAGGGCGGGCTGCTAGTTAAAACTAAAGTAAACTCACCCAGTCGGGCCTGAGCGCGGCGATGAATTCCTCCCAGTCGATGAGTCCGCCGCCATTGCGGTCGAACAAGTCTGCCACGGCGCCCATCTCCAGTCGGGACGTGTCGAACTCTGGACAGACAGACAGACATGTAAACACTTGCTACCGTCGCGTAAATTAATATATGTATAAAGCTAATATATAGTGCTTATCGTCGCTACTTTGAAAATACCTCGTATCTCATTTTTCGTGATGTACGATTTTAAACTTATTTTTCTTCATGTTTAAGTTTAAAATCGTACCTCACGAAACATAAGATACGAGGTTTTTGAAATTAGAGACGATATATTCATAACGAAGCTTAGTAAAACAGAAGGTAAGTAAGCGTCATCCGACTCCCGTACTGCCCTGCTAACACAAAACAGTATCTCAGACAAAAGTCCTGTAGCAAATGCAACCTTGTTACTAACAATATAGGATTGAATCTGCTTTGGCTATTGAACTTGAGATACTGCATTGGCTTAGGGCAGCGTACTAGTGTGACCTGTATCACAGTGGGTCAGGATTCAACCGTCGCTAGAAGTAATATGTAGTTATGTAGCTGTAACGATCGTCTTTATTTACTTAAATAAAAACCGGGCAAGAGTATGCCTGCCCATGCTCAGTGTAGGGTTCCGAAGCCGTTAAGTACTACAAACATAAAAATCAACGAGTAATAACTAATTTTCTATTTAAAGTCAATTGGTGCCGTCTTAGATGATTTCAGTAGGTATAAACACTTTAATCGCCTGTATTTCAAGAACCAGTCTATCTACTTAGTCGCGAGTTTTCCTTTAAAATTCGTTATATGTTCTTTCATAGAAGATTTTTTCTGATTTTTAGTATTTGTAGTTTTGAAACATTTTTATTTGCTTGATGTCTTAATATACACCTGCCCCCTATTTCACCATAATGACAATGACAGGTGACAGGTGACATTTCAGTGCACATGGCGCAGCTTATATAAAACCCAGTTATGTATCAGCGTGTTAACTTTGCAACTTATACCGAATTGTCACCTGTCGCGTGTCATTATCAAGATGGTGAAATAGGGAGCTGGTAGCTGCAATATAAGTCCTGCGGGACTATTATGATCGTGATTATCAATGTAGATAATCGTGGATAAAACATCTGTCACTTTCTAACCACTATGCAAGTGCGAAAGAGACGCGTTCTTTATCCAACGCGATAAAAGCGACCATAACACGGGCCCTGCAAGGGCACTAAAACAAGGTATAGTATTTCCTTTTTACCTTGGCGGCATCTTACTAAGGCAAATATTCGTTTGGTTAACCACAAAACAAGACTAAGACCGCATAGTGTAAAGGGTTTAAAAGCAAATTGAATGTTCAATACATTATCGACTCTACCACCATAGACAGCAGAACACAAAATGTAATCTACATGCTATGGTGATAGTGTTGATATTACATTGATATTTCAAGGTAGTGGCAGCCTACTCAGTCTACTTGTAAACCCGGGGAACCCACTAAAAGGGGGTTCTTACAGCTACATGACAGGCAAAGGAGGCTTACTTTTATTTTTGAATACAATAAGTACTGCGTTAAAAGGGATTTTTAAAATTCGTTTGCTTTAACGAGCAATCGATTTAGTGATGAAATGAAAAAAAACCCAATAAAGTCGTGTTTTATGACACTGAATAAATTGAAAAAAGACAGTAAAATAACCCTTTATTGTTTTGTGATATTTGACCAGTTCGAAACCCGGTTAATGCAGACGAACTATCTAAAATACATAAGTGCAGAACTTAATGTTTTAAAAAAATTCAGTCGGTCTCCTATCCGTAGAATTTGCCATTTCCAATGTGGCTCTCGTATATTATTTTTTTCCGCGGCCTTCCTCTGGAATCGGATTCCGGTAACTTTCGGGGAGGGAAGATGGCCGATTGAAAAATGCCCGGCTTTTACTTTTGATTTATTCTGTTTAATGATTTACTCTATTCACTTGACATTGGCGAAATAACTGTGAGGACCGCCATTAATTAAAAAAGAAGAAGAAGAAGACCTTCCTTTGTCACTTAGCCTTTTCAACGCTGTCAAATACAAAACCAGAGCGAATGTCAACCTTGCCTCATAGATACTCAGGTCTATTTTGCGCTGTCAACCATGACGGGAATATCCGTCAATGGCGTTGAAAAGGTTAAGCGGATGGTTGTATACTGCCTATCCTAACCTACGGTGCCCACACGTGGTCGCTAACCGAGTTCAGAAGTCCAGGTTGAAGTTCAGGGTGTCAAAAGAACAGACCGCGTGCGAAATACCACGCCGCGCTCTAATATTGGCACAGCTGATGTTGGCGGAGAGAGCCGCCAGGTTGAAGTGGGATTGGGCCGGTCACGTTTGCCGAATGCACCCAGACAGGTGGGCACAGATAGTATCAGAGTCGGTGCCACAGGACTGCTACCGGCGCCGTGGTAGACCAAGACGAAGGTGGCGGAACGACTTAGATGCATTTCGAAGCGATTGGTCACAGATTGCTATGTATATACCGGGATGGAAATCCGAGGGACAGGCCTTTGCCCAGCAGAGGGACATTAATCTAGGCTATTAAAGAAATAACTTACTGGTGTTGATGATGCCGTCGATGAACTCGTTCCGCGGGATGAGCCCGTTGTTGTCCTTGTCCATCTTGCGGAACAGGTCCGTCAGCCGCGACTTCTTGTGGTTCATGAACTTCAGGAACTGCGGGAGAAGATAATTCAGCTTGCAAAGTTGCTTGATAATTGCCAAAGCAAAAACTTAGCGGAATATAGTTATGTTAAAGGTTCTAACGCTTCCAGTAAAGACTTTCCAGATAGCCAATATAAATATCAAGAGACAATATCACACAAATTGACCTAGTCCTACACTAAGCTCTACACTAGACAACGATATAAATACTTAATTAGATAAATAAATACTAAAATGCATAGAAAACATCCAAGACTCAGAAACCAATCTTCGCGGTCATTACACAAATATTTGCCCCTACTGGGAATAGAACCTTGGACCGCTGCTTCGTAGGCAGGGTCACTACCAACTATATTATTGCTGGTACTCTTATAAATTGTTCTACTTTTCTTGTTTAATAAAAAGGTGACTAGTGATACGGTAAGTATACAATACTTATTAATTATGTAGTCCAGTAAAGTAGAAATTTGTCAAGATTAGAATGTACGAGTACATACATAACATCACGCCTTCATTCCCAGAGTGGGGTAGGCTGAGCTACAAAAATACCAACAACTCTAAAAACATTTGTTTATAACTCTGTAACCACAATTTGCACAATCAGGCTAAGAAGTTTACTAGTGTATTGACAGGTTGCAAGCCCATTGTCTAAAAGTACTACAACCCCTTAGTCGCCTCTTACGACATCCATGGAGTGGCACTATTATAACCCGGCCCGTGTGTGTGGTTACACGGGAATTGGGGTAAGATTGGAATGTATATCGAATTATCAACCGTCAACAGTCGTCGTCGCGTTGAAACTTCGGCTTTTAAATAGATCGGGTTACTACATAAACATCCCTCTATACATATTCACTATAGTAGGTTTACAGATTATAGCTAGAATTAATATAACATGATGAGTTCTTAGGTTATTTATGTCATCATTTCCACTTACCCGCTTTCTCCAGTCGTCCCAGCTGAAGTTGGACACTCGCTGCAGCTCTTTCAGATGTGCGAGCCTCTCGTGCAGGCGTCTCTGTCTCTCCCACGCCAGCAGCCATACTGTACGCCACTTGTCCCATAACTGTCGCACGCGCGGCGATCGGAACTCCGGCTCTGCACCCTTGCTGTATTAGGATAAGGTCGCGTTTAGATTGACGGATAATGTCGATATGCGTCGTAAAAAATCGGGTTCGAATTTTATCTGTTTCAGATTAAAGATCGATATTATGTATGTATGTAAACACTTAATTGTACTAAAACAATTACATTACAAAAAATACAGAAATAAAAGTAGTACAAAGGCGAAGTTATCCCTTTAAGGGACTCTTCCAGTTAAGATTTGGGCTTTATTATAAGAAATATTTAAATCTTTACAAATTTAAGGTTTGTCGTAAAAAAAAACCTTATTCGAAATTATAATTTTAATGTGTAAGCATCTTACCGTGCAAAATTTATAACTACTTAATTCAAAACAAAATGTAGCAAATAAAATGCAAAATTTAAAAGGCATTACAACAAAAGGGCTGGCACAAACAATAATCAATAGACATAAAGACAACGCGCAAGCTTTTTCCCATTGACACTCACAAATCCCTGGTTTAATAATATCCATTATGTTACCAATATTTTTCTACTAAATAGCCGTTTGAATCGTTTTTCTAACGGATAACTTTACTATATACGATTGCATAACGAAAAGTTAGCGATTTCCAAAAATCGACAAAATGTATAGGGTTGACGTAAGCTCCATTCATTTCGAGTCGATAGAAAACAGAAACTTTAATGCTGTTTAAAGCATTAATTTCGAATTTCAAATTGAGAACTTTATAGTATTTCACACGCATTTTGTATACTTTAATTTGGATTTTTTTTCAAATCGATCTTACAAAACGTTTTTAATAAAGTATATCTATGTAAGGTATTGTCAATCTTGTAATCAAAGCTACCGCAATATTTTTAACCACCGACACGAACAGAGTCTTATATTTGCGTCTATCTGTGGCATTGTGACTTCTGACAGAATAATCCGATTCAGACCCAGTTTCCTTTAATATTCAAGTTTTTTAAATCAAGGTATTGAAAATTTATCAGCTGTAAAAGTAGATACTTACAATTATTTATTTAAGTATAACAATTTCGGGTCCATATTATCTGCCTTAACCTCCTAGCGCCCAGAGGCCTTTTAAAAGGCCTTTTGATAATCTAATTTTAAACATTAATTAGTAAGTACCTATGTACTGATTTCGATTAACAACATTTTTGCCATGGGCGGCAGGAGGATATTTATTTACGTATTTTTTAAAGAAGCTGTGACTCATTCAGGATTTTATAAATCTAACCTCACCTAACCTAACCTTGTCTACACGTTAGATATTAAATCAATTCTGAAAAGTTAATAGTTTCAACGATATTAAAAAATTATGACTGTCAATAACTATGTCAACAATGACACAGACCAAAAATTTTATGGGAAAAAACGGGCTCTTCATAAATTTGATCTCGTTGATCGTTACGACGTTTACGTTACCGACGCCATTTTTGTCTTACCTGCCCCTTGGAGGGAAGCGGGGTCCGAAGTGCGGCAGGCGGTCTGGCGTCTCGCGCCCCGGGCTCACTCGACTGCACACGCAATGCACAACACGATATTAGGAGCCCTAGTGCCGTGTTTAAGCCTTTTATCGATGAGTTTCAAGTTTTTTTTCTGGCTAGAGCAATTGATCAAACAGGCAGCTGGGCTGAGATTCTATACGGTAATAACGATATCGTCTTTGACGTGTTTCCGTAGTCAACCTTTTGATAACTCTTATGCCGTTGATGATGATGGCGGGCGAGTCATAAAGGATTCTAAAACATGTTGCGATATCGTTATAACGCAGTAGAATTGAGGCCCTGATCGTAAGTGGGATTTGAGACCGATAGACATTTGCATTCTCAAGACTAGAATAAGACTGGTACTGACTGGAATGGTATGACATTTGATAAGCTTTTTTTAAAAGGTTTACTGTGCAATTTTTCTGCTAATTTTGTAACAAATGATTAACACCATTTTATGTGTTTTTTTTATTTATTAAACATTGTGCTGTTTGTTATATATTATATTTATTAGCAGCTATTTTTTATGATTCATTTTCATTCAGATAACAAAAACAATATTAAATTTTAGTCTCATTTTGTTTTACAATAATTAAGTATGTCTTTAGAACCTGTATTAAGCAAAAATAGCTATTGTTTAAAAAGTCATCGATAAAAGAAACTCAAATAGGGTAACACTGGCGTTAGTTTGGTGCGTGTTAGGTTGGCAACATTGTTAGTTGTGAGTTGTATGTTGGCACACGTGACTAGCGGTTAGTTTTATTATTATGAAAATGTGTTTTTATAGAAGTTCCTTTACCAGATAGAATCAATACGACTACTTGCGAAATGTAACTTAGTTTATAAAGATAAAACTGGTAATAATAAAAATAATAAAATATGTAAATTTTACAACTACCAGAACCAGTTTTTTTTAATATTTTTCCATTACTTTTTAAAATATTTTATGTTTTTTTTTTATTATTCTGACGAGATTTCGTGCATAAAACACATGCGAAAATCCCTCCCCGTTCCCAATATACATATAGCCATACGATATTTAGGCACAAATATCCCATAACTATAAATGACTAGCTCACCCGACAGACGTTTTCCTGTCTTAATTATGAATATTGAATTCAAATTGGTAAAAAAACATAGTGTTTATTATTCTAATGCTTTGTAACATGCAATATTCTTAGTTTTATTTTTAGGCGCGTATATGAATAGTACATTAGAAAGCTTTATATTGTCAAAAGCGCTAAGGTTACATTAGAAACTAATACGGTCGTTAAGTTTTCTTGAATTTTCGATTTTTTTGCGTAACTTTCTTATTTTTTTCTTTCATAAGAACCTTCTCCTGACAATAAAAAAAACACAAAAAAGCGACCAAGGGAAATAGGCATTCATTTTATATGTATATAGATATATCTTCCCAATATAAAAGCAGCACTATGTGTATATCGATGTATAGAAAAAGTAGTAAGAAGAAGGCCATAATTGAAACAACATAAAAAATAATGTAAATGATTACCTCAAACAAAATCCAAAACGACTGCAAAATGCAAGTAAAAAAACGTATATAAATAAAAAAATATTTACAGGTCGGGGTTTTTTGACCTCACCTTTAAATATAAGCAGTCATTAAAAACTTAAAAAAAACTACTGTAAGCCATTCTATGACAAAATACACACAAGCTCAAAAACTACTAGAATTTGAATTAAAAAATCAAACCTTCCTCTCCTACTTCGAGGGTGAATCCTGGACCTGACCCGACGAAGCGTGGCGAGATGAGACAGAAAGCGACATGTACGTGTGTTAAAGCGGGACGACGTTAGGTTGCGTGGTTTCGCCGCCAGGTAATAATAAATAGTTCGCGTACAGCGACATCTCTGATAAAATTGCGTAAATTTTTCGTTTTTTTTAAAATACACTAGTTTATTATTCTCTGACAGCGAAATTTTACAAGCACATGAAGGTTATTAACACAATGAGACATCACATTTGAACAATTAAAAAAGTTAAATAACAATCAAATTACGAGAGTAAATTAATTAGGAAAAAACTGTTTAATTATCAACAGCAAAATTAAATCACAAAAATAGATTAAATATTGAAAAAAACTTGAACACAATTAACAACAAGATTGTAAAATAAAAAATAAAATAAAAAAAATGAAACACACCTGTAACGCCTAGAACCATAATAGTCGGGCGACACCGATCTCTCCCTGTTGAGATCGTGCTGGGATCCCCGACTGTTTACGTATGGCAACACAAGAAGCGTCACACCATGCAATGACGTCACAAGATGGTGCCCGTGCGTGATCGACGTGATCGTGAAAGAGACGAAACGTAAAATGAAATAATGGAACATAAATGAACATCACAGAATAAATGGTTACACATTTATATACGTACCCAGGCGTGCCCTTGGTAGCAGCTTTGGCGGAAACCTTTCGTGGTGTCGAATCTCTTCCTTGACTTTGACTCTTGACCTGGATAGGGTTGATATATCAAATTAGTCCTCACAAAATTATTTGAGAAGATGGATATTAAGAATAACAAAGTCTTCTTTGGAATTCCTTCCCTTCTTTTACGAAGAGGAACATCATAAATTCTATTTTATATAGTGCTTCATGCCACACAACACCAAGTACGAGTATTTATATTCAGCTGTATTCATTCGTTTTCAACGTGACTGTTTATTGACTTATCATGAGCTTATCTTGATCCTAATACTATGTCATCGTCATAGGGTTGCGTTGAAACGTGTAGGTCGCTAATACCAGCGGTATTAACTCAGTTGCGGTTTAAAAAAATACCGTTTCAGGGAAGGCCATTGCCCCCTGGTTCTCCTGTCTAAAGCCGCCACTGTTTAAAATTTAACTAAGCATCAAACCTTTCTCCATCATCCCTAATGACTACATCCTCTTGCATCATCAAACAAACTTCGCCTTTAACCCTTGAGAAGTGTCAGTTACCTGGTAAGCCTTGCAGACGCGATCGACCTCGGTCTGTCTCTTCTGCGCATGCTCCATTAGTTCCTTGTGGTCCTCGATCAGACCCTCCAACAGTTCGATTGACTCTGGCAGGGGTTCCGCTTCTAGAGCTGGAAGGAATATTATATAAATAAATAAATATCACGGGGCTGTGTCACACAAATTTCCCTAGTCCCAAATAAGCTCTAGGCTTGTACTATCTTACAGGTGCCCACTTTCTGATACACTTCGACCCCTTTAGAATCTTTTGTTCTCAGCTGTTCGAATGTGCAGGTTCCCTCACGAAGTTTCCCTCCACCGTGTTAGAAAAACTCATTGGTGAGAACAAAACATTATGACCGCGGGGGTTTGAACTCGGTACCTTACGATCAGGAGTCAAGCCCCTAAGCCAAAAGGGCACCGACTCTCTATAAACTGTACCACGGGTACTAGACAACAATAAACTTACTTAAATATTTTGCGAAATACATACATAGGAACGAATACTCGCGCTCATCACACAAATATCTGCCCTTACCGGTATTTGAACCCGGGACCTCTAGCTCTAGCGGTGAAGATCTTTGGGGAAGGCCTGTCCAGGGGTAGGTAGACATGCCGCTAACATGGTGATGATAAATCAAAGTCACTCGAAGGGCTTTGTTAGAGTATGAGTATGTCTATAAGAGTAGTTACATAGCAGCGTGTTCTCGAGGCCGGCGAGCCACTGCAGCAGCTCTTCCAGCACCAGGTCCAGGTCCTTTAGGCTCTGCAGGTGCGCGTCCAGCTTGCCGCCGCGCTGCATTGCCCACTGCCACACCTGGAAGACACATTTAATTAACACATGTTGGTATGTAGCTTGAAATGTCCTCGTGAACTGGCAAATTAATCAGCACCAAATTGAGGCTACAATGGTAGTCTACATGAAAAGAAACCCTTAATTTTTATCCAGGTAACTAATTACTCGTACTTAGTTGTAACCGACGACCTAACGTTGTTTAATGATGAAAATAATAAAGACGATCCTAGCGCAATGATAGGTAATGAGCTATAACAGTTATATAGCTCTGAGGGGTTATAATGACATAATTAGCAGTTCTGTTTACGCTTTTCCCTGATCGTAAACAGAACTGCATTGTTATGTCATGATAACCCCCCCAGAGCTATATAACTGCTATAGCTCTGTCCTTTACGCTCACCGTAAAATGAACTGCATAGCTAGCTCATAATAACCCCCCTGTCCTTTTATCTGAGCGAAAACAGAACTGCATAGTCATGTCATAATAACCCACAGATCTTCGAAGGCCGACTATATGTAGCTATCGCGTTCTATAAGGCTTGATTTGACAGGTGTCAACGAGTACCAAATATAACCTAGAAATGTGTTTGAGGTTTTTTTTTCTTGTTTTATCCCAGAGGGAAAGGCAAAGGACATAAATACATACAGCCTTGTTTGAGGTTATATTTTGTACTGCGTTAACACCTGTCAAATCGGACCTTTTAGAACGCGGCAACAATAAGACGCTAGAAATGAGATCGTTGGTTTATTTCGCATCCAAACAGAAATTTACACCATTAAGTTCTGCTTCGGAAAGTACACATAAACCACAGGGTGTTTTAAAGTACCTAGAGACAACGTTTATAGACCTTATTCTTTTTTAAATAAAAGGATTAATATTCATTTTCTCCCTACGTTTTATTACACCTTTATTATTTCACAAAAGGGTAGTTTACAAAATAATTAAGAAACGTTAAAGTTATTTTCGTTGCTTAGATGTAAAAGCTAGTTTTTTAATTTTAGTCTTTAACCTACCCAAAATTGAATAAGGATTTAAACGCTATTTTAAAAACTATCGACTATCGACATAACAGAACTCAAAATTCCCATTACCTGTCCGGGAGTGACTCTACTAAAAATCCGAATCACTGGCATTATCGACACCACATTCTTACGCGGCTTCATCTTTTCACCCATTCTATGTCACACAGCAAACATCAACATTATATAAGAATCACAAATAAAATGAGAGAATTAAGACTAAAAACAAACTATCTACAGATAATAGTTATCTGCTGATTAGCGTTGATTTTCTAATCAAAGGACATCGGAAGATACGAAGTGAAATGCAATCTATGTGTTATTAAAATTAAACGCAACGATAGCATAACTTTCATATACAAATAAAAACATATCAGAGCGTTTTCCAAAAAAAATACCTATAGTTAAGGACTACAATTAACAACGGTATCTTTCCATTACGTCACGAAAATTAACTATTACTGCTTTAAGAGATATAATGGCATCTCAGACAAAACTCCTGTAGCAAGTTCGACCATATTACTAGCAGGTGAGGTTTGAATCTGCTTTGCTTATTCGATTTGAAATACCGTTTATTGGTTAATTTTTGTCCTTAATTCATCAAGGATTTAAGAACAGGGAAATAATAAAGAAATAAAGTATTGTTAACCAAAATGCATCGTAAATACAAAGAGTCAATCTCACACAAATTCATCTAGTGCCAAACTAAGCTCTAGACTTGTACTATGGACAACGATTAACATACTTACATAGAGAAACACATACTCAAATACATAGAAAACATCCAAGACTCAAGAACAAATACTCGCGCTATCACACAACTATTTCCCCTTTCCGGGAATCAAAACCGTCTCGGTTTCGGTAGGTAGGGTCACTACCAGGTTACCAGGAGTTCAGAACCTGCAAGGGTCTGCTCCAAACAGAAGTTAATTTAATCAGATACTACCAACTAGGCTAGGAAATAAATAGCACTAACCTCATCCCACCGGCTCTGTATGATGGTTATCCAGTGCTTGATAACTGTGACGGCATCAGGATGAGCCCTCCCAAGGATAGAGTGGGCCAGCGAGATCGTGTCCTCCTTGTCCCTCTGCTTCTCCTTCAGCTCCCTGATGAATCTCTCGTGGTCTCTGATCTGCTGCTGGGTCTCTTGGTCTCCTTCTGGCAGCTGGCCGGAGAATCGAAGCTTGGTCTCCGCGTCGGACAACCATTCGAGCAACATGTTGACGGATTTGTGGAGTTTTTCAGCCTGTGAATTAATAGTAATAGTTGTTGGTATTTGAAAGCTAGAAAATGTTTTTTTTAATGGAATTGAGAACGCAATCGACCACAAATGCGACTTATGGTAAGTGGGTTCTCAGGCCCATATAGTTTTACTACTTGGCTTTCTTTTGGTAAAAGATTTTTCAAAATCGGTTCAGTGGATCCAGAGATTACCCCCTACAACCTCACAAACTCACAAACTTTACCTCTTTATAATATTAGTATAGATAGTTTTACTATGGAGTAAATAGTAGGGGTCCATACACTAGCTTTTGCCCGCGACTCAAAACTATCGCCATACCGAATTTCATTTAAAAAGACAGACACGCTTTCGCCTTTTTAATGTTAATATGGATAACGGAGAATATTTAAAAATGGTATAGAAAAGGCGATGTGAGGTACGAGTATCAGATGACATAACTCTTTCATGCGATTGAGTCTGACTTTTCCAGAAAAAAATGTAGTTTAGTTTGAACCGCATCCTCCATCGCTAGTTATTGCTAGCGCTAGCTACCCTTGTAAATCTGTTTAACGTCCCCATTTTTTTTAAACTAATCTTAAATTTGGTCTTATAAATGAAGTTTATATTCTATTGTATTCGTACCTCTTTGAGGGCGCTTTCCAACTTGTGGGCCTTCTTCTCGCTCAGGGTCTGCACGGAGTCCCAGGCTTGCTTCAGTTCGCTGCACTGCTGCCTGATGCTGCTCGCGTCCTCACGCGGCACCTGAATAACAACCACATTGTTATAGCAACAGGGTTTAGATTAGTGTTTCCAATGCACGAAGTTGTGCCCCTCTAAGTAAAACTTTTCCTATCTAGTTGACTTATAATAATAATAATAAATATCTCAGGACAATGTCACACAAATTGACCTAGTCCCAAACTAAGCTCTAGGCTTGTACCGTGGGTACTAGACAACGATAATATTACTTATATAGATAAATATATGCTTAAATATATAGAAAACATCAAAAACTCAGGAATAAATACTCGTGTTCATCACACAAATATCTGCCCTAACCAGGATTTGAACCCGGCTTCAAAGGCAGGGTCACTACCAACTAGGCTAGCGTGACGTCGAACTTGTATTTTTTTTTTTGGGTTTCGCGTACAGTCGATCCAGATAATACGTATGACATACACTTTCATAAGTTTTATATAATCACAGATTTAACTGAACCCTCCAGTGTATATAAGCAAATACATATCTAGGAATAATCTAACATTAAAACAGGGTATGTGTGTGGTGAATTAAGTCCGCTTTTTGTACTCTTTTTTTTATGGAATAGGAGGCAAACGTGCAGACGGATCGCTTGATGCTAAGCGAATACCGTCACCCATAGACACCTGCAGCACCAGAGGAATTAAATAAATAAATAATTAAATAAATACCGTAGCTTCTAGTTCCTTTCCAGTTTTGAGAACAGACTGCATCTGTTGTTCGCGCGAATGTAGGTCTTCCTCGAATTGCTGAAACAAGAAAAATAAATGTAAATTTTACCTGGTTTCTAAATTATATTGATGGGTCGGGCTCGCTTTATTACTTTTTAAACCACTCCAATTGTGTCACATTAAATGTAAAAAAAACACTAAATTAAAATTTTGATGCGTCAAAGCACCTTTCAATTTTAGGATCTCTTCCCCCCCATTATCTAAGAAATATATATAATTCTATAAATCGTTATTCTAGTAACTTTACGGGCGTTAGAAGAACTTAGCCAATGGTCTCATAAAAAACCAAAAAGCCTTCTGCTCAGAACGGCTAGTGCAAGTCCGTGACTTATTCGTCGCTCCTTTTCTAACTAGTCAAATACGATAGAGACGCACGGAGAATATACAAGGGCCACCTTCAAATTCCGACGAGTCATAATTCCGAATATCCATTTGTCCGAACTTATTTTTTTCCGAAAGCAATGTGCAAACTAAATTATGCATTTTATTTAAAAAAGCTCCAACGTAGAGCTATTTTAAATAAAATGCATAATTTAGTTGCTATACGTAGGTTAGATTAGGTTTGGTTTATGAGCGATATAAAAAAAGTGTTCTATAAAAAAACCATTCGGAATTATGATCATTCGAGATTTTGATCAATTCGGAATTATGAGTTACGATTCTACGGAATTTTGTAAAGTACCTAAATACAAGATATGATAGCAGCTCTGATCTAGTGTAGGGCTGACATGGCGCCTGCCATGGCTGGCTGCCTGGAGTTCTGATAGGGCTTCTGTTGCCTCCCCCCTTACCTTGTGCTGCTCGATGAGCGCCATGACGGTGTCCAGGTCCCCGTGCAGCGGCGCGTCGGCGTTCAGCTCCTTCTGCTGGCGCCGCAGCCACTCCAGCAGCGCTGACATGGCGTCCTTGAACTGCCCGGAGTAGAGCAGGGCTTCTTCCAGCTTGCGTTGTCTAAAATAAGATGTTGAGTTAAATTTGCATATCTTCTGGCTATGCTATCTAAGCCTTTTACAAAAGCAGTATCTCAGACAAAACTCCTGTAGTAAATGCAACCTTCTAACGTTAGGATAGGATTGAACCTGCTTTGGCCATTGAATTTGAGATACTGCTTATTGGCTTAGGAGCGCAGAATTGAACAGGTAAAGTACTTCAGGTCATGTAAGATAGTTTAAAGCGATGAGGAAATTCAGATGTTTCAGGATCAACTTGATGGTCTGTAGAGTCCGAGTTACGAACAATAGTATATTAATTACCTTAAGAAAAGTCACAATGGGTTATTAATTTAGAACAGGTTGTTACTTATATTAAACATCTGAGTGTTCCTTACTATTATATTTTCTACATGTGTGGCAACACTTTAACTGCAAATACCTTCCGTTGAATTATAGATTATAGATTGGATTATTGCGTAATTGAGTTAAGATCTTTTAGCCTCCCCTTCACTCAAAATGTGACACCACTGTCATATTTTCTAGGTTACCTGTCAACAGCCTTGGAGCAGACGGTGGTCCACTTGGTCTTCAGCTCCTGGATCATGTCACGCAGCACGGGCTCGTCGCCGCGCGGCGCCTTGTCTTTGAGCTGCTTGCCAACCTTCTGCGTGTGGTCATAGCTGGCCTGTTTGGACGCGAGGGCCTTTTGGAACTCGCGGTGCTTCGACAACCTGGGAACAGAAGAAATGAATAATGTTTGAGGTCTAAGGATGAACGGCTAACTAATCGTCATGAGTTTGAAATATACGCGAATTTTAAATCAGTGTTAACATTCATATCATTAATAACAACGTTATCATCACTTGCTGAGCATAGGGAAAGGTGACTGACCTCTGTTTGATCTTCTCGGGGTCGTTGACCGCGGTCTCGGTGTTAAGGTCGTCCAGCTGCTTCTCTGTGTCGGTCAGCCAGTTCATCAGGTTGTTCCTGCCCCATAACATTCCCATTAGTATAAATGGGTCATTCTCAGTTAAGAGGTAATAGCTTACTGATAAAACTTGGTATGACAAAAAAATTTGAAATTTGTTTTTTTTTTTTTACAGATTTATCAAAACAACTTGTTTTTTAATATGTGCTAGGTGACCAGTCAATTTTTCATTTTTTTATCATTTTACAGAAAGCCAGGGGAGAGACTTTTATGAAAAAATTTCATAAAATATAAATAAATGCATATATTAAATGTTTGTCAGATTTTTATAAATCTATTAGATGATGTATATGCATTTTCTAATGTTTTTTTTTTTATTATTCTTTTTTTACCTCAGAAAATAGTGTTTGTTGAGCACAGTCTAGTCCCTCCCCTGGCCTTTTGAAAAACAAGAAAAAAATAAAAAATTGACGGATTATTTTGCAGATCTGAATAATGGAAAGTGTAATTAAGTGTAATAGTTAATTTAAATCAATATTTATACGTTTGCTGAACATTTTTGCAAATGTTGTGCCAGGGGAGAGAAAGCCAGGGGAGAGAGTTTCAGTAAGAAAATCGATAATATCTCAAAAGTATTTAATATTAGTTAATAAAATGAAGTATGTTTGTTATCTATAAGTAAATTAAAGTCAATATAAATATATAATTAAGTATTTAGAAAAATTAATCCAGAAATAAAGCTGACCAGGGGAGAGACTATTTCACCAGATACCATCAAAATTGATGAACAAAGGGATCAATACGAGTGACAAAATGTGGAAAAAAGATCATTATTACAACGTCGGCTTATATTTGTGGATCAAATGAATTATGATTAGCATTAATATTACAATAATTAAGATCGCAAATACAATATTTTTTAGATTATTAGAATGCCAGGGGAAGAGACGCAAATTCCGGCGACAAAATGTATCATGAATATATTCTATTAAAATAAAAAATAATAGTTACTTCGGTTACATCATTACAATCATTCTTTATATTATTTTCTAATACAGACTAACTTAAAATGTTTCCATGGCTTTAAGATCACGTAAACTTACTGATTTACTGTAAATACTAGCTGGGGACAGGCCAGGGGAGAGAAGTTTTGCATGTTTGAGGTGAAATTGTGACAAAACTAAGTTAATTAATTATTTGAAATTGATTGTCCATAAAGTTGAGCACTTATATTAAGAGATTGTGATATAATATTCTTTTAATTTTCAATAGAAGTATGATTATTTATCCGGGACATCGTTTTTACCTCTTAACTGAGAATGACCCAAATAAAACACATTTACATTCGCAGTCTCTTGTCCAATAACTAATAAAAGTATATCAGCATGTCATAAAACCATAACCTAACCTCATCTAATAAATGGAAGTTGCCAAGAAACAAAGCTATAAACATACTTCGCATTTACAAAGTTTTTTCACGCGCACCACTTATTACTTACCACAGGTCGTTAAACTCCTTGGCCTCCTTCACACCGTGGTCGAGCGCGCGCGTGCGCTCTGCGCACTTAGCCACGACGCGCTCCCAGCGGTGCTGCACGGACACCAGCAGGTTCTTGATGAGGATCACGTCCTGCTTCTGGCTGAAGTACTTCAGATGAGTTCCCTTCTTGTCCAGGTGTAGCATTGTCTCACGGTGGGTGGAGACTTCCTTTTGGAAGGACTTGTGCTCTTCGATTTGCACTGTGGAGGGAAATGGAGAAGTTAGTAATCGTTTATTTCGCCTTAATTAATTTTGAAAAGGGAATAATCATAATTAATTATCATAATTAGGACACCCATGTAACAATAAGTTTTCAAACCTAAAGTGCTGTACAATCGACTCACCGAGCAGCGTCTCCATGACTCTCGAGACCGGTTTGGCGTTGGTGAGGGTTTTCTCAGCCGCCGTGAGCCAGTCGACGAAGGCTTGCAGCGCGTCGTGGAACTCCGTGGCTTCCTTCAGGGCTATCTCCAGCTTGATCTTCTTGTCTGAAGCCCTGGAAAATAAATTAAATTAAACTAACAGAACTAGAGCAGTGAAATTTACGAAAAACTAATTTACATTGACCATGAATCGGTTTACGCTTTGCTACTGTCTAATGGTGCTTGTACACAGTGCATGTAGCTGGAGCAAGCGAAATGCTCGAGTCTCTGGATGTATCTTTATATCGTTGTTTACACGATGCACATAACTTACGCTATTGTCTTAATATGCGCAAGCTACTTGGACCATGTATTGCATAAATACTTTATGTCAAGAAGTATCATAAAATACATTACAGACTGCTTAAAAATACATATATTACATAGCATTTTCGAGACGCTTTTTATTTTAATCATTACTTTTTTTATTCTGAAGTAAAGCCTACCTGGCAGTGATATTGTCCCAGCGGGTCTTCAAGTTCTTAAGGCTGTGATGCAGCTGCGAGGTGGGGTTCGGCTTCTCCTGTCGCTTCAGGTACTCCTGGCCTTGCTGCAGAACTGCTTCCACCTTCGGCCGGTTGGCTTCGATCTCGTTGTATACCTCCTGCAGGATAAGGTTTAAATTAAGTTTTAAAGATACAATCGATGAAGTGAAATTCAATAAAATGAAGGGTTAGTGACAAATATAATCAGTTGCGAGTGGAATCGTGATACCAATAGCCAAACGAACTACAAACAGGAAGATTTTTGTGATTAGGAATTTATACCTAGTAACAAGGAAATAAAGTTCAAATACTTTTGCTCTATAATGCCATTTTCAATATATAAACACAGAAAAAAAACTTCATTTTAATTACAATGTAGTAATTAAATTGCTTTGATTTTGTAAATTCTCTTGCACATTAGCGATAGTTCGCCTAACTTCCTACCGTTATCTGTTTTAAATAAATCTTTGTGGTAGACCATTGTTAGTGCTAGCACCATGCTGTTAGTAAAGCTCTACAAGTTTCCAAGAGGATTGTGGTAAGATAAAGAAATTATGCTCACCATGAATCTCTCGAGCTGCTCGGAGGCGGTCTCAGGGAGACCGCCGACCGGTCTGGAGGCAGCAATGACGCCGTCCACTTCCACCAGCCAGGACACCAGGTCGCTGATCTCCGCGTTGAAGCTGAAACACAATGGCAATGATTACGCTTGCATTCAAGACTACAATCCTAAGATCGCAAAAGCGTTACCGACCCCTTAGGGTGGCCATTCTATTTAAGTCTAAGGTCTCTATGATAGTAATTTCACTGGTTGTCTTATCCCCACACCGGAACGCAATAATGCGAATACTGCTGATGGCAGTAGGTTAAAGGATAAGAAGGATCTTGCACAAGGTCCTACCACCACTCAGCGGAGCACTTTTTTATGCAGATTTTTTCCTTATTCCATGACGTGGGTCCCTATGAACAAAACTCCCTATCCCTTATAGTTTCGCAATACCCCAAACTGACCTATTTGGATTGTTCCTAAATATAGTAGTGACTATCACTCACCTCTGCGCCTCTCTGAGCGCGTCCTCGAGCTCGCTCTGGCGGTCCCTGGCCTTCTGCTGGAGCTCACGCCACTTGCGATTGAGGGTGGCCAGCTTTTCAGCGGTCTCCCCTGCCTCATCTGTACCTAGACATGAATAATTGAGAATTTCTCCTCTTAGAGACGGCTAAGTTTATGTTTGACTACGATTTTAGAGCGAAGATTGAAGAATATTCTGAATTAAATTTGATACAGGATTCGGTCACAGGGAGGTCACGGATACCCAACTTACGACAAAGAGGGGAAAGGGGGTGTCATTAATCCGCTCCTGTCCCTAACTCAGTTAATAATCCCCAAGAGAAAACTATGACAGTAAATGCAAGTGATAACTAATGATCGGCGACCGGTAGCAATTCTTCGCCGAAAGTACAACATGGATATGGTACTATTTAAATTTCGTGCACAATTAATACATTGAAACTTAGGAATTTGATAGAAGCTTGAACGTTAACGATGAAATATGGGTTTTCAACTAAGCACCTCTCACACCTGTTGATGTAAAAAGGTCATTATCTTTATAGAAATGGATTCTCAATGTTAAAAGGGATCGATTGACAATATCAAACCTATAACCAATTAAATTGAGTAATTTTTTAAAAATATAGCGGTTATTTATAACAACACCGACTAATCTATATTAGTCATTACGTTTGAAGTAAAAGTGACATAAAATGCTACCGGTCGCTGGTCACTGGTGATAACATTTCAAAATAATCCTATAAATAATAATTTGCAGTACAGTAATTTCATTACATCTATATTAATCCTTTAAAATGTGACCATGACCTATCTTCATCCACTTTCACCTGCCCCCCCCCCCCTGCAAACCCTAATGTAAAGCAACACCACCACATACCAGTGCCGTGGGCAACGATCTGCGCACCGGCGTCGTTGAGGGTGTCGATGCTGGCCTGGTGCGCCGCTATGTCATTCACCAGCACCTTGAGCTTGGCCAGTTCCACTTCTAGGATCTGAGGGTCGCCGGCCACCTGTGAAACAAGAACTATCAGTACACATACTAAGGGTGAGAAGTTAGAACAGTGGACAAAATACGTCCCGCGGAGGACTGAAATCCCTTTTGAAATCTCTGTGGCAACCTAGCGGCATCTAGTGACAACTTGTAACAACCAACTCAACAGCGCCACCAGCGTCAGACAGCGCAACTAAATCTGACAGTGCGCTACATCGCGCTAACGAAGTTTCTTCAGTAGGTTGACTTATATACCACTTTCAACTTCGTCCCAATCGACCCCAGGTATAACACCCGTCTGGAGAGAGATCTATCTATGGTCCTATATCCTACATCCCTTTAGCCGTCGATTTAAACAAGTGTAAAAAGATATAGTAGTTTAGTTTCTAACTTTAACAACGAAAATAAAAATAAATGTTACCCATCCCTGGGTAAGAATATTAAGGCTTTCTGTGGTAACCTTTCAACACAACGATACACTGTTATTTCAGGCTTTGGGAATAACAAACGACTGTGGAATGCTACGCTAAGTTTTTGAACAGTCATCCCGATTCCCAAAACAGGCAAAAACTTGGTCATTGCGTTTGGCTCTAATCGCAAGTGTTTATTTCAATAACCAATCGTCACAAAAATCTTTATTTTGCTACTGAAAGAAGCCGTAAGTTAGCACGGCACACCCTAAAACCGTTCCACTATTCTTTTCTATAAACTGTAAACTAACCGGCTTGAGTGTGTCCAGGGTGTCGCTGGTGTGGTTGATCCAGGCCAGCAGCTCCTGCAGCGCGTGCTGCAGCTGCCCCAGGCGCAGCAGTGCCCGCTCCAGCTGCTGCTGGCGCTCCACCATGCCGCGGAGCAGCGCCGCCCAGCGGGTGTTCACGGAAGCCAGCGGCTGTTTGATGGCCGCTGCCTGTTCTGATGATGTCCGCTCTGTGAGCTCTTGCGCTTGTCTGTAGAATACATTGAGATGTTGAGGCAAATGTAGTAAGAATGTTGCAATACCCTATTGTTTCCATCTTTTAAAACTTGTAATGTGACATGCAATAGACCATTTGAATTTGAGGTAAATAAATTAAGCTTAGAGATGAATTTCAGTTGGCAAACTTTTTTGAGTATAAGTATACTACATATTCACAGCTGTAAGTGAATTCAGTATACATTGCAAAGTCAAAGAGTTCTTATATCACTGGGCTTTATTTAAGCTACGCAATGTACGTCCATTTATCACTTTGTTACCTTCATTTACAAGGTAGGTAGGTAGGTAAGGTATCTTTTGTTTTTACTGTATGTACGTACGCCTTCAAGGCACTAGATGAACGTAAAGAAAAGCTTATTTGCTAAAGTGTTAATTGACGCATAATTGGAGATAGACAACGCTCGGAGCCGAGCATTGGTTTGCAAACAAAAGCATGCGCTTAGCAAGTCGTGGCCACACTCACCTCTAAAATGCTCATGTATTTGGTATAAGCGCTCTTATATACAATTGATAAAACATGCTTACATTGTAATTTACATACAATAACTTTAATGTTGAGCAGACATAGGTACAAATATACTCGTAACACAAGGACAAAACAGACTGATATACAAAAGCGACGACAGAAGTCAGCGAAAAGATTGTAAACAAATTGTTAGTGTCAAACTCACTCTTATTCCTATTCTACGTTATTAAATACAAGGCTTTGATAGATTTATTTTAGCATTTTACAGTTTCTTCAATAAACTAAGTCATTTAAAGTAAGTCCCACTCAGTAGACATGACCAAAGATGTAAATACATATAACTAAACAAACAATTTTACCGTGATTACTCCATATTCACGTCCTTTTGAATATCAAGATTTGGTATGGATTTTAATATATGGATAACTAATAATTTTACATTATAATGATTGAAAACTGGTTAGATACAAATTTGAGGTTATGTGTCAAACGATACTTATTTCTTTAAGTATTTACACATTTGATCATTTCTACTGTCGCCAACTTTAGATAACGTGATTAAATATCAAAAGCCTTGTATTTCATTTTAAATTAATCCAAGTTCTACACACACAACACACAAAACGTTTTTATTCTTGCCTCATCAAACTCCTTTTTTGTTGTAGATTCCAATCCGTAGGAAAAGGGGACGCATAGAAAAATACACAGTTAAAGTTATTATACTATCGAGGGGTTTGAATGTTTAGCAGTGACGTAAGACGTGAATTTGCTACGTTAAAACATTTTCCACGTGTCATTAGTCGTGTCACGTCGGAAAATGTTCACGACTAATTTACGTATTGTGTAAAACTGCTCAACATTCAATAGTAGGGTTGTGCACATTTTAGTATCTTTTTGCCCTTTTTAAAATGCATGTATTGCTACGTAAGTTTGTGTAACACAAGGTATGTTTAAACATAATAAATTGCAGAAGGTAGGAACAATAAGATACCAAAATTGATTATGTGGTCAACATTTTTTGGGGAGGACTAAGTAAAACACTGGGGAAATCAAAATTAATTCGTTAGAAGTAGGAGTTGTAAGGGAACTACCAAAAAAATATTGATAAAATAAAAACCAACACCAAAAATTTATTTTTTAAAAACCCTCTATTTTAGGATAAAAAAAAAAAACTTAAATATCAATATTCCCCAAAATTATTTTTTTCATGCCATCATTGTATCGTCAACATAAAAACAACTTCATCCCTAACCAAAAATAAAGAAAATACAATCTAAATACCCAACAAAGGTAACCATACCCGATATTATTGATATCTCGTTTTTTTTTTTACTATTGTCATAATCAAATCCCCCAATCTCCCCGTCACAATGCGATCATCCACACAAACATCTACGTACCTGTTCAAAGCCTCGACCTTAACCATGTGAGGGTCGACCTCCTGCTTGAAGGAGGCTAGCTGCGAGATCTGGCGCTTCACGGCGTCGATGTCAGTGCCCAGGGCTCCCATGCGGGAGAATTTGTCTTCCGCAGTGTCCAGGAACTCTTGCAGGTTCTGGATAGACAAATAAGTTGGGCTTTGAATGTTGAGCAATTCGTTAGGACACCTAGATTCTGACGGTTGTTATAGCATCCAAAACCTGACTGAACGATCGTTTAAATGTACAGTGACTCAAGGTTCGAAATAAACCTCAAAAAGAAGCAAGAGAGTAAAGAATCTTGAAATTCAAACAAACAATCCAATCGATCGAAACTTTAAGCGATTCGACCTAGTATAAAAATGTAACTCTAAACCTAATAATAAAAATAGGATAGCTTTTTATATTTAATTCTTTTAAGTATTGCATAGCGCTCTTTAAGTACATTATATACTATCCGAAAATAAGGTTTCATTAAATATTTGGGCAAATTACCTAATTTAAATTTTCCATTACCCTTTTCCCGTCGCAGCTGTTTCAATTTGTTACAAGTCTAACCTAACCTAAACGATGTAATAAGGTTTTTTTTTTATCACGAAAATAAAACAGAATTGCTTGCCAAAAAAAACTCATTAAACCTATGAAGTTTTATTACAACTACATCCAGCTCTAGAAGGACTTACCTGTAGGGTATCATGGAACTCCATAGCCTTCTCCATGGCGTCGATGAGGTTCTCCTCCCTCCTGGCGTACAGGGCGGTGACGTTGTCCCAGGCACTGTCCAGGTCTTCCATGTGCTTCTTGACTTCAGGTTTGTCGGGCTCGCCACAGAGCGACATCAGGTGTGAGCCGGTCTTGCGGACTTTCTCCACCTGGTGTAAAAGTGTAGGTTAGATTGAGGTTTGGCAGGGTTTTTGTCCAATACGGATTTGGATAGAGCAATCCGAAAAAATATTAGTTCAAATGTAGAAGTCGCAGCAGGTCTTGGAATAGAAGGCTTGGGTCGTTGACCAAAGACAGGCTCATAAGCCTAACCTTGTCAAAGTCATGCCCTCCTAGTATCTCGCGGAAGGCTCCAGAGGAGGATCAGGGTCATGGCCCTCCATAAAAGCGAAGACCAAAATTCTGCTTCCGCTTTTCTCATACACTAATCGACTTCTGACTTTTCTAGAAGTTTTACATTTTATTATGAGAAGGGGGAGAGAGAGCTCATTATTTGGAAATTTCACACAATTTGACCTAATCCCAAACTACACTCTAGGCTTGTACTCTGGGTACTAGACAACGATATACTTACTTATATAGTGCCATACATACTTAAATACATAGAAAACATTCAAGACTCAGGAACCAATACTCGCGCATATCACACAAATAACTTGTGTCGTTAATAAATGATCGAGATTTTGGGATCGCTTCCTCCTTCTGAAGCCATTGTATGTATGTAACAATTGCTAGAGCTGGAACATGCCTCGGGCTTGGTGTGGTCGATCTCGTGGCGGATCTCCTGCAGCGCGACCTGCTGCGCCTGGATGGCGCGCGGCTGCGCGGCGGGCGGCGGCTGCGCGGCGAGCGTGTCCTGCAGCTCCGCCAGCTGCAGCATCAGCGCGTCCAGCTGCTGCCAGAAGCGCTTCGCGATCTCCAGGGCGCTGTCCAGCGAGTGGCCGCGGTCTGAAGTCGCTTTTTGCACGTCGTCCCATAGTCTGGAAAAAGGTTGGTTACGTTAGCTAACAGCCGGTTCCTATATTCAAACCGCGGACAGATTAGGTTACTTCGAGTCAAAATTTGACATATTTTGTACGTTACAACTGTCAAATTTTGACTCGAAGTAACCTAATCTATCCGCGGTTTAAATATAGAAACCGGAAATAAGTCAATAAGCAGCATCTCAAATTCAATAGTTAAAGCAGGTTCAATCCTTGGTAATAAGATTGAATTTGCTAAAGGAGTTTTGTCTGATATACTGCCATTTGTGTTAGCAGGGCAGTTAGGTGTGAACACACGTGCTTCCCTCACCTTGAAGGCCTCTTTGACTGAGGGTACCTTCAACCATCGAAGATACCCAATAGTCGAAAGCACCGTTGGGTGCTGCAAAATGATCCAATATGACAGAGAGCACATCTGGTTAAGTTTTCAGATGGCGATACTTCCTGGGGGAAGTGGAATCTGAGACCCATACACATTTGAATTCTCAAGACTATAATCTCAAGACCTCAAATGCGTTGCCAACCCTGAGGGCTAAGATGGAATGCCTCTATGCTAGTAATTTCACCGGTTGTCTTATCCCCACACCGGAACACAACAATGCGATCACTGTTGCTTGGCGGGTGGTTAATGGATAAGATGGTGGTAGCGATCCGGACGGACCCTGCACAGGGTCCTACCACCACTAAACTCCTTATTTCTACTTATGTTCTCTCGACTCACTTGTGCAGTTTCTCGAGCTTGTTCCGGATGTCCCGAACAGCTGGGTCGCTCTTGTTGGCTTTGCTGATGACGTCGGAGGCGGCGCGCTGCACCGCGTTGTAAGCTTCCATTCGCTTCTCCAGGTCTTCCACCAACGCGTTGTTCTCTTCGATCTGGTCTCTGTGGAGATGTTTAAGTTTATACAACGAAAAAATCATAGCAGAAGCATTGAAAAAAAAAATCGCGCGATGTACATTTAACTCGAGCTGGGCACCGTTAATCCAACTTCGTTAATCGCTAATCCGTCACTAAAAAGTTACAGCGTTAAATTTTGAAGATTTAACGCAAGATAGCGTTTATCGTTAATCCATTAACACGTGATAAAAACTGCATTTCTTTCATCGTTGCGTTAGTGATCTTGAAGTTAACAAAAAAAGACGTATAAATTTGGAGTGTGTAATTTATTCCTGTGGCATAATGTGGACATTCTTCTTCTTAAACATTAATATGTAGAAGTTCTCGTCTGAAACCAAGGCTTAACGAGTTTTCCGCGGTGCGGCGAGTGCGTTTTTAGTAAATAGCGGTACTGGATTAACGATTAACGGACTTAGGAAAATTGAATGAATAAATCACAGGACAATGTCACTCAAATCGATCTAGTCCCAAACTAAGCTCTAGGCTTGTAAGTACTATAGGTACTAGACAACGATAAATTTACTTATTTAGAGAAACAAACTTAAATACATAGAAAACATGCAAAACTCAGGAAACTCGTGCTCATCAAACAAAAATCTGCCCTTACCGGGATTTGAACCCAGGACCGCTGGCTTTGAAGGCAGGGTCACTACCAAATAAGGTAGCGGGTCGTGTTAACTTCGTTAATTAACGATTAACGGATTAACGAGTTAATGCCCAGCTTTGGTGTCTGTAATCTGCCGTGCTTTCACTGGATGGTTCCAACGGAAGACCAGAGCTTAATCCTAGCATAACACTGAGTTGGAAATATTTCGTGACAACAGGCCTTTTGTCTATGTCAGTATTTTGTTCTTTTTCGCTTGTCCGTTTGTCACGAATGAGTTTTCTTTCTTTCGTTGCTGTCAGTTATACAATACGTGAGTGCTAAGGTTTGAGAGATATGGTAGGAATTTTATAAAATGACGGAATTCCTAGTACATTATCTCAAGTGAATTCCGACCTAATTGCCATTTTATATAGGTCGGAATTCCCTTGAAAGAATGTACTAGGGATTCCGACATTTTATAATATTCCTACTTATACTTACTGGATCTTGGGCGGGTGCGCGGAGACGGGCTCGGCGCGCGCCAGCTGGTCCTGCGTGCCGGCCAGCGCGCGCAGCATGCCTTCCAGCTTGTCCGAGAACTGTGAGGACTCTTGTAGGGCCTGCGGATAACAAATATGCTTGAATCTTGTATATTTTCAAAGGGATAAGGCAAGTAGAACATACTTATTTTTCGATTGTATTTTATGAGTATTTTACAATTTAATAAACTCACCGCACACCAGAGCTTGGTATGTCTAAATTAAAAAATAGTATCACTAATGTGACAAACCACCAATGTACCTCGAAGCCGTGGGGCTAAATGACCGCGTATTCTTCATAATAATCATAATAATAATAATGCCTAACTTCTTAATACCACTTTCTTACCATACATTTCCATAGACTAAATTTCTATTCAGTAAAACACATTAAAGAGAATTGCATGGCTACGTTTTTCCAAACTGACTTTTTGCAGGTATATTTGTAAATAAATAAATAAAAATGCAGAGTTTAGGTTAAATTAGTCTGTCAAACTAAATAATTGGTTTTTAAAGAAAAAAAACCTGTGTGCCCGTGTGGTTTCCGGGTTTGAATAGTGCCACTGGATGTCGTAAGGTAAGAGGCGACTAAGGGAAATTAAAGAGATATCAAACATATCCATGACGGTAATATCTTAGCGCGTGTCGGTACCTGCTCCAAGGCCTGCTGGCGCGCGCGCAGCTCGGCGCGCAGCGCGCTGTACCGCTCGCAGTCGGCGTCCACCACGTCCTGCACGCGCGCCGCGGTAATGTCTGTATGGAGCATGTGTCGCAGCGCGTGTCGGTACCTGCTCCAAGGCCTGCTGGCGCGCGCGCAGCTCGGCGCGCAGCGCGCTGTACCGCTCGCAGTCGGCGTCCACCACGTCCTGCACGCGCGCCGCGGTAATGTCTGTATGGAGCATGTGTCGCAGCGCGTGTCGGTACCTGCTCCAAGGCCTGCTGGCGCGCGCGCAGCTCGGCGCGCAGCGCGCTGTACCGCTCGCAGTCGGCGTCCACCACGTCCTGCACGCGCGCCGCGGTAATGTCTGTATGGAGCATGTGTCGCAGCGCGTGTCGGTACCTGCTCCAAGGCCTGCTGGCGCGCGCGCAGCTCGGCGCGCAGCGCGCTGTACCGCTCGCAGTCGGCGTCCACCACGTCCTGCACGCGCGCCGCGGTAATGTCTGTATGGAGCATGTGTCGCAGCGCGTGTCGGTACCTGCTCCAAGGCCTGCTGGCGCGCGCGCAGCTCGGCGCGCAGCGCGCTGTACCGCTCGCAGTCGGCGTCCACCACGTCCTGCACGCGCGCCGCGGTAATGTCTGTATGGAGCATGTGTCGCAGCGCGTGTCGGTACCTGCTCCAAGGCCTGCTGGCGCGCGCGCAGCTCGGCGCGCAGCGCGCTGTACCGCTCGCAGTCGGCGTCCACCACGTCCTGCACGCGCGCCGCGGTAATGTCTGTATGGAGCATGTGTCGCAGCGCGTGTCGGTACCTGCTCCAAGGCCTGCTGGCGCGCGCGCAGCTCGGCGCGCAGCGCGCTGTACCGCTCGCAGTCGGCGTCCACCACGTCCTGCACGCGCGCCGCGTCCTCCTCGCCGCACAGCCGCGCCAGCGCCTCGCCCGTCTTCACCAGCTTGTCCACCAGCGGCTTGTGCCCCGAGATCGACTGCTGCAACACCTGCCGGGAATACTAACTGTTTAATACCACCGAACTTAGCTTCTGTCATGGTTGACAGCGCAAAATAGACCAGGAGGGTAATTATGACCTATGCAGTTCATTTAATGGTGCGCTTAAAGAACAGAGCTATGGCAGTTATATGTTATGATGAGTGTATATGAGGCAAAGTTGACATTCGCTCTGGTTATGTATGTGACATAGATTAATAACTAATTATTCCAACTAATTAAAAACAAGTCCTATTTTTGAAGTTCGAAAAATAGGTACGCCATCACCATTCTAAATTATAAGTATAAGAGTAAAGGTACACCGTGCGGGTACTGACTTCAAACTGTGTCAGTGGTTAGATGTCGTTTCGTATGCGTGACTAGCGCCGCCCACAACGGACGCGTTACGCACATGTCCTGTTTTTATCTTTGAAATTAACTCAAAATTATCTCGATAATTACTTCCAAGATGCTTTTAGGTGTATAATACACTATGTCTTGTCCGTGGCATTGCTCCCCGAACTTAATAGTAATTTATGCAACTGATATATAATGAGAGGCCTTAAAATACTAGTGTGGTTTTATGAAACGAGCCTTAGCTAGTTTCATAATAGGATCACACAAGTGTTTTAAGGCCGAAGTATGTACACTAGCGTATAATACTTTATCTACACACAATACAATCCTACTTTCGTAGCAGCAAAAAACCAACAAACAAATGACATCAATAATGGCGGCAATTCGATCCTCCGTCAAGACGAATGTTCTTTATCATAGAAAATCGAATTAAGTCTCTATTCTAATGTCACTCGAAATCAAATGACGTGCGGTTTATATAAAAAAAAACCACACTGAATACACGTTTCATATCGATAAGTATTTTAACATCTATGGATACTAGAATAGGTCTCTATTCTAGACTCTTGACTTTTGACAGGTGTTCCAAATTTAAACTAGTAACCTTACAAAATTCGATACTGTAATACCATTACAGTATCAGTACCACTACCACAGACAAGAAAGTTATCATAGTAAAATTGGTTGTTATAACGCTGGTAATTTCCTACGGTTTCTAAACGCATTTTACAGCACTAATGATATGTGCGTAGATACCCCTTAGAGCCCGCACTGTTTAAGAAGTGTTTTCGGTTCTCTGCCTTATCGCCGACAAATCTTTGACAAATGCATCGATTCGCAACCTATTCATTTGCCAACCCGCTTTTTTCCGTAACTACAAATATTTTAGGATTTTGTATAAAACTAACCTAACCTAACCTATAGGGTTCTACACGATGGTCCTGAAATAAATCCAGAATTATTTCCAGCTTCACTTAATTATTTACGCGGGTTTTCAAATGATACGTTTGTGAAATGAATCATTTGTGAAACGTTGGTTATGAAATGATAGGATCCCATCGCATCACAGCGCCTCGACGGACCACAGATCTGCCCTCCTAAGCAAAAAAACATTATGTCAAATTCGATTGCCAAAGTAAATTAAATCCTCGCTTCTTAGTAATAAGGTTGTGATTGCAACAAGAGTTTTATTTGAGTTGCTGCTATTTAGCTTAGCAGGGCAGAGATGCTTTACCATCTGTGACGTCCCACAAACGATCCCGATAATGACCTCGTTAGCTTTATTAACTGGTTTACCTCGTTCTTGTCCTGCTGCTGCGCGATCTGCTCGGGCCGCAGCGCCGGCATGGCCAGCATCTGCACCTGTTTCTCCATGTCGTCCAGCCACACCGATAGCCTGCGGACGACGTGAATATGGTAAATTTAAAATGAAGAGCGAGCGCGAGGCCGTACTACACAGGAGAAAACTGGTCACTTCCTATGGAAATTCGGTACTAAGTGACCCGTTTTCATTGCTCTAGATTATATGTATATGCAAATAATGAAAACGGTCAAACCAATTGCTTCATAATTAAATGTAAGGGCAAGGCTAAAGCATCAATGAGTGTCCTAGTGACTTGTAATCGCAAGGTACTGAGTTAGATTCCCAGATTATATCACTGATGCTTTTTTAAGATGTAGGAAACATCAAGGCTCATAAGTTCAGATAAGGGAATAAGAAACACAAAAATGGCATTGCATCTTAGTCCTTAGTATGCAAACTGCAAATTTCCTACGCCCTCAAAACAAACATGCTACTTATAACGTTGCGTTATGGTACACGGAGATAATATTGGTGATAGGTGAGTAACATGTCCTTTGGAGAGATGTAAATCGTCCCCCCTTTCTACCCTCATTTCATGATTAATCTCAAATTTTACATCTGCAACTATTTATTTTTTTTTCATCTGCAACTATTTTTTTTTTGTGGTTTATATTCTGAATTTTTTGGTGGACATAGACTATGGTCTATGTATGGTGTATAAAGGAAAGGCAATTTATGATATGTACCCGTGGTGCGTGTCGGCGAAGTGCTCGGCCAGCGGCAGCGCCTGCTCCAGCGCCGCGAGCCGCTCCGCGCTGAGCGCGCCGACCTCCTCCATCATCTCCTTCAGCTCCTCGCTGCGGTCGCGGATCACGCCCGTCTCCTCCGACGACTGGCACTCGCGGACCACCTGGGGGACGAGTTTATTTATTTTATTTATTTATTACACAACAACCGGCCTATTATGCTAATTACAATAATAAATCGAACTACTTATATACTAACAACACATACATAAGAACGTATCAATATAATTCTTATCCTAACCTGTGACAGTTACTAGAGTTGCAACATGGCCGTCTACACTAGAAACAGCTGTTGCAAGTGTCAAACGATACCTGATATCTTTGGCTTGTGCCAGCCAGCCACAAAGTCGCAACAGCTGTTTACAAATGTCAGTACGGTGTACCTTCTTGGCCTGCGAGAGCAGGTCGCGCACGCGCACGCGCTGCGCGGCGACCTCGTCGTTGAGCGGGCGCTGCCCCTTGAGCTGCGCGCGCACCAGCGCCGCCGTGCACGACGGCGGCTCCGCCGCGCGCAGCTGCGCGTCCACCGTGCGCAGCCACTCCAGGAGCTCCTCCATGTCCCCCACCACCTCCAGGGAGCGCTGGGCAGAAATATACGTTAGCGCCTGCTGTCCTGGGTGAGAGCGTCGGTGGCCTAGTATCGTAATACCCCGATCGCCATGTACCAATGTTTTTTTCTAACTTAAGTGCATTACCCGATGCTCTTCCGGTGAAGGAAAACATCGTGAGGAAACCTGTCATTCGAACAGCTGAGTGTGTAAGAGGGGATTACATAAAAGATCCTAAAAGAGTCAAAGTGTTTCCCAAAGGGCCCACCTGTAAGATAAGATGAGCTATGTCCGGGATAGTATTTTGTTTCAGTCATTACATCATATTGAGATTATTGACTTTAAAATAGCTCTTATTTACTTGATAGTACGTGCTATATACCTTGAATAATATGGTTACGATAGAAAATCAAGGTGAATAAAAATAAAAATTAAATTCTTGTTTCTATTGTCACTGGGATAATAATATAGATTCTAGTAATGCCGTTAATCTAATTAAATGAAAGCGCATTGTCATTCAGTATAGCATTTTTGTGTATCTGTAAATAAATGTATTCCTTCTTTCTTTCTTTCCATACCTTCTTGCTGAGCAGCAGCCTCTCGGCCTTCCGCTGCACTTGTTCAGCGATGGCGTCGAAGCGCCGGTTGTCGCGCGTCACGATGCCTTCCACGTGTGTCGCTCCCTCTCCCGGAGAGATCTGGACAAACACAGTGAGATAACCCAGCTTGAAACACATACATAAAAAAATAATATCAGGGGAAAATCTCACACAAATTTACCTACTCCCAAACTAACCTATAGGCCTGTTCTATGGATACTAGACAGCGATAAAATTACTTATTTGTCAACACTTTTGTGTCATAAAAATCCTAAACAAAAATTTAAATTTATACGACATAATGAGACAATGATATCTACGCATCAGCGCAGCATTACAAAACCTCTCGAGCTTCGCCGCTGTCAATTTCTATTCATATTCCAATTTCCAGTCTTAAGATTGCAGTCTTGAGATTGCGAATGGGCCTAACAGATAGGCGAGAAACCCCACTATGCTAAAAATAACTAAACGTATTTTTTTCCGGTTACATTCCAACATTACGAAGTACCTAGCGATCGAACAGTGTGAATTTCTTGAAATGATTAATTACCTGGCATAGTTGAGGTCCAACAAGGTTGATGGCTTCTAGGACCGGTCTGAACTCCTGCAGGTCTCCCTCCAGCCGGAGGATGTCCTCCTCCCGAGGCTCCACCGACTGCAGGCAGCTCTCCGCCGCGCTCATCCACTCGGTCAGGCTGAGGGATAGATCAGATCAGGTATCATAAAATATAAATGAATAAATATCACGGGACAATGTCACACAAATTGACCTCGTCCCAAAATAGGCTTGTACTATGGGTACACAACACATACTTAAATACTAAGAAAACATCTAAGACTCAGGAATAATACTCGTGCTCATCACTAAATATAAATCTCAAAATTATCTTCAATCATTGCAATACAATCAAACCGTCGTGGTGGTGGTTTTTTTTACTCCAAAAAGTCCTGTTTATCTACAAATATGATGCAAAGATCGGTTGATGTTGGAAGTCAAACACGTAATTTCCTAATATTCTGGAAAGTACCTTATTGAGGAATCTTCAGTGATTCATGGGCCTACAGCTTTTTTTACCTGTGCATCAGTGGCTTAAGGGACGACTCGTGATCGTATGGTGCCAAGAGTTAGGAAGTGGATAATTTAGGAAAGAGACAAGTTAGGAGGTTAACTATTCTGGAAGTGAGCAGGTCCGGAAGTGTAAATGGACGAATAAGGAATAGTTTAAAGTCAACTTGAGGAGTTGAATTCCCCACGGTAACTATGGTACCAACGAGTTTTTCTAAGTGAAGCTACCCGATGGTGTTACGGTAAAGAAAAATATCGAGAGGAATCCTGAACATTCAAACAGCTGAGTGTGGGGGTGATTGCATAAAGATCTTAAAGGGAGTATCGGTAGGATAAGATAATTTATATCCAGACATAGATGTTTTTGTTGCAGGAACGTCAATAACTAGGGACTTCTTCCGATATTTGTTTCACTTCACATACTTATTTCAATGTGGGTTTCATAGTAGATAGGTATCGTTCACCGGATAAAATAGAAAGTAACTTAAATGCTGACAATACCCATCGATGGGTTTCTTACACAAAAACTTCTTTTATTGCTACCTATTCAATCGATTTCCATACAAAATTAACTGAAACCAAAGAAAATTGGTAAATTACTATTAAGGTAAATTGTGTGACATTGTGATATAATCCTTACCTACTCAATTTTAGGAAAATGAATGGAAAGGACTCGAACTATTTTTTTTATCATAATTTTTTTTTATGTCATAGTCATAATTGTCATAAGAAAGTACCTACAATTTATCGATAAATTAACATCGTTCGGAAGTCCGTAGGACAATTTTAGTCGTACCACAAAAACTTCTATGTCTGTTTATATCTGAAAAAAAAAACTACAGTTAACTTTTGAAGGTACTCACGTGGTATGACTGTTGAAGAACTGCTGCACCAACGGCAGCGTCTCCGAGGCGATCCTCAGCAGGTCGGCTCCCTTGCTGGTCAAGTCGTTGTATCTCCTCTGCAGCGCGTCCAGTTTGTCCTTGAGCTGGAGAGCCTCGTCCCCAGAGATGTGCTTCATCAGTTCCAGGCCGGAGTCTACGGTGCTGTCAACGGCTTCTTGCTTGGCTGCTATCTCTTCGGTTTTGGCCTGGTGAACATTTTTTTTTTAATATTGCTATTTTGCCTGGAAAACCTGTTCCGTATATTGAAATGATGACCACAATGCTATGGCGTCTAAGAGTGATGATGATGGAGTCGGAAGTTCGGAACAGGATCTCCGCTGTACTGAACGTAGACCCACCGAGATTGGACTCGTTAGTTTTATCTCAATAAGCAGATGATGACTTGCAAAAAAAGTACAGTTCGCAACTAGTCATTCCAGCAGCGTGGAGGCAAGATAACCAGTGATACAAATAGCATAGAGGCTTTAGGTCTAAGTCCTCAGGGTTTGCAATAATTGCACTATCGAGATTCTAAATGTCAAAGAGTCTCATCACTACCTCCTATCAGGCGGCATGTTCCAAAATATACTTACAGCAAGTTCTTCCATTTGACGCAGTAGTTTGTCCATATGGATTGGCAGGACCTTCCTTCTGGCCAGGAACTGCTCCATGGCGTCCATCCAGGCCGAGAGGTCTTGGTACGTCAAGACCAGGTGACGCAGACCCTTGCGGGACGCGTCTAACAGCTCGCCGGCGGTCAAACTGTGCTCTACCAGGGCTTGGTATCTGAGGAAACGTGATGGTTAGGAACTTGAGAACATGGTCATGAGATGTTAAACCAATCAAATTTTGTCGGTAGAATAGGTAAATAATAGAGTTTTCTGTTCAGATGTTTTAGAGCACAGGGCATAGAGCTTCAATACATTTCTTGGATGATTGACTACGATAATCTGCCATTTATACGTATAGTCCATTCGCTTAGATACTGTCGCTACACCCGCACGCACTTTTGGCTATTATAATCAAATAAAAGTTCAATTCGATGTAAACTGCCAAATTAACTTGTAGGTACACCGTTCCCATTCAAAAAATTCCGTTTCAAAAGAGTTTATTATTTGTAAACCTATTTGAATAAAGATTATTCTGATTCTGATTCATTCTTTGTTTACGCGGCGGCATCCTTTGACAAAAGACGTCACGTGCCAAGGCGACGACACTATCTAAGCGATTGGAATAACCAGCTGAAAACAGAGTACCGAGAGTTTTAAAATCAGTTATCATTGACCTCGTTATTTATTTGAACACCTTAATGAAAATTATGTTAAAATAACTAACATAGAGGTAATATTAGTCTTCTTGCAGTCATGATTTTGTTGCAATTCAGTTGAAGCAATCTAAACTCTATCGGTAACCACATTAAATTGAAAATGCTTAAACTATTACTACGCAGTTAGCCGCCTTCTTCGGGATCACGACATTCACGACAGAAATATTTATTGTAAAGTAACCTGTTGTGAAAAGAAGCCTAGCTATTGTATAATGACTTCTAACACTTCACGTTAAGGTTTACCTGTCGGTGGCGGCTTGCAGCCGGTCAGCCAGCGCGGTGGCTTCGTCATCTCCGACCAGGGCCATGAGCGCCGAGGCGGTCTCCGTGAGCTGCTGGAACGCGCCCTGCTTCGAGAGTATGTCGTCGTGCAGCATCTACAAAAGAGGTTGGAGATGGTTGTTGCCGAGGGTAGAATGTAGAAGGTACACGATGTATGGACGTGTCATATGGACAAAACGTAGTCGAGCTACTCTAGTGTACCACTCCATAAATTGCACTTCCTTCCGAGGTAGACATAGTGCTTCACGTAATTACCAATAATATTTTTTATGAAAACGGCGTGTCATGATAGTTATGTTTGCTGATCCCAAACCAGCCCAAATACGTTCGTATTTCCTAACAGTGTGAGAAAATAAACAAAAATAATAAATACATATCAGGGACCAATCTCGCACAAAGTGACTTACTCCCAAGCTCTAGGCTTGCACTATGGGTATAACAACAATAAACTTTGTATAGAGAACCACATATGCAAGACTCAGAATACCGCTAGCCGGGACCGCTAGCTTCGTAGGCAGGGTCACTACCAACTAGGCTAACGCGTCGTCAAATATCGCCACAAAGACCACAACTAAATTGTGTCTTAAATAACGAACAGAATACTAAATATTTAACCAATTTTCATCCTGCTATTGACATATGAAAAACCTTACATTCCGAACTGAAGAGATGATAAATAATCGTTATTTAACACAATGACTTTCTGGCCTGCGCTTTTTGTCCATACCTTGTGCTCCCGAATCTTGGCTTGAATCTTCTCCTCATCCGTAGGCACCAGCTCCAGCGCCTTGACCTTGCGCTCTGTGGTGCCCAGCCACTCCACCAGCGGCTGCAGCTGCTCCTGGAACTGCTTGGCCACCTGCAAGATGATCATAGGGTTAGTGAATGCCTTAGACTTAAGCAAAAGGAGAAGACATCTTGTCGCCGTACAAAACACTAAAATAATGCGTGACGAGACAGATTCGCAGATTCGCAAACACCATAAACAGCTATAAAAGAATAGCATAAACATGCACTAAGGAGCCATAGAGTTTAATTGGCTATCATCGTTGCGTAAGTGAGACGGCAATATATCTCGCAATAACGACGCTATAGATTACAGGACGCGTAATCGTGTTACTCGCGAAAACTTTATATTACGCTATCTCGCTCAAACACGTGTTGATTCATCGGTGGCGGACGGACAACTGACTGGAATTAGGCGCACGGCGCCTATATTAAGGCGCTCAAGCCCGCGCTCCTGGTCACATAAATATTTTCCTTATTTAAGGCTAATGCTGGTTTGGCTTATAGAAGATAAGACAGTAAAGAGATCTCTTTCCTGGCGGGTGTTAGGACGAAGTATAATCACTCCAACTTCAACTGACTGGGAAAACTTCGTTAGCGCTCTCTGACGCCGGTGGCGCTGGCGAGTTTGTTACAAGTTGTCGCTAGATGTCGCTAGGTAAAGAAACCTAGACTGAAAAGTAAGAAACACTGAGATTGCTAAGATAGTCGTGTGGTCGTGTCTTGAGAAAGTTAATATAGCTGAACGCTGAATACCTGCCAAGTTCCAGACAGTAAAGAGGTAAGAGTCATTTAAGATTCGTAATCACGATCACTGTTTTATGACATTTTTATGTATTATATATTTGTTGCCTCGCTTTCCATGCTGTTATTGTATTTGGTGTTTAATAAAGAATCTATATATCCCTGGTTAACGTATAGAACTAGCTCACCATCATGGCCTGCTCCAGGTCGAGCATCCTCTGCTGGGCGCCGCTGGTGAGCGCGTCGAACCTGAGCATGAGCCCCTTGAGCTGCTTCTCGATGGCCTTGCGCTCGGCGCTGTCGCAGCCGGCCGCCACCTCGTTGCCCATCGCGAATAGACTCGACATGGAGTTCTGACGGTCCATCAGCATTTTCTTGAGGAACTGTGGAACATTTTAAAGGTTAATACTTAGTTTGTAAGGTTTACTTTAACAACGTTGACGGTATTAGTACCCTGTCTAACACCAGTGGTATCTTTAGTTGCTGAGTAAAAAGGAACCTTTTGACTCCCTTTTTAAATCACCTTTTCAACGCCTTCGACGGATGTATTCGCATCACTGGTTCAACACCAACTTTCTGTCTTGGTTGACAGCGCAAAATGAACCTGAGTATTTATGACGCAAGGTTCATATTCTACTGCGTTAAAAAGATGCGTTTGACGTGTTTTAGTATCGTTTTTAACTCGGCCGCGATTACTGTCAAGTAAATAAGGGTTATCAAACCATACATATATTTATTTTAATCATAATTATTTTATATAGTTATTTTAAAATATTTACGCGTAGCAGTAAAATAACAATACTTACACAAAAAATAAACATTATAAAAAACCTAACCTACGGGTGCTGCCGGCAGCGGGGCAGGGCTCAAGCTACCGGTGGTTAGGGCTGCAGAGAGAGGAGCCTCCTCACAAAACCTGCCGTGTCGAGATTATTATTACTAAATTATAATCCAAGTGCGTACCTTCTGCTCCTGTAGTTGCGCCTTCACGACCTTATAGTCGGCAGAGGGCGGCTTCTGGTTGTTGACCATGTCCTCGGTGTCGGAGAGCCACTTCTCTAGCCCAGCGAGGGCCTCGGCGAACTTGCCCGATTGAAGAAGGCCGACGTCCAGGCGACGTTCACGCTCGTTCATCTAAGGATAACAGTATGGGTGAGTTTCGAGAAAATACATAATTCAGAATCAGTAATTATAGAGAGACCATTTTCTTGCATTAAGAGAAAGAGTAAGGAGTGTTTGAATAAGGTATAGATTATTCTAAAGTTAAGACAAAAATCCGTGATTCCCATGTTTTTGAACATTTTGTTTGAATATTTTCCTTATGTATTTTATGGTGTCCCTTTGTTTCACCAATACTCCTTCATAGAACGTATCGTTTCACCGAATTTCACTTCATCGAAAGGTATTTTCTGCTGAAACCCTGCTGTTTTCCGGTTACCTTAAACATTCATTATGTAGGTTAGGATGGGTTAGACTTGTGACTATGAGAAAATCAAAACTTTTTCGCCTGTTTATGAAATGAAAATTCTATAAAGTGATACGTTCTAAAAAAATAGTGTCGGTAAAACAAGGGTAAACCTTTATATTATGGCTGTTTCTGCATTATTTAGCTTTGATATTTCCAAAAAGCATCTGCAAAGAAGACTCCGGTCGAATTGATTGTTTTATTTACTATCTATTATATCGCAGATACAACTTTATGATTAAAATGACTGAACTGACCTTCTCCTTCAGCGCGTTCCATTTGTCATTCATCTTCTCTAGATCCTTCTCCAGCTGTTGCGTGGAGACTGCCTGCAGGGCCGACCGGACCAGTCCCTGGCCGATCTTGTTGCAGTGCGCCACGTTCTGACCCAGCGGCTCCAGCGTCTTTCGCTTCAGTTCAGCGAAGTCCTTCTGTTGGGCACGGATCTGCTCCACTTCGGAGGAAACAGGTTTCAGGCTGCGGACTTGTTCTGATGCCTGGAGGAAATGTTTAATATTAAACATGAGGGGGAAAGGGGAAGAGTCTATGTACACTTCTTTCTTTGGATTTAAGAGAAAGGATTACAAGCAATCCTATTGTAAAGACAGGACTCCGTTTTCAAACCACCACCACCACGATTTCCGTCATATTCAATAAAATTTTGTGTACGTGGCGTGAACAAACTTCTTCAACATTAAACAAACTATCAAACCTCATGTTAAATCAGGGTTTAAGACAACAATGACAAAATCAAACGAGTTCACGCTCTTGAACCTGTTTTCCTTCCAAAAAATATCGCTAACCATTTCGATTGGAAATTCTGCGCATTTCATACCTACCACCTCTTATCGCTCAGCAAGAATTCAGTAAAACGACTACTCAAAAATAAACTTTCTATCTTTAACTGAAACGGGGTTTAAACCACAAGTACAAATTGACTCATAACACTTTTATAAACCCACAAGGCCCCCGTGTAACTCCTAACATCAAACCTCGGCAAGTTTATCTCAGTACCTCTTGCACGTCGTCCATGACGGCGTCGTAGGCCTTGTAGAACGCCTCGAGGCGGCTCAGGGTGTCGTCCAGGTCTTGCTCGCGGCTGCGCGCGCGCTCGTCTAGACGCGCCAGCTGCCGGCGGAGTCCTTCCACCTGGAAAATTCAAAAAGTTTTAGAGTTACAGCTGAAGTACCTAAGTTAGGCAGGAATTTAGAAGACGACAGTGTTTCAATTAGAGATGAAACAAACTGGCATAACTAAAATACATATTATATTACTATAGGCATATTTTTCGTTTGCTCATATCAAATATTTTGTAACGTTTCGAATCTTCGCCTGGATTTCTACACTAATATTATAAAGAGGACATAAACTCGAAAAGTAATATAGCAATTTAAAAATTCTTTCACAAGTAGAAAGCTGTCTTATGGCTGAGTAACATAGGCTTTATTTTACTTTTCTATGCGGACGGCGTCACGGGCAAAAGCTAGTATTTAATATTTTAAAATATTGGATAGCGGTCTTCAAAATGTATGCCAAAATTAAAGATTTCACAGAAAACAAGCAGATTGACTGAACACAATGACCTGAACTAGTTACACCAAACAGACTTGCTTGTATAGACAGATGACCTTACGTCGGTGAAACTGCAATACCGCCGCAACTAACAAATTGAACAACTTGCAAAATACTCCTTAACAGTTAAGTCAGTACGGCACATTTTGCAGCTGATTTAATTTGTTAGTTACGCGGTTTCATCGACGATTACTCCCTGCACGCCATCCTCACCTGTTCTCTGGTCTTGTTGGCGTCTCCAGCATACCCGCTGTCAAGCAGACCCTCGGCAGCGCGCTCTGTGTCAGCCACCAGGTCATCAGCTCGCTCCAGACGCTTGTAGAAGCGAGTCACGTCTTCCAGCTGCTGGCGGACCGTCTTGATGTCGCGGCCTGGAGGCTTCATGGTGTCGAGTTCCTTCTCCAGCTCGGATAGATCCGTGGAGAGGCTCTTGACTTTCTCCTGGAGAAGTGGATGTTAATGTGAAAAATCTTGCATTTGTTTTTGATTATTAAAATATAAATATTACAGGATAAATACATAATTGTTTACATATTATTTATTATTATTTATTTATTTATTTATTTATTTATATCAGGGTTTTTGTTACGCACCCGTGAAATTTATTTTCGTTTGGATAACATTCATCGTACCTGTGGGGTTAGACAAGTTGCATTCCACAATCGTTGGCAATTATGTTTCGATTGAAAAATATATGGAATTGACGTTAGTACCACGTGACTATCTCGGTAGCTTACGTCAATTCCACACATATTTCTATCGAAACATAATTGCTAACGATTGTCGAATGCAACTTGTCTAGCCCTACTGTACGAGTTGATAAACATACGGCAGACAATTAACATTTTAATAGAGATGGTATAATTAAATTTAATACCATTCGTCACTTTTATAACAATATGTGGCCTAAATAGTTGCATAAACGCCCAAAAAGTTTTACACTTGCCCAAATATTATAGTAAATAACCCAAATATATTTCTATAGCAGGCTAGGCTAGTGTCCCGGAAAATTCTACTAAGTCCGGATTATCACAAAACTTTAACCTCGTTTTTATTATTTTGTCAATAAGATAAAAAAAAAACGTAAATACAAGGCGTTGAAGTTTTCGCGTGACATCAGGCGGTGGCACATTTTTTTCCACGTCGTGACGTCACTAGCCCCCATTCCCGAACTTTGAAAGTACGTGTTCAATATTTTTTGATAGCGTAACTGACGGACTAATTCTTTTTTTTTTACGCAGAACGCATCCCTATTACTTAAATAGTAACTATCATAGTTAATTATTTGAAATATGTACCTGGAAGTGGGTCATGGCGCTAGCAGCGCCGGCGAGCCGGTCGTGCGCCTCGCTGGCGCGAGCGTCGAGCTCGTCGAGCCGCTCGGCGAGCGCGCCCGCCGTCTCGTCCAGCACCTGCCGCGCGCGCGCCGCCGCGTCCGACCCCGAGCACTCTTGCGCAAGTGTTACTATGTCGTCCACGGCCGAGTTGATGCTCTGTTGAAGAGGGCAGGGAGTAAGCAACATTATCCTCGTGAGACCTGGTGTTCCATACAATAATCAAGGCAATTTAGTTTCAACTTAATTTGAACGAGTAAAGAGTTCATTTTAATTTGTTTCAAAATTTTAATCATTATTAGCATAACAGCGACGGTATTTTTTCCCTTGTTGGTACATGTACATTTCTGAAGTATGACATAATGGTTTACTGCTACATAAATGCCTGTTTTTTGTCTCAGTTCAACTCAATATGTATAAACATATCTTTACTATACATTCGTTATAATAAACGTTTTCACTTAACCACTTATGATGGTGTCTCACTCATCTCCTACACCCTTATGCTGCCCCAGTACAAAGACCTCTAATAGGGAACAAGCATGTAAATCAGAATTGAGTTTAAAAGTATTTAAAACGTAATGCACTAAGTTTGGACCCGTTAATTAAGATTTTATATAGAATCAAAACTTGTTGAATTTTTCAAAACTTCTTTCAATGTTTCAATTGTTGTCGGCATCTTCATTTTAGTTACGTAATATTTTAACTCAACGATATTGACTTAAACATGGTAATTTATGAATTCAACGTAAATTTCTTTATAAGGTCCTTATATTTTAAACATGGAACAACAGCTATGACTTCGTTTCTGTCGTCAATTTTGTAAATATGGTAATTTTTTATCAGTGCACAAATTTTAACATATTATTTTGTATCGTTAATATAATATAATACGACAATAAAACGAATAGAAACAAAAAAAAAGTTGCAAATTATCTCTCTGTTACCTTCTCGTGTGGACACAGTCACACTAGAAATGATGACATGGGTTGTCAAGCTGTAGGTATGCGATACACTGTATTGATATTCGAAATTT